>SRLM01000025.1:37796-354472 GCA_015708895.1 Populus ilicifolia
GGCTAAGATTTGATCAAAACAATTTTGGCCTGTTTAACGGCCCAGATTCAATCTCAGAACCGGTTGCACGTAGACTCCGCCATACAGGATCAAAATCCAGGGAGCTGACGTGGCTGTATTGATGTGTCATCCACGTAGGACATATAGGTTAGCCAAATCTGACGTGGCAGTTTGACTGGTTAGAGTGCTGATGTGTCAGGTGACGTGTCTGATGACTGCGCAGAACTACTGACGTGGCTGATGATGTGGACAGCCAACCCCCGCCAGCGCGTGCGACGGTTTCCGACGTCCGATTTCGATGCGGTTTTCACCAGTGGCTTCGTCTCTTCCTCCTCTACACAATGGTATGGTCAAAACACAATTTTGACAACTTTCATTTTTGAGCAAAATCAAACATCACGTTAAAACCATGTGCTCTGATACCAATTGTTGGGGAATCCGACCGGTGATGTACTGATATTTGCTCATAGGAGGCCAAGCACACTGACACAATATTTAACGTGGTTCGGCAAAACCGCCTACATCCACGGGAGAAGCCATTATATTATGTAGGGAGAGAACAAGATTTACAACAACAGAGGAGGAGGAATCATCCCCTCTTGTAGCAACTCTCAACCTCACTTTATTTATCTCTTTGAAGTGCTGCAATGGCAGCTACTGCTTGCTGCTCTTGGCAGCACACTCTCTCCTACATCTCTCACATCTTTGGCTCTACTACTTCACTCATTTTGCTCTCTAACATATGCCTCTATTTATAGGCATTCATGGAAGCTATTCTTGGTTTGTTGTCAACAATGGTGGCTACCAACTCTAACTCATTCAACAATGGTGGCCACCAACTCTAGCTCATTCAACAATGGTGGCTATCAATAGTCAATGGTTGGTGTCATCCATTTGTTGCACATGAAATGACAACCAACCTAACATGATCAGTCCTGATGCATTTGTGTATATATGGACCTCTTCAATCTAAGTATTGTACTTTCTAAATTGCTATTGATATTGTAGAATAATATAGCATGCACCGCAATCAATCGCCTGCTTCTTTCACCTCTAATATACATTCATTATTAGGTATTTCCAATGAAGAATTAGCTTTTGAATCAAGGAGCTTCATCTTCGCCCTTTTGAACTATTGGTTTGCTTTTGCTTATAGAGGGCTTAGAGCTTCGGAATCTTTCACGTCTGATTCTTCATTGATAACTTCTTTTTTGTGCGGTCGAAGTATCTTTCGGTAGAGTGGCTTCTTCTCTATTTTGATGCTTGCAGGTTCTTCTGTACCCTCTCGTGGATTTGGCTGAGTTGTTGCTTTTTCTGAGAATTAAGAAGTCGTACTCTTTTCCAGACCTCCTTCCTCACCAATGCTTAAGTTTGGATGGATTGGCGCCTCGTCGGTATCTGTGGTTTCTTCTTCAGGACAAGTTTGTCTGGTGGTTGCTTTTAGAACTTCAATGATGAAAACTCCAGCCTGGAACCTAACCTGTGTTTTATTCACATTACAATTTTCCGGAACGGGAAAATCTTGATCGAACCAACTCCTACTACTAGCATGGGGTCGTTCTGCAAGAACTCGAATGGCCTGGGAGGAAGGCAAATGAATAATCTTCACTTGGCCGTCCTGGAAATCTGCAAAATAAAAAAGGGATTCTGTTTTCTTAACCTAAGCTTCAACTATAATAAAGCGCTTTCTTCTTCGTTCAGTGCCCACTTTAACACCATCCGATACAGGTTCTGGTTGTAGCCAGGTCTTTCATTTCTTTTAGATGTTCTTCATTTATTCTTGTTGGCCTCTGTTTGAACACTACCATTACCTAACCCTTCGGTAGTTTCTTTGTCATCAGCAATGTTTGCAGTCTCTTCATTCTTTTGACACTTCCGCTCGTCTCTAGTTTCTTGAAGGCTAGCAGCCTTTTGGCTTGTCGTGGCCTGCGACTCTGTAGGACCAGTCTGCGCAGCAGAGTACAGTATAATCTTAAGTTAATAATCTTGCTTAAATAATTTTTTTATTAGTTCCGAATTAAAGTTAAAGTTTAAATAGTATCTCATTAATTAAAAAAAATTATGGTCCCAAATATATTAATTTACATAGGTGGTTTAACTGTATATACATTTTAAAAACTACGGTATGAGACCTTTAACCATGTGTTATCATTTTATTTTATTTTCAAATTTTCTTTTGATTTTTTTTAAGTGTATACGCACCTTAGAGGCTCCCAAGGTTGTCGTTCCTTAGAGCTATGACAAAAAGGTATGGAATCCCTTCATTTATTTTGTAATACACAATAGCTTTTTTGTAATTATTCCCAAAAAAAATAATCAATAATTCAAACTAATCTTCATTTATGCAATAATTAATTAATCATTCATTGAAAATTTTTGAAGATTATTCTAAGACTGATTCTTGTAGTAATCTTTATGAATTAAATCTGGTGACTTACATTAACATTAATTGCATGTCAGGATAGCATTGTAAGATAGAGAATGATTAATTTCAGGATGAAATTCATTATAAACTTAGGGGCTAAAGTGAAGTTTCCTATATTGCATGGATTGTTTCCTAAGCCGTTAAGGAGAAAGATTCATAAAATGTACATGCATAGAACAGACAGCGTAGTTTCCTTGTATTAGGAGGAAAAAAGAAGAATTTCCGTGGATAGTAACCCTAACCCTCTCTCTCTCTCTATATATATATATATAGCAGTATAGAAAAAATCAGTTTCATACTCCATATCCATGCTAGATCTCGTTCTTGCCGTGTCCATCCTTACTGTGTTTGTAGCGGCTGTCTTTATTCTTGCACTCATACCAATTTGTGTGCATTGGCATCGTGAAAAAGATCAACATTTTCGGGATCTTGAGAGAGAAGTAACTCTGAGTCCACAGTTTGAAGATCAAAATCCTCATGATCTTGAAAGAGTAGAGGAAGCTAGAAGACGACAACTTGCTACAGTTTCATTATTGATATTGCATCTAACTCGTGTTCCAAGCGATGATGAAAGGATAGTTACATCAAGAACTAATGGTTGCGTGATATGCCTGGAGGATTTCCAGGAGGGAGAGGATTGCCAGGCCATGTCTTTGTGCAAGCATGTTTTCCATTCAGGTTGCCTTAAAGAATGGCTTGTTCAGAACCAGACCTGTCCACTTTGTCGACTCCCAGTATTGCTTGAAGTTTTTCTTTATATCTGTCGTGCTCGGTTTATCATTTGGTGGGTGCTCTTATTTTCCTTGGTCAATCAACACGAATCTTTTATGTAATCTGTAAGGAATTCCCATCAGATCATGTAGTGCAATTATATATAGTTTTAGCAGATTTCTATCATCTTAGCGTATTTGCCTTCAATTCATTTTTTTGGATGTCATGAATTATGTTTTGCGAGCCTTCAGTCTCTACTATTGTGCTATATCTGTTTATCTTTTTTACCAGATTTCTAATTTTTGTATGCTACCTCCTGCTTAAGAAATGCTTGCTGTTTCGAGTATCAGTTGTACAGGCACGAATGACTTTGATGGCATTACCCTGCTTCCATTCATGATCTCCATTGCTTTTTCTTTCGGTTTGCTTTACTTCTCCGTTTATAGTTTTGGATTTTCTGTTGTGTTTTCTTTTTTTAGTGAAAACACTATTCAGCTTCAATTTTATCTTTATTTTTGCTTTCGTCTATGTCAAAGGGCAGCTCTGATTTTTGTCTGGACATTGCTTTAAGACGTTTGCACGAGGAAAGAGCGCAGCAGTCCTCCCGCTTTTCATAATCATCCGTGCATATCACACATCCACTGCTAAATTGACCCAACTTTCATCTATTTGAACCGAATTACATCATTGCAACATGGAAAAGTAGCGGGTTTTTGTCTTCCAGATACATACTCGTCCACTCTCAAAATCATGAGGATGATCTGGGTTACGCCGATATTCCAAATACCTTCAACAAAATTCTAACACTAAACAACATATTACGATCATTAATTATCGCTGCAGCAGGGACCATATGTCATTATTGGATTAAGGGAAAGTTCATTGTTGTCAGAAGCAGAAGACATAAGTTGAGAGGGAGACGTAACTAGAGCTTCTGTCATGGATATGAAACTGGTTTTTATATCATTTAGCAAAAAAGAAAAATATTAACTGTGTTGTACTGTTATATCATACATGTTTAGTTATAAGATCCGGACAGGCGATCTGGGTTAAGAACTGGTCAGAAAACCGTTATTAAAAGAAGGGAGCTTTTAAACTTGGTTTCTTTTAAACAATTTATTATTAGAAGTAGGTATATAAATCCACAACTATCACATCTGCAGCCATGATCCAATCTAAAGGAGCATGGCATGATCACATGTGAATAAAGATTATTTTTTATTAATCTTAACAGTGATAATTTCTCCACATCCCTTGCTTTATTAGGATAATATATATTCCTTATGTATTTCCAAGGAAGAAGTAACTTTTCGAATCAAAGAGCTTCGTCTTCACCCTTTTGAGCTATTGGTTTGCTTGTGTCTTTCAGAGGGCTTGGAGCTTCAGAATCTTCCACTTCTGATTTCTCATCGATTACTTCAAGGGTACAACTTCATTCGGTGGTTTGGCTTTTTCTCTATTATGACGCTCCGGACCCTTGGAGGCTCCCTGCTTGCAGCTTCTTCTATACCCTCCTGTGAATTTGGCTTACCCTTTTCTTCACCAACGCTTGAAGAGGCAGCTAAGTTTGGAGGGATTGGAGCCTTGTCGGTAGCTTCAGGGCAAGGTTGTCTGGTGTTGCTTTTGGAACTTCAATGATGAAAACTCCAGCCTGGAACCTAGCCTGCATTTTATTCACATCACAATTTTCTGGAACAGGAAAATCTCGATTGAACCTTCTCCTTCTATTACTAACAAGTGCTCGCTCTGCATGAACTTGAATGGCATGGGATGAAGGCAAGGGAATAATCTTCAGTTGGTCCTCCCGGAAATCTGCAAAAAAAGAAGAAAGGGGATCCTGTTTAACTAACCTAAGCTTCAGCTATAAGAAAACCTAAAATAAACTGTCTAACTCACTAAGAAGATGAATAAGTAGAAAAAATGAGCTTTCTTCTTCCTTCAATTCCCACTTAACATCCTCCGACACAGTTTCTGGCTGTAGCCACATCTTTTCTTTCGGATGTTGTTCATTCTTGTTGGCCTCTGGTTGAACACTACCGCTACCTAGCCCTGCAGTAGTTTCTCTGTCATCAGCAAATTTTGCAGTCTCTCCATTATTTTGACCCATCTGCTCGTCTCCAGTTTCTTGAAGGCTAGCAACCTCTTGGCTTGTCGTGGCCTGCGACTCTTTAGGACCGATCTGTGCAGCAGTGATGATTTTTGGAATTCTGATTCTAAAAGTTGATCAACTGTCAGTTCACTTGAGCTAAAGTTATCAGGAATGGGACCATACGCAGCACTGAACCGAACGGTTCTGTTATCTCCTGCTGGAGTGTAATCTCCACACACTTTGATTTCATTTGTGGATTCTATCGTGACCCCTAATTGCTCGACGGACACCTTCATAATTAATCTCCATTAATGTAACGATTACGGACACCACATATCTCCACATTGGTATGATATTGTCCACTTTGGGCCTAAGCCCTCATGGATTTGCTCTTGGGCTATACCCAAAAGGCCTCATACCAATGGAGATATTTGTTCATTCTTATATACCCTTGATCCTCCCCATTTCTAACCAACGTGGGACTTTGGTCGTATACCCAACAATCCTTCCCTCGAACAAAGGACCACCGAGCCTCTCCTCAAACGATCATTTATCCATCCACTCTCTGCCAACCAGAATTTTTCATTCTCTACTTCTCTCTACTTCATCATGTTGGGGTTAGGACACGTCCATGAAGCATCCAGAGTACACCGCCTATCCAATAGAGCTGATCCATGGATTACATCGTGATTTAATTAGGGCCCACCACCTTTTGTTCGGCATTCCAAGAATTCATCCATCATGGCTAACTCCGGGGTATGGCTCTGATACCACTTGTAACAATTACGGACACCACATATCTCCACATTGGTATGATATTGTCCACTTTGGACCTAAGCCCTCATGGATTTGCTCTTGGGCTATACCCAAAAGGCCTCATACCAATGGAGATATTTGTCCATCTTTATATACCCTTAATCCTCCCCATTTTTAACCAATGTGGGACTTTGGTCGTATACCCAACAATTAAATCTTTTTCCAAGAAAAAAGTGAGCAGAAATCTGAAAAATAGGTGACCTTTTTTAACTAAGTGATCAAGTCCAAAAATCTTACGAATATGATTATATAATCACAGAATTGAGTCCAAGAAAAAAATACACATCTACTAGGAATCCGAACAAGTAAAACTAGAGCTCCATCTTCCTCCTTCCATTCTGAGGCTGGCTGAAGGTAGTTGTAGCACTCCAAAGGCTTAGACATAGGTTATGCAGCATATCTAGTTTATCCATCTCGTCGATCAGTCGTGGCCATTTCTACACTTGTATGTATCTTAGGTTTTTCTTTGTTTTCGAAACACAGAAAGGTTTTCTCTATTTCAGCTATAATGATTCAATATATATACAGACACACACCTATGTGACAATGTTTAAGATTGCAGGTTCGGTTTCTGGTTTTATAGGTAGTCAGGATATTCTTTCTTGTTTGCTTCGCTTATTTTAATGGATTTAATAGCCTCTTGGACTTTACGAGGTATAGCTTACTACATAGAAAAAAGGAGGGATTCTTTCTTTGGTCTGTCTGTCTTTCCAAGGCATGGTAGAGTATGAGCCAGTCATGCTTTTTGTGAGGCGTACAAACTTCTTTTAGTTGATTGGAGAGACTAAGCATATTAACATACAAGAGAATTCTATACTTTATTCTAGACTGTCTCGTACTATTACATGCACAAGGCTAATGTATTGAAGGGATAAGGAACAGCCACCATTATTTCATAGCCATTCTTGTTCCTGATGGGAATTAATTAGTGTCGTAAAATAGAAGGAATAAATATAGAAAAAGATAAAAACATGTTTGGTTAAAAAAAAGAAGATAAGAATCTAAAATAAATATCTTTGAATAGTTTTGAAGCGAATTTTAGTACTTTTAAAATAGAAAATACAAAGAGACATGTTTTTTTCCCCTGTAATTTTCATCTTTTCTATTATAGAATAATAACTAAACACTGCCTTACAATGGGATGGAAATAGTTAGATGGTTTTGATTAGTTGAGTTGGTTGGGTACAATCGATAGTTGATAGGTGCAGAAGAGTGGGAACTTAGAGGTCAATGACAGAGGGAACAAGGATACTAGTTTTATCATTAGAAGACAGTATACAGGGTTCCTATAGGCTTGTGTAAGACTTTTGAGAAGTTAAAACATGGTCCCGAGAACAAGTGAAGCATGGTGTCTAGCAGTCTAGCTCATTGTTTATTCATGGATTAGAAAATTGCAGCCATAGTTTATCTCAGCCGTTAAGAATTGGAAGTATATTAAACTACAGATGAGACCTGCTTCAAATACAGTGTAAATTTAACTGCCTCATAGGTGCCAGAACCAAGCAAGTCATGTTGCATGTTTATGTAAAGAATAGTGCAGATATATAAAGGTTAGTGAATCAAACTAAATAGTTAGTGTTATTCTTGTTGGATTGATCCAATATATATTGCTGATGTGCAGACATATTCATATTCATTTTACAGGTTATTTCTTTCTAGATTGGCCATGGATGTTATAGAATACATAAGCTCCAATTGCCATAATCAATGAGATCATGCTGTATTTCCCTATTATGTATCGCCTTTCGGTCACAACCGTTGTTACATTGTTGTCCGCAGACTTGCTAGAAGAAGAAGTTGCATTCTCCATATCCTTTGCTTCCCCTTCCTTTACGTGATCAACACCCTCAGCTCTCCTCTCCATATCCTTTCCTTCCCCTTCTTTCTCTTGATCAACAATTTCAGCACTCTTCTCCTTATCCTTTTTAATATTGGCATTCTGATCACCAACTTGCCCTACAGTGCTTTGATAATCTATTTTTCTGGTAAGCAATAATGGAAAATTAGCTTTGGAAGGGATTTGATCTTGACCCTTTTGAGATACTTGTCCATCCATGCCTTTAATTTCAGCTTCAACATCTTTGGCTTCTGTAATTTCTGTATCTACACTGGTTGTCCGAGCTTGTTGATTTGCAGCAACATCTTCACTTTTTTGAGACCCTGACTTGCTTGCATCACTTTCTTGCAGGCTAGGAGCCTCTTGTCTTGCCGTGGCCTCTAATGCCATAGCACCAGCACTCATCTCTGCAGAAACTACTTTTGGAACTTTGATGGTGAAAATTCCATCATCAAACTGGGTTTTTGCTTCATTGAGGTTGAATTTCTCTGGAATGCTCTCAAAAACTGTATTGAAGTGCCAGTTTTTCAGTGCAGGATCACTACATACTCTGATATAATGTGATGGTGCGATTATCCTACAATCTATATCCTTCTCAGAGAAACCTGCATAGTGCATAGGTTACCAGAAAATAAGCTTACAAAATATTGTAAAATAATAATAATAATTCCACAGTTTAAATGAGAAATGTTCATGATCAAAAATCAAATTGTATACCGTAGGAAAATCTGGTTTAGTACAAAACAAGAAATATTCTTAACCTACCAGCTAGATGAACACGCAATATAAGAGCTTCATCTTCCTCTATCCTTTCCGTTTTCGGTACGAAAAGGGATCGCGATCGAACGGGTAGACGTACGGCCATAACAATTTACCAACTAATTCATCTACTCGTATCTCTCTCAATGAACATGTTGTCACAATTGATCTATCTATCTATATATACATATATACACAGGTTTTGGGTTTTCTTGACGTGGAGTCTATTCTAACTTTGGTCCCTCTACTTCCTCTATACAAAATGAATTAGGACAGGGATTCTCTCCTTGGCCTGTAGGCTTTCCATAAAGTTTCTGCGCGGATACAAGGTTTTCCATGAATTATAAAAATGTTTCAATAAAAAAGAAGAAGAAGGGATAGCTAGGCATTTCCCCATTTGAAATTAATCGTATTTTCATAACAACAAATAAATCCCCCAACTATATGCAAATTTCAATTAAGTATCAAAAGTTCAAGATTAAGCAATTGTATCCTAAATCTGTTGCCCATTACTCAATATTATCACCATAGTTGTACCAATCATGAACTCTAATTTACAAAATTCTTTTGATAGTTATGTGTGCTTCTTGTGTGTTTCAATATTCTGGCCTCTAAATCAGAGGGTAATAGCAAGTACAGGGAACAAACATGGTCATTTGTGTCAAACTAATTTTGAAAGAATATTATCATGAAAAATAATTAAAAAAATCATTAATGCAATTGAATTTCTTGTGTGCATAAAGTGATTCAGTGGTATTGAATTAATTTTTTTTTCTTCAAAGGTTGCCTCCACTTGAACAATGACAATGAATATATTTTTTTAAGAAATACAAGAAAAAAAATAATTACCTCAAATTTCAGAACAAATTTTTCAAATAATGTTTTTCTTTATTTACATGTTTTTACTGCATTTATATAACTATTACATGCAATTGAATGATAGAAATTTAAGGATTATTCTGTTGGGCTAGGCTTGTAAAAAAATTTAGGCCCAAATAAAAATTTCTATTCTAAATCATTTGAAGACTTTATACAGTAACTAGCATGTTAATCCTTGACTCAGATAATTTAGTTAAGCTCCAGTAAAAATTATCTAGGTTAATTTTAATAAATATTTTTTAAAAATTTATATAAAATGATGTTATTTATTTTTCAATATTTTTCAAAAAATTTCTTCACTAGTCTTCTTCAAATGAGCTCCAACCTTTTCGTCATGCATGACTATAGGGTATGCTTTTGTTGTACTTTACAAACATACGAGGGATTCAGTTAAGCTCTAGTAATATTTATCTCGGTTAATTTTAATGAATATTTTTCAAAAATTTATATAAAATGATGTTATTTATTTTTCAATATTTTTCAAAAACATTCTTTACTGGTCTCCTTCAAATGAGCTTTAACCTTTTCGTCATGCATGACTATAGGGTATGATTTTATTGTACTTTACAAACATACGAGGGATTCTCTCCTCGGGCTGTAGTGTTAAGACATTCAAGCTAATTTAAATAACATCAATTTACGTGGTTCGGTAATTTGCCTACTTCACAGAGCTACTGATTTGTATTAATCAAGCTTAAAAGCAATACAAACAACAAAATAAGGGGGAGGAGAAAAAAATTCTCTACTCAACTCAACTCAACTCTCACTTTTAGCTCTTTCTATGCTTCTCTTTATCTCATGTGTTGTATCAGCTATCAATAGCACTCTTTATTTATAGCTGATATGAGAGACAATCTTCTTCTTTTAGTCAAGTATGGTGGACACCATTTTCTTTGGTTAGGCACCTACCATTGACTCTCACCATGTCAAGCATGGCTGCCACCAACCATATTGTATCCATACACAACAATCTCCCACTTGGACATAATTGGCGCTAGATTTATCTTTTAATCTTTAAGACCAACTAAAGCTTTACACAACTTCAGTTTATCAAGAGCAACACCTTTGGTTAACATATCAGCTGGATTCTTGCTTCCACAGATCTTTTCAAATAACAGTTGTTCATTGTCGAGCAATTATCGGATGAAGTGATATTTGATCTGTATGTGTTTTGTTCTGGAGTGAAATGCTAGATTCTTGGCAAGGAAGATTGTACTTTGATTGTCACTATGCAAAATACCCTTTCCATTCATCTTGCCTAATTCTTGCAGGAAACTCTGTAGCCATACTATCTCTTTTACAGATTCTAAAACTGCAACATATTTAGCTTTTGTTGTTGAAAGAGTGACTATCTTTTGCAATGTAGAACTCCAAGAAACAGCAATGTCTGTTAGAGTGTATATCTAACTTGTAGTACTCTTTCTGCTATCAACATCTCCTGCTAGATCAACATCTACAAAACTTTCAAGTTTCAAACCACCAGTTGTGAAAGTAAGACATGTCTCCGATGAGCCTTTTAAGTACCTCATGATCTATTTCACTGCCTCTCAATGCTGCTTTCCAGGATTGCTCATATATCGGCTTACAACTCCCACTACATGGGCAATGTCTGGTCTAGTACAGACCATAACATACATCAAAGAGCCGATAGCTGAGGCGTATGGAATCTTATCCATATATCCACGTTCTAGCTCGGTTTATTGATGGTCCTGTTCATCCATTCAGCAATGCTATTCTATTGTGGTGTGCCTAGAACTGTCTTTTCCATTCTGATACCGTTGATAGCACAATACTCCTTGAAACCTCCATCAATGTATTCTCCTCCATTATCATATCGTAATCATTTCAACTTCAAACCTGATTCAGTCTCAACCATAGCCTTTCATTTCTTAAATGTTTCAAACACATCAGATTTATTTGTCAAAAAGTAGACCCATACCTTTTTGCTGAAGTCATCAATAAAAGTCACATAGTACCAAGAACCTCAAAGAGATGCTACTGGAGCTGGTCCCTATAAATCTGCGTGCACCAGTTCTAGCTTTCTAGGTTTTAAAGTCCTGTCAACCTTTAAGAAATTGAGCTTTTTCTGTTTTCTGAGAATACAACTTTTACAAATGTCTAGATTAACATTTTTTAACTCTGTCAGCTTTCCCTTTGATTGAAGTATCTTCATCTCCTTTTGACTCATATGGCCGAGTCTATAGTGTCATAATGTGCCTGATTTTCTGCTTCAGTAGAGGCAATTATATCTGCTGATCTTGTGGTCATATACAAGGTGTCGGTTTTCTTTCTATGAGCCAAAACCATTGCTCCCTTCAATACCTTCCACATTCTCTAAAAAAAAAAGGATTGAATGGCCATTATCATCAAGTTGTTCGACCTAGATCAGCTTCTTCTTTAATTTAAGAACATGCCTTACATTTTGCAAGTTCCATATAGATCCATTCATTGTCTTGATTTGCACATCTCTTATACTCACAATATCTAATGGTTGCCCATCGGTCAGATAGACTACCCCATAATTTCCAGCAATATAGTTATGCATCATTTCATGGTGTGGAGTATAGTGAAATGAAGCTCCAGAATCAAGAACCCAATCATCAATAGGATTGTACAACAAGAATCAAAGCATTTTGTACCTCGTCTGTAGTGGCATTTGCAGAATCAGCTTCAGGTTTCTTTAGTTTTGTGCAACTCCTTATGAAATGACCAAGTTTGCCATAATTCCAACATTCAACCTACTTTCTTGGTCCAAACTTACTTTTACTTCTGTACCTAGATTTTAATATGTCTCTGGATAAGCCTCTGTCCTATCTCCTTTCTCGAGTGTTGATGTTGAGAGTTAAACCTGAACTTAAGCTTTCACCCGAGTCTTTTCTTCATACTTCTTTAGCTAAAATCAGGTCTTGGATGTCATTATATTTTAATTTGGATTTTCCAGCTAAGTTGTTTACGGCTGTACTCATACCTTCCCAACTACTTGGAATGAAACAAGCAAATTAAGTGTTCAGATCTCATCATCAAACTCAATCTTAACAGATGACAATTGATTTGTGATGGTGTTAAAATTATTGAGATGTTGTGTAACAGAGGTGCTTTCTGTCATCTTCAGGTTAAACAACTTCTTCATCAAGTGCACTTTGTTATTTGTTGATGGCTTCTCATACATCCCAGATAAGGCTTTCATCAATCTTGCTATGGATTTCTTTTTTGTAACAATATGAGCAACTCTTCTTGACAAGGATAACCGAATAATGCCCAAAACTTGTCTATCAAGAATTTGTCAATCTTCTTCTGACATGTTTTATAGTTTGCTCCCCAATAGAGGAAGATGAAGTTTCTTTCCATATAGATAGTCTTTAATTTGCATTTTTCAATATCCAAAATCAGTTCCATCAAATTTTTCAATTCTCGTTGTCTTTATTTCATCAGCCATTTTAATCTTTCTCAGATTCAAATCTGCAAAATCTAACCTTACAGAGGTGTCCAGAATGGCCAAAAATACTAGAAACGATACTGAGATCACCCAAATCAAACTTCGGATGGCTCAAATTTAATTAGTCAAACTTTTGAATCACTAGACGTTGCCGATGAAGCCACGTGTCAGGAGGAATAGCAGTTGCGCCACATCGGATCAAAACCCAGGATGATGACGAGGATATATTGACATGCCTGACACGTGGATATGTAGGCCCCACAATTCTGACATGGCCGAGCCATGTGGATTTCTAGCTGGCATGACATAGATGACGTGGCGGATGGTATGACAGCTAACGTGGCTGATGACTGTGCAGAACTGCTTGCGTGGTCAATGACATGTCGGGTCGGCCCAGTTCAGATTGCAAAAAAGCGGGCGAGGAAGACGCATAGCGCGCGTACAACGCATGGGCAATGTAGGTGGCAGCGCGTGCAGGCATGTAGATTCCTCTCATCATCCTCTTCATGATGGTATGTTTAAAAACACGTTTTAAGAACTTTGATTTTTTGGATCAAACACCCTCCTTTTCAAAAACAAGCTCTAATACCAGTTGTTAAGACATTCAAGCATTCAAACACACATCAATTTACGTGGTTCGGCAACTTGCCTACTTCACGGAGCTACTGGTTTGTATTTATCAAGTTTAAAAGCAATACAAACAACAAAACAAGGAGGAAGAGAAAAAACTTCTCTACTCAACTTAACTCTCACTGTTAACTCTCTCTGTGTTTCTCTCTATCTCGTGTGTTGTATCAGCTATCAATGATACCTTCTATTTATAGCTGGTATGAGAGACAATTTTTTTTCTTTAGTCAAGTATGGTGGGCACCAGCACCATTTTCTTTGGTTAAGCATCCACTATTGACTCTCATCATGTCAAGTATGGTTGCCACCAACCATATTATATCCATACACAACATGGAGTGATTACACTGTACCTTGTTCATATAATTGTGGAGTCCTATCTGCCTTTGGCAGGGTAAAAACATTCTCCGTATATGATTAAGGGTTTGAAAGAGCAAACAAAAAAATAGTGAAGGTAATGATTTATATAATTATTTGAGGTCAGAATATTATTATAGTAAAATACAAATACGTATACAACTTAGTGCTTGAAATTGAAAGAATTAGTCTTTGGAAGTTACGCGTGATCGATAGCTGTAAGCTATGAAAGCTCCAAGTGCTACAATCGCTAGGACTGCCACACCCATATTCACCATTGATTGCCTTTCTTCACTTCTCTCCATCGTGCGAAGTCCTTTCATGGTATTCTTTGCACCAGTTGCTGCTCCATTCTTCACGTCCTTGACTTTGCCTGCAATATTGAAATCCCGCTTCGGCTTCTCCTCGGTACCAGCAGCAGCAAATTCAGCACTCTTTTCAAGGGGAGCACTTTCACTAGTCAACAGTGATTCTTTCCTTTTCTTGAAGCCTTCATCACTTTCAGTAGTCAGAGATTCTGTTGTTTTTTTTATGCTTTCCTCTTGTTCAAACGAAGTCTTCTCCTTGACTGGTTCTGCTGGCATCTTTCTGCTTTCATCTTTCTGCTTCATGGTATCAACTTTTGGTGAGACTTCTGCTTTCTCCTTTTGAGACTTTTCATCTTTCAAGGCTTCTTGAGGGCTAGCAAAGCTTGCAGTGTCCTCCATAGCCTTCTGTGCCTTTTGCTCCACTGCAGGTTTTTGACAGACTTGAGAAGTCATAGGCTTCTCTGCTAAGGCATCTTTTGAAGGCAGAGAAGCCTCTTTGGTTACCTGTGCTTCTTCTTCAGAGTGAGGTTGTGTGCTGGTTGCTTTAGGAATTGTAATCAAAAGAGTTCCATCACGGAACGTGCCTCGAATTTTAGTCACCTCACAATTTTCTGGAGCGGGAAAAGTCTGATCGAATCGTTTGTAAGCAAGTGGTTTTTCTCCAGTAACTCGAACGTTTCGGGAGGAACCCTCGTAAGTGATTTTCAACTGCTCCTTAAGAAAGTCTACATAATCAGGAAAGAAATTATAATAAAAAAAATGATGTCTCTTTAGCATCATCTTCAAAACTTCCACTCATCCTAATTCTGAAAGATTTAGAGCATTGTGAAGTTAATCGCAAACAATCGTTCGGAACGGGTTATAAGGCCTAAAAATAAATGGTAAAGCTCACCAGGAAGATGAATACGCAGAACAATTGCCCCCTCTTCTTCCTTCCATGCATAATCGGGCTGAAAATCCTCATACTGGATAGTAGCAGATCCCCCAATGCGTGTCCTCTTAGCCATTTATTTCTTCGATTCCTCTTTCGCGTTCGCTTCTCTTTGGTTTTCGCTAATCGCTAAAGGCTGGTTTTTAGGCTTTCTTAACAGGGAAACTATTCTTTCTTGATTGATTTAGTTTCTGCTGTGTTATGAGATTTTCTTCTAGTATCCCATGATCATGTATGAGGCATAACCTGCTTAATAAATAAAGCTGAAGTTCTTTGTTTGCCTTGTACTCAAAATCTTGACAACTACACCAAGCTAGGTTGATTTCTTGAGGTTAGAGACATTTCTGCTCTGAGTTTTCTTTTGGTAAGGAATTCTGCCGTACCTTTTGACCCTTTCGGATCTAAGCTTGACAGAAAGCTCAAGTTACCGTCATTAGCAATACGCAAAGACATTTCTGACAAGTCCAGAGACAGGCCAGGAATAAAAATGTCGGGGAGGCAAAGAAATGCAGGTAACAAAATCTACCATACAAGGAAACTCGAAGGCCTCAGAACGATGCTTGCTTTTACAGAAATTTGTAAGTACTGCCCAAGGATGAATGTTCTACTGAATATTCTTACGGACAAATGGAAACCTGAAGACAGAATCAGCACAATAAAAAAAAAGTGGGTCTCGACTAAAGAATTTTAGTGGAAAAATCGGTGCCTGGTAAACAGAAGTGTTCACCAGGGGATTGTATCTGGCTGCCTCTATCTACATGAGCTTGTGGTAGCAGGTCCTTTCTGTGAAGAGAATCTCATAGCCCTTGCCACTATTGGATAAGTACTGAAGATCAATTTCAAGCAAGCAACAACTCTCTTCACAGAATAAATTCTACGTAATGTATCTTAAAACTAACTGTTTAACAACTATGGTTACAATAAAAATAAAAAAAAAAGTTTAATTTTAAGTTCTTTTAAATAGCGTTTGATTGATCTTTAAAAATAAAAGAAACTAGAACAGCAGAGTCGAGAAAACATTTTCTTCCATATCTTCTGTTTCAAAAGAATATAAATTTATTATAAAATTTTCTCAAATAAATAGTTATTAAAAATCTCTATTTTCATACTACACGGGTTACTATTTTTCTAACCTAAAACATTAGCCAGATACAAATTTAAAATTATATGAGAATCACTTTATAAATACTTAAAATTTTCTCTTTAAATGTTTTTTTATGATTTTAAAGGGAAAAAAAAAATACTAAGAGCGTTGATTAAGTAATGTCTTATAGATGGAGGACCCAGTTGAGAATTATTTTTGTTTGGAGATCTAATTGAGAATCGGGGGATCAGTATGGTCTTTGGGCTGAAGATAATTAAATGACAATTATGCCCTCATCCGTATATATAAGGACGCCCGGATAACTTCTTTGTCTCTCTAGGGTTTTTGTTTCTCTCATTGCTTTGATTGTGAGAACCCAGCAGCAGCCGCGTCTCTCTCTCCATCCTTAGCTACTTCAGGTATCGCAAACCTTAGCTTCTTTTATATATTTGATTATTGTTTTAATACTGTACATGTTTAGCTTAGCTTGAAAAGTTTAGTCTTTGCAGTTTTGGTTCTTCGTTTTTATGTTTAGAGTTTGATCTGATTCTTAGGGTTTGGTATCAGTTGTTACTGTAAGTTGATAACTTTATTATCTGATCCTATTTTTTTCTCTGATGAGTTTTCTCAAGTTGGTTTTCTTTGTCTTTTAGCAATTTGAATTGGAGATTTGGTGATTGCTATTTAAGCCACATGTAAGCTTTGACTGGATGAGACTGAGTTTGTCTTGTGTTTGTTTTTGTGTAGAATGGATAGTCAAATTAAGCATGCTGTGGTGGTGAAAATTATGGGAAGGACTGGATCTCGAGGACAGGTTACTCAGGTTAGAGTCAAGTTTATTGATGACCAGAACCGTTTCATAATGAGGAACGTCAAGGGACCTGTTAGAGAAGGTGACATTCTTACCTTGCTTGAGTCTGAGAGAGAAGCTAGGAGACTCCGTTGATGGGCATCATACTGTTTTGGTACAAGATTGTCATCCTAGTTTTGCTGGTAATCAATCAGGACTGTTTTGTTCTGTACTAGCTAGCGAGTGCTCATTGTTTTTGCTTACAGTTTGATTATCAAGACTGGGATTCGAGATTTATGATTCATATGTAAGAATGCTTTGCATGTCTTAAGTTCAGTTCAAACCTGCAAGTCTTGTTAAAATTAAGTTTTCTGCAACTTATAATGCCTTGCTTTTTTCAATTCGATACCTGTTATCTCGGCATAAAAGTCCTGATTTTGGGACATGGGACTCCCGTCTTCCATATATGGTTTTCTTGTAGCAAATTTGTAGCTGGTGCTTTTCCCTCCGCTTTCTGTGATTTTACTATGGACCTTGTTGCCACACGTTCCAACTGAAATGCCTATAAAAATGGTTTTGGCTTTCTTTGTTTACTCCAGTAATCTGGAATTGCATTTACGTTATGATTGAAAGTCCTTTTCCGTTTGTACACTTTAGTTTTACCTGGGCAGGTATTGTCAATTCACAAGGGTAATACCTTGCATTCTTGTATGCTTTTTTTGGGAAAATCGTTCATGGTATTGATATAATCCCACTGCCAATGTATGTGTGGTTATTTCGTCCATTTGGTACTTGATTCAGAACTTGCATTTTCTGGGAGCTAAATCAGGAGGTTTTTACCCCAATTAAAGGACTGGGGTTCTGGTAAAATCTGAGGTTGCCAAGTGTTTGCACCCCATTGCTGTGCAAGGCACAGCAAGCATGAGATTGTCATGCAGTTACCACTGTTAGTGTTGGAATGCTCGGCAAGCAATCGCAATCTAATAGTTACGCCATTAACGTCTCTGTATCAATGCTTGCTTACGGGGGACTGGATGGTATAAAAGACAGAAAATCTGCCCCTTGGACCACGGTAAGTTTTCCTGGCAAGATCCAGTGCCGGTATACGTTAATGGAAAAGATTGCAGGATAACTGCTCACTTGTGTTAACGTATGTTGTAGCTCGGTTTCTGTTCTTAGGTACTGTTTGGTTAGATGTAATGGATTAATGAGAATGAGAAGCAATTGCTCGATGAGAGTGCATATGAAACCTCTAGATCCAATTAGGAATAAGCTGAGATTTAATATTCTTACAAGTTTTGTAAAAAAAAAAAGAAATTGGCATTTCCTTGAAAAAATAATTAGAACGTATTTTGGAAATATTAAATCCAACTTGGTCATATGTAATTTTAATAGTGAAAATCTGACTGAAGAATGGATTGAAAACACAACATTTTTTTAAGAATAAATTAAATACAATTATATAGTTCATTTCTTTTATTGTTAATTTACTAGTATTCTATCGCTAAAATCACTCTATCACGGTTGTAGAATATTCTTTATAATCATAATTTTTTCATCTTAAGAAAAAAAATATAAACTTCGGAATATATTTTGATTTTTTAATATCATTCCAAATGCAGTATAGAAATTAAAATATATTTTGATTTCTTATTTTTCATTCTAATTTCTCCCTTCTCCTTCTAAACCTTTACATGTTCAAAATAGTGAAGGAATGACTGCCTTCATATCCTTGGGAAAATCTTTGAACTGTGAAAGGTACCATCTTCTAGTGGAATAACTCCTCCCTGACAGGCAAAGAGTTGTTCCAACAAAGAAAGAAAAGGCATACAATGTTTGAGCTGTGAGAGAGATCCCCAAGATCCCAAGAATTTCGAACAGATAGTGAGGACAAATCACGAGGTCAAATAAGCCTGCCTTGGGGAGCTTGTATTCTTTTTCATCCTTGCTTCTCGGCGTGGAAAGCAGACGGTGGTGGTAGAAGTTACCACTAATTCCTATTAGAAACAACAAAAGCCCTGGATACATCAAATCAATAGCTGGCTCCGGAAGTCCTTGTGCTAGGAGTTGAGCATAGATGACAAACACAGAGAACGTGAAATAACTAAGAGTGATGGGACTCACAGACTCAACTTCCATCCCTCCACTGTATCTGTGAACAAAAAGCACCTGGTGAACAAAAACATTTTCTTGGTTACTTGATGGTTTATCTTCTTCAGTAGGCTGCCAAATTGCTAGTGACAGAGAGAGGGGAGGGAGATCAATTACCTCAAGTATTCTTTTGAAGAAATGGAAGGTTAGAGTGGATTTGACCAACAAAAACCTGAGATCATCATTTGGGAAGAGCCCGAACGAAGCAGCGCCGGCAAGAAATGCTGGTGTGTAAGCAATAAGCATGCCAGTTCTACTAGAGACTTGAATCGTCTTCTCGACGGGCTTCTTTTCACCAATATTCAAGAATTTGGAGTACTGCATGTGCTTTCCTCTTACCTCTGATAGCCCAACATATCCAAATGTCGCAACAGGAACCGCAGACATTGCTTTGATGAGGAAAGGAGATGGAAATAATAGCTTCAGCAACGTGGACTCCATTTGAATTCACTTCAGTTTTCTCTGCAATTTCGAGGAAGGTGGACGGGCTTGCTTAATTTAAACAGAGCAATGCCCTAGTTTGCTAGGCTGTTGAAGAAGAACCGAACACTTTAGCATGGGACTCTTTGGCACTGAACATTCGACGACCTAGACTAGGGAAGGCTCATATTATTTATTGGAAGGCAATATATACAAATCTGATGCTGAAAGATAAGGCAGTAAATATATAATTCAAAGCTACGAAAGTAAATTACTTCTGCATAGAAATATTTACAACAAAATCTTAACAGGGCATGTATTTCTACCAAAAACAAATAATGTAGAAGGAAGGACTGTATCTAGTCTATGATATTAGAACATTGTTCATGAAAGCATATATAATCATTGTTGTGAAGAAAAATAATAAATTTATTAATAAATTGGAATGAATATAAGCAATATAAGTAGAAATATAGTGAGGAACATATGGAAACAAATCTATATAATTAACAAGTAAATCAATTGTTAATAATAATAATAATAAAGTTACAAACAGAATTAGAAGATAACCTGTATAGGGCAATAAAAATCTTCGTTGGCTATAACTTCATTGGGAAAACAAAAATCTCAATTGACAGAAAGAAAAAAAAAGATTTTAATTAGGCAAAAGCTAACTTTTCCCATTTCTTCAAGACAATGATAATGAAAAATTATAATATTAATTAATTAAATCTTAAACTATAAAAAGCAAAAATATGTTTTCTGCCATTCCACATGCAAAGGGAAAATCCACAATTTAGAATATGATAGGTTTTAATTTAAACCAAAAAATATATTAATGCTTTTAAAAAAAATTGATTAATCTGACGGATTAATTTATAACTCTATTGATTTGGCTAAACTTGAGAATCAACATCGATAATTTTATTTTAATAAAAATAAATAAATAAATAATACCCCGGATGGAGTTTTACAGTCATGGTTTGTGACCTTTTTGATACGGAGCACTGAGCCATAATTCCAGAGTGAAACATGTTGATGACTTCAATTCTATGTTTGAAACATTAAGAAAAAAAAAATGCAAGGAATGATTGTGTTGATATCCTTGGGAAAGTCATCAAATTTGTTTTTCGTCTCTGTACAGGTTTAAAATGCAAAAGGAATGAGAGCCTTTACTTCCTTGGAAAAATCTTTGAACTGTGAAAGGTACCATCTTCTAGTGACATAACTCCTCCCCACCAGGTAAAGAGTTGTTCCAACAAAGAAGGAAAGGGCATACAATGTTTGAGCTATGAGAGAGATCCCCAAGGACCCAAGAATCTCGAACAGATAGTGAGGGCAAATCACTAGGTCAAATAAGCCTCCCTTGGGGACCTTGTATTCTTTGTCATCCTTGCTTCTCAGTTTTGAAAGGAGACGATGGTGGTAGAAGTTACCACTGGTTCCTACTACAAACAATGCAATCCCTGGATACTTCAAATCAATTTCTGGCTCTGGGAGTCCTTGTGCCAGGTGTTGAGCATAGATGATAAACACAGAGGATGTGAAATAACTGAGAGTGATAGGGATCAGAGACTCAACTTCCATCCCTCTACTGTATCTGTGAACGAATAGCACCTGGTGAAGAAAACAAATTCTGGTTACCTCATGGCTTATCTTCTTTACTAGACTGCCAAATTGCTAGAGACAGAGAGAGAGGGGGTTGGGGCAGATCAATTACCTCAAGTATTCTTTTGAAGAAATGGAAGGTTAGAGTGGATTTGACCAACAAAAACCTGAGATCCTCATTTGGGAAGAGCCCGAACGAAGCAGCGCCGGCAAGAAATGCTGGCGTGTAAGCAATGAGCATGCCAGTTCTACTGGAGACTTGAATCTTTTTTTCGATGGGCTTCTTTTCACCAATATTCAAGAATTTGGAGTATTGCATGTGCTTTCCTCTAATCTCTGAGAGCCCAACATTTCCTAATGACACAACACAAATCACTGACATTGCTTTGATAAAGAAAGGAGATGGAAAGAAAAGTCTCGGCAACATGGGCAGCATGTTTCTTCACTTCTGTTTTCTGCGCAATATCGAGCAACTTTAGCTAAGAGGTGGGCGATGGACGGATTGATGTCTTGCATTTAAACAGAGAAAGTAAGGCCCTTAAAACCATGTGATCTTGAGCAGGGGATCACCATGCAGTTTCTTGTGCTTGTGAATAAGAAGCGGACACGTAAGGGTTTTTTGGCTTTAAACTTCCAAAGAGTCTAGAATGTAGACGAAGGAAATATGCGGTTAACAAGTTTCTGGTTGAAGAATGCTTTTGGCTTTTGTATGGTATTCTGTCTGGCTTGGCATGGAGCCACATGGAAGGATTTTATGACCTTTTATTGAAGACTAGTTAAATCTCGAGACTACAGGAAGAAATGGGCTTATGCCGAATTTAATTTGGAGGCTTACTACATGAGATTGAGCAAGAAACTAGTATCTCGAGGCATCACAAAGGGCACTATCACGGTTGACAGTTGCAGAAGTGGCATGGCTTCCTTTAGGGTTTTTATTTTTTATTTTTAATAGAACACAACTTACACAAATGACATCCTTCATGACTCTTTTGACAAATCCACTTCTATGTTCGATAATTAAAAAAACTGGTAAAGCAATCTTGTGTTTTGCTGGTTATAATTAAATTAAACAATCCTAAAAATTCTAGCAAGGCAATCTCTTACAAACTCACGAGAGCAAGCTTTATGTTATAACGGTCCTTGCATAAAAAAATAAAAAAAATAAAAAAATATGTGTTTGAGAAAAATCAAAAAAATAAAAACAGTAAAAATGGATAGAATGCTCATAAAATGATTAAAAATTAGTTGAGAATATCCAAAAATATAAAAATTAAAATTTAATATTATTTTATTAATTAATGAAAGCCTTGTTGACAAAGAATATTCAATTTAAGGAAGAAAAGTTTAAAATCAGATTTTTATGGATTTAATTAAATTTTATTTGAAGGTTTAATTGAATTTATGAAGGTTTTGATTGTAAGAAAAATTAATTTTGGAGTCAATTTGAGCTTTAATTGAACGAAATTATAATTTTGAGGTCAAATATAATTTTTAAGAGTTAATTTGGTGAAATTAGGGGCTTAATTGCATACATATTAAAGTTTGATAACCAATTAGGGACTTAATTGAAGAAATTCAAAACCAACGACCAAACTGGAAAAGAAGAGTAAATAAAAGGGTTGTAATTTAAACCAGATCAAGGGCCTAATTGAAGAAATTAGAAGTTTATATATCAATTGAGGATTAAATTGCATAACTTCAAGAACAAAGACTAAAGTGAGAAAAGCAACCAACTTCAAAGCCACCTTTTGATTTTTAGCAGAGATGTAATTGAATTGATTTTTAAAATCAAAATAGAAATTAAGGACTCAATTGAACAAATCACAAATTGAAGACTAATATGAACTCTGACATGTTTTTGTCGTTTTTTTCTTTTAAATAAAACGATGTGTTTTGTTCAAAATGGTGTTGTTTTATACAAAAAAAAATAATAATCTTGAAACAATGTAGTTTTGAAAAGCATCATATGTCATCTTCTTCCCCTAAACGCATAGAGAACAAAGGAGGAAGATTTTTTTTTCTCTTCTCTATTTTTTACCGACTTCCACTCTCTTTTAAACCTAAAAGAGACAGTAACTCAACCAATGGCGTGCCAACTCAACAGGTGGCACCACCGTCCACCCTGCCCTGTCCCCTGACCGAATAAATACAAAGGCTGAGATAAGGCATAAAGGATGAAAAAAAAGGGTTAAGAGAGACAGAAAGAGGAAAAAAAAGAACAAAACGAGAGATCAAGAACAAAAGGAGAGAGAGAATGGAGAGAACAGAAAAGAGAAGAAAGGGAGAAGAGAAAAGAATAAAGAAGAAGAGAAAGAAAACAGGGAAAAAGAGGAAGAAGAAAATGTCGCCCCTACCACCCTCAGCTCCCTAGTAGCACTATTGGCCACCACGAATGATTAGTACTCAAAAGTATATTTTTATCATGGTTTTATATTATCATTTTGCACTTGAAGTATCAATAACTCCTTAACTAAAGTACGTTTTATAATAATATATCTAATAATATAAGATACCTTTAATTTATGGTAAATGTCCATTTTAAATGCAAGCCTATCACATAAATGAAAGGATTGATTGATGACTTCAAGAACTTCAATTGCAAAGGCAAAGAGATGATCAAACTTAGAAAAGAGATGTTGGTGCAATCCAAACCAGAATACTGTTCAGTAATTGGGTCATATTTGGAGTCATAGATCTTAGATTTAGGTCTAATTTATATGGATGGAAAGGTAAGACATAGGCCTATAACTTTCATATGTAGCCCAATATCTAAAAAGGCTGTTTTCAAGTCCAAATTGTTGCAACAACAAAGAAGCCCGAATTCGTCCTCCAGCCTGAGCACTGTTTAGTATTTTGGTCATATCTTGAGTTCTAGAAGTCGAAATGAGCTGAATTTTCTACACAAGAAAGATGAGACAATTTCCTAGAACTTTCATGTTTTAAGTGGCTCTAGTTTTGACATCATTGATGACGTTTTACATAGACAAGAGAAGATAAAGATTGTCACGAAGTCAAGGGTTGGTCATCTACTCATCAATTAGTCATCAAATCAATAGTTTCCAATTTTGGCCTATAAAAGGAGGCATTTGCCATGAATTTAGGCATCTTGGTGTCCAGATCAAGATCATGCTCTTGTTTTCTATCTTGTATTTTTTTGTATTGCTTATGCTTTGTTTTCATTAATATTAAGTTAATTCTTATCTTACTTATGTTCTTATTTTGTTTATCTATTTTTTTTTCTTTCATTATGTCTAGCTAAGTTAATTATGTCAAGGTGAAAAGGTTACACTAATGGTGTAAGAACAAGTATGGTATAAACTTAATATGGACTTTAATGTTTGATACTAACATGTTTTATATTTGTTATCTTGTTCACTCTTTAATACTTTACTTGTTAAATGATTAATCTTGATTTATGTTGTATAACACTTAGTACAACAAATACTTGGCACTTTTATAGCCCATAATGTATGGTATAACCGACACCTGAGCTATGAAAGGAACTTGATTTGTTGTTAACATAAGTTATAATCATGAATGCTTGATGAAATTTACAAGTATTAGCATTAATTGAATAAGATGACTAATGTAATCATGTTAACAATCTATAATCTGATTAGAACCTCGTTTATGTGTGGTTTCCAATTGAATAATAAGAGTTTATACTATACTTGTTTGACATACCATTAGTGGAACCTCTAACCTTGACATTTGTTATTATCATTATTAATCCTTACTTTAATATTTCATCTCAAAGTTCTCATCTTCTTCTTCTTCTTCTTTATTATTGTTATTGTTGTTGTTGTTGTATTATTATTATTTATAATTTGTACAATAACCTTCTTGTGGTTCGATCCCGGTCTTGCCTGGTTATTTATTACTTTGACACTCCTACACTTGAAAGAAGACATCAATCTTTTTATCGTGTCAGCTAACCATCGATAGCTCCACTGCTCTAAGTAAGCCTCTGCCCCACCGTTTAATTCCTTGCCAGCATTGCCTGTATTTTTGCACGCAAAACGTGATTTCACGTTCTACTGTAAAAAGGACGGCATGGGATAGTTACTATATTGATTTATAGTAACCAGTCCATTTAGGCCTAAGTTAGGACATTAACCCAACACACAGCAAATGGGCCGGATATGGCCCAGCCCAGAAAGGGTAGGCCAGGTGGGCCAGGTCTGGCCTAGCTCATTTTTATAAAAAAAAAAATTAATTTTTTTTATAGAATTGTACAATTTTTCATGTAGTTTTTATATCATTTTGATTAATATCAAGAAATATTTTACATCATAAAAATACAAATTCGGTGTTAAAATACCTGGTTTTTGTCAAAACTTCTAAAAATACAAAATAAATAAATAAATAAATAAATATTTTTGTACACATGATCAAGTGTCTCAAAGTTAAAAAATCATATTGTATTTGTCATACACCAAAAAACAATGTCTTAGCTTCTTACATTTTGACTTTAATAACCAGTTTATTAAAGTTAAGAGAACATTGATCAAAATTTTAAAATAACAAAAATTTTATTTTGTTTTATTTTAGTATCAAGGATTAAAAATTTATATGTAAAATATATTTTTAACATTAAAAAGGTTTTTTTTATTAATGACATATAACAGTTAGGTTTTTACTAATAAGATAAGAATCTCCTTATAAAGGATTTTTCTTCAACTATAGACAAATTAAAAAAATTTAGACACCACAATCAAACCTTGGATTTTATCAGACAAAACATTATAGCCTATTTTAGGTAGGGCATAATTGTGGTACTAATACATTTCTTTTACACAACTAGTCTTCATACCTTATCTATTAGACCAGTTAGGGTTTCTAATAACCAGAATATTAAGTGATAACTCTTAGTCCATAATTTACTGATAAGAGACAAGAATTTATTGTCTCTTTATATTTGCCAGAATAGTCTATACACCAATCTATTGCATAAAAAAAATTAAATTGGACAATCACCACGATACCGCGTACATGCAACATCTTGGACAATATTTCATGATTAGCACCATCAAATTATTCAAATATTAGAACTTTAAAAGTTGATTAAGTGTAAAAATGATACGAATCATTTTCCTAATTATTAAAAAAAAATGAAGTAAATGTGTTGATGGTTGCCTCATTTACTACTGAAGAAGTGGTCTTCAATGTTGAGAAGATTGATTCAAGATTAGCTCCAATTTGTTAGGATGTTAGTTGTAAATAAAGCTATTATAGAATTATTTTTTCTATTCAAATCTTATCATTATTTTTCTGAAGTTTGTTATCAAAACTCTTGTATAAAAGAGTGATTTCATTAATAAAGAATTATGATTGCAACCATAATGATAACAATTCTATATTACTAGTTTATTTTTTTGTTCTTTGGTTTCTTTATACTATCAACAACATCAAATTGATATCAGAGCTACATTGATCCTACGAAACCAGTTTGAGTTAAAAGAATAACTTGTAAGAAACCTTTTTTCACCAAAAATACAGACACATAAGTTTTTTTATCATTTTTTAATGCCATCAAATATGTATTCTCTTGCATCACTATCAGTATTTACTAGTGAAAACTATTAGATATGAGCTATAAGAATGAAAACATAAAGCCTGTGATTTTTAGGATGTTGTAGAACAAGAAAATGATCCATAACCACTTACTGCAAATCCTACTCTAACTCAAATTAGAAATCATTATGAGGAATAACCAGGAAGTTCAAAGTTAAAAAATGTCTCTACTTTATAATTTCAAAAGCAACATTTCTTGAAATAATTGCACTTGATACAGCCAAGCAAATTTAAAATTATCTTGGAAGGAAATTCATAAAAATAAGAGAAAAATCTATATGAAAGTCTTAAATTTAAAAAATGAGTTTGAGATGTAGAAAATGAAAAAAAAAACAGTCAAAGATTTCTCTAACAGACTACTTTTTATAATCAACAAAGTAAGATTATTGGGAGAAGACCTTCCTGATAAAAGAGTTATTGCCAAAAATCTTGAAACATTTGAATCAAAAATTTCTTCATTAAAACAATCTAAAGATCTGTCAAAAATTTCTTTAACAAAATTACTCAATGATTTATATGTATAAGAACAAAGAAGAATAATAAGGCAAGTGGAGTCAATAGAAAGAGCTTTTCAAGCTAAAATGTATATCAAAAAAGGTGACAAAGGCAAAAAACAAAAATACAACAAATATAAAGAATCTGGTAGTAGTAGTAAAAGAATTAGAAACTTTCCTCCCTATATCAACACTAAAAGAAAACTTTTCACTTGCAAAAATATTGTTGATGGAGACCTATTATGAAATGCAGAAAGTGTAATCAATTAGGACATATTAAGAAGATTTGCAAAAGCAAAACTAACCAACAAAAAGGTAAAGCTCAAGTTGATGATCAACAACAAGAGGAGCAGCTATTTGTGGCCACTTGTTTTACTGACAAACATGCAAGTGATTGTTAGCTTATAAATAGTGATTGCACAAATCACATGATGAATGATAAAAATCTATTCAAGCAACTTGACAAATCAAGTGTCTCTAAATTCACAATTGAAAACGGTGAATATATTCATATTAAAGTAAAGGAATATTTTTTATTAAAGGAAATTCATGTATAAAACTCATTTTAGACTCATTTTAGATGTTCTTTTTATCCATGAAATTGATCAGAATCTGTTAAGTGTTGGTCAGCTTCTTGAAAAAGGATATTTAATTGTGTTCAAAGATAAACATTGCTCAATTTCTGATCCTGTTGGGTTAGGAATATTCATAAAGATGAAAGAAAAAAGCTTTTCACTAGACTTGATGGAAAATGAGTTAACTATTTTTAGAAGCACGGCAAATTAGACAGAATTATGACATAAAAGGCTGGGGCAATTTAATCAAGCAATGTTGGTACAGAAAAAGAAAATGGTGCAGAGAATGCCAAACCTGAAACAAGAAATTATAGTTTATACCTCTTGGCAATATGGCAAACATAACAGACTTTCATTTCCTTTGAATAAGGCTTAGAAAACAGTGGAAAAGCTTCATTTTATTCGTATCGATGTTGTTGGACCTCTAAAGTCTATCTTTAAATGGAAACAGGTATTATATTGTTTTGATTGACGATTATGCAAGAATGTGCTAGGTCTATTTCAAGTTCAAGACTAAGATAGCTAAAAAAATTTTAAAAATTTAAAAACTAGATTAAAAATCAAGGTGGTCACAAAATTCAGGTTGTAAGATCTGATAATAACACCGAATACACATCAAACAAGTTTGCCAAGTTTTTTCATGATGTAAGGATTGAACATCAATATACTATACCTTAACTTCTCAACAAAATGGTGTAAGTGAATGAAAAAATAGAACAATCATAAAGATGATAAGCTAACTATTATTTGAGAAAGATTTTACCCAAAAAGTTTTAGACTAAGGCTATAAACACTGCGGTTTTCTTATTAAATAGGTTGTCAACAAGAGCGTTACAAAACAAGACTCCTTATGAAGTTTGAAATAATTATAAACCTTCACTCCAGAATTTAAAGATTTTTGGTTGCTTAAGTATCACTTATGTTCCTTAGATGAGAAGAGATAAACTTGATGGAAAGGTTAAAGCTGACATATTTATCGGCTACAGCAATGTTGTAAAAGGCTATAGAGTTTTTCAACCTCAAACAAAAAAGATAATAGTTAATAGAGACATCAAGTTCATTGAAACAAAAAAAAATGAAACTTCAAAGATGCAGAAAAAAAGTGCAAGTAAGGAGATTATGCAAGATCTTTGTGATATTGATGAAGCACCATTCAGAGGAGCGAGATTGCTTATAGACATTTATCAAAGCTATAATGTAGTTGTGTTAGAACCTACAGAATTTGAAGAAGCCAAATATGATCCAAAATGGATTGATGCAATGAAAGAAGAGCTAAGGATGATTGAGAAGAATCAAATATGGGAATTTATGGACATGCAGAAACACAAAAAACCTAATGGAGTAAAATGGGTTTACATAACAAAATTGAATGTAGATGACATTATCAACAAACACAAAGCCAGATCGGTAATTAAAGGTTATGTATATATTTTTTGTGTAGGTTTTTCAGAGACCGTTGCACAGTGGCATATCTAAACATCATTAGAATGTTACTAACAGTTGTAGCTCAAAAAGGTTAAAAAAATATTTCAACTTGTTATGAAGTCTACATTCTTAGTTATCTATAGGAGGAGATTTTTATGGAACAACCTAAAGAATTTGTTATGGTAGGTGAAAAAGAAAAGGTTTACTTATTGAAAAAGATTTTATATAAATTGAAACAAGCTCCATGAACTTAGAATAGTAGGATTGATAAGCACTTACTTAAACATGACTTTAAAAAAAGTTTGTGTGAATCAACCTTATATATCAAACATTCAAATTCTAATTACAGTGGTTTCACTTTATGTGAATGCTTTTTTTGTTATAAGAAACAATCCAAGCATGATAGATAAATTCAAAGTAGAAGTAATAGAGGTATTTGAAATAACAGACCTCATTAAAATGTCTTATTTTCTTGGTATGGAAGTGCAACAAAATTAGCGTGGGATCTTTATTGGTCAATAGAAATATGTCAACAAGATTATAAAGAAATTCAAAATGAAACAATGCAAATCATTGACACCCATGAACCTGAAAGAAAAGTTATGTAAAGAAGATGGAGTTGACAAAGTAGATGAAGCAATTTACAAAAGCTTGATTAGACCTATGATATACCTTACAATAACAAGGCCTGATATTATACATGTTATCGAGATTCATGCATCGTGCAAGTGAAGTTAACTTCAAGGCTACAAAAAGAGTAGTGAGATATATCAAATGTACACTAAGTTATGGAATTCAATTTAGTTGTATTGAAAATTTTGAACTTCAATGATATACAAACAGTGACTGGGCTGGCAATTGTGATAACATGAAGAGAACCTGTAGATATTGTTTTAGTTTTGGATCAGGAATTTCCTCCTGGTGTTTCAAAAAAACAAGAAATTATTACACAGTCAACAACAGAAGCAAAGCATGTTACAGCAACTACAGCTACAAATCAAGTTTTATATCTTAGAAAGATCTTAGCAGATATGGACATGGAGCAAAGGAACACTATTAAAGTTAATGTTGATAATCAAACTGCAATTGCAATATCTAACAATCCAATTTTCCATGGCAAAACTAAGCATTTCAAGCTCAAGTATTATTTTCTAAGAGAAGTTAAGAAAAATAAAGAATTACAACTGATTTATTGCAAGACAAAAGACCAACTTATTGATATGTTAACCAAGCCATTGTCAAAAACAAGGTTTGAAACTTTGAGGAACAAAATAAGTGTCTGTTGTAAAAGATACAAAGAGTGTTAATGATTGCCTCATTTACTGATTTATTGCAAGACAAAAGACCAGTTTACTGATATGTTAACCAAAAGATACAAGGAGTGTTAATGATTGCCTCGTTACTGAAAAAGTAGTTTTCAATACTGAGAAGATGTTAATTGCAAATAGAACAACTCTTTTTATATTAAAATCTTATCTTTACATTTATGAAGATTGTTATCAAAACTCATGTACAAAAAAATGATTTCATCATGCTTTCAGTCACAGTAACAATAACTTTATATTGCTGATTTATTTCTTTATTCTTCAGTTTCATTTCAACAACATCAACATTCAAAACACAAAAGGAATAAGAGCCTTGACATCCTTGGGAAAATCTTCAAACTTGGAAAGGTGCCATCTCCTGGTAGCATAACTCCTTCCAATCAAGTAAACAAAAGTGCCTAAAGTGAAGCAAAAGGAATACAGTGTTTGAGAAATGAAAAATATCCCTATAAACGCCAACACCTCGAAGAGATAGTGAGGGCATACAGTGTTTGGAATCTTGTATTCTTTGTCATCATTTGTTCTCAAAGAGGCAAGAACCTTGGTGGTGGTAGAAGTTGCCGAAGGTTGCTAGCATGAACAGCAAAATCCCTGGATACTTCAGGTCCAGCTGTGGCTCAGGAAACCCTTGTGTTCGATACTGACCATATATCATGGTTGAAGTAGCAGAGAAATAACTTGAACTTATAAGAATTGCAGAATCAAGAACCACCCCACTGGTACTATATTTGTGAACAAACAGCACCTGCATAACATAATAGAACAGGTTCAAAACCCGTTAGCAACCCAAGTTCCAAGCAAACCATGTAAAGATTTTCATGATCACAGATGTCTTACCTCAATGACCCTCTTGAAGAAATGTATGGTAGGGGTTGCTTTAACCAAGAACAGCCTGAGATCATGATTTGGATAGAGCACAAAAGCAGCAACACCAGAAAGGAAAGCTGGCACATAGAGTACAAGCATGCCAGTTCTGCTGGAGAGTTGTATCTGCTTTCTTGAAGATTTTGCAGAATTCAAGTTCCACAATTTTGAGTACTGTAAATGCTTTCCTAAGATTTCAGAAACACCAAGACCTGCTAATGCTACCAGACTAACCACAGACATGACTGGAACGATCATAGAAGGTGGTGTAGGAAAGATAATCAATCTAGACAACATGGATGCCATTGCTAACTTGCTTTAGCCCCTTATTTCTATAACTGACTCAAGATTCTCAGCTTCGTATAGAAATGGAGGAATTTTCACTGAATACGCAACCTGTGTGTGAACTTCATTTGTGCAGCTGGCAGGAAAGCGACCATACAGGTGACAGGTGGCAGACGTGAACTTATCATCACGTGTTTGATATTGTAGTAATTGTAATTTAAAATATATATATATATATAAAGTATAAACTTTTATACTTTCTATCACTGTCATTAGTAGTGCCTGTGAATTATAACGATTATTTGAATGGTATAGAATGTTTTCAGAACCTCTATATATAATTTATAAAAATCCATTCATATTTATATGCAGCGTTGTTCTTCATCGATTTAAAATCCATTTATATTTATACAGAACTTAGAACGTTATTCTTTATCGATTTAAAATTCACAAAATACTTGAGAGTTATCTTAGTGATTTGCTAGGTATATTTATGTGTATGACAATATAGATGCCTAAAGATTTATTAGTATTCATACGCAAGCAACTTAGAACAGTGTCCTGTCAATTTAAAACTTCAAAATGTAAGCAAGATATCGTTGTAATTTTTTTTTTTTTTAGACTAACGTGGGTGTTCGGGTCAGCTTTCGCGCACCACGACTAATCCCACGGGCCCTGAAGTTAACGACCATGTAAGCCTCCAGTGGCCATCATATGAGCAACCAAGGACTCGAACCTGAGACCACAGAGAAAGCAAACTCCTTATCCCAAGTCCTTGTCACTTGGGCACTGGTTAAGATATCGTTGTAATTTGTTATGTGTACATCTATGTGCATGGATGCCGTGGCCAATGTCCTTCGCCTCTCTCTGCTTAGGTGTCTTGACATGTCCACTAATGACTGTAAACGATGCTTTTGATGTGATGGCGATGCGCTGCCAGCATGGAGCCAAACCGACCCACCAAGACATTCATGGTTGGAATACTAAAATTAATATTTTTTTATTTTTAAATTATTTTGATATTAAAAATATTATTTTATTATATTTCTAAATAAAAAATATTTTTAAAAATAAATATAATTATACTTCCAAACACAATTCCAGACCTAGCTAGGGTGGGGTCGATGAGAAACTTAGATGGTTTTTATAAATAATAATAATAATCACTGTTGTTCTAGATTTTAAAAAGAAAACTATATTTAAAGAGAGAGAGAGAGAGAGAGAGAGAGATGGGATCCCCCATCCAATTCGCAAGCTTTAACGTATGACTGGGAGACTTGCTGCTGTGAATGAATGGCATGAATTGGAATTTCAAGTTCAAGGAGCAATTAGGCCATCAAAAGTCCATTGGGCTTCCTAGCTAAATTGGATCGTGCCGAATTGATCCAGAACTTGATTAAGGCTGATCTGTATGTTGATGAACTTGGTGATGGTGATTCATCATCTACCTAGAACCTCAATTGAATTGTATTTCGTTTTGAAGTGTTTCAAATATTAACTCGGCAAAACACAACATACCTAGCTAGGTCAAATCCAAGAAAAAATTTTGAGATTATCCAAGATAATATTGTTTTAACATTAGCAAAATGACTTGTTGATTGATCCATCAACCTGGATCCTGGATAGGATAAGAACTCAAATGAGGTATAACAACCATAACACTAAATCAACAATTCTAGTCCACAGACAAATGGTTGAGATGATGGCATGGAGATTCACTCTCAATCACACTTCCATGTGAAAACAGTCAGCACACTAAAAGCATGTGTCCATTTAAACGTTGTTTTCACATAATTCCTCTCATGTCGGCGCTCGAAACAGATGTCTTTCTTTTGTTTAAAACTAATCCGAAAGGAAAACCTGTCGTAACCGTTCAAAAACAAACACAATCTCTGGCAGCTGGGGCCAGTTGAGGTTGCTGTTGTTTATACCACTGCTTTAAACGAGGTTGGGCGGGAGGCAATCAACACCAAAGCCACCAGACCTAGCCGCCTACCTAGCCGCACGTGCCCAAATCACAGAGATCCTTATTCGAAGTCATAATTGGTTACCATGCAAGTGGCAGACAAGAGCCAGCAATTATTTGGCTGTTTGCATGCATCCCTTAATCAATTCCATAAGAAAGTAATTTGTCAGTTGCACATCAAACATGGAGGAGGAATGACACGAGGAAAGTGACTGCTCTAATTTGATCCAAGCTGATTCCATTTTGGCCGACCTGGCTGAAGGTTAAACTCGGGTCGGAGACAGAGAAAGAGGAAGACTAAAGAGGAAAGTGAGGATCGGTTTGAAGGGAATTGGTGTTTCATTTAAAGAAATACAGGTCAGCCAAGAACAAGTAAACAAACAACAAATTATACATGTGCCTCAAAAGGAGACTCAAATGATTCTCTAATACATCTAGGGAAATCCACAAAGGGATGACTGCGTAAGGAAAGACAGTAACTTTAGAACACACCTATACCCTCTATACATCCCCCATATCAAAATCTTATGTACTAAATTACAAAGGATTCAAGGATCAAATGTCATCTACTACACCCGAGAGCCGAGTGCAAGAGAGAGGTCAAAACTATCGAGGGAACGCAGTTCTTAGGCATAAGTTTACCCTCTCCCTACATGAAAGAATTACACATCTATCAAAAACCCACTGATTTGCAATGCTTGAAAGCCTGCTTCTTCCTTGTTTGCTCATTTTGTATGCAAACAGGGTATTAAAGTCACTTGATGCACTCGTTTTACTTCCTCATTGCTTCCTAATTGTAGATTTTTACCGGCTTCTCAAACGTATGACGATTCTGCAAATTGAAGACAAGGTCAGAACAAAGCTTTTGAGTAACGGAATTCATTATCATCAGAGTGCATGCAGCAGTGCATTTTATTGGTGGTTCTTAAATCATCATCTGCCATTATAATTTCAACTGTCATTTTTTAGCTCACCCAATAACCTTGGCTATAAGCTTTATGCTTACTGCAAATTACAAGACAATTAAATACCTGATTAGCAGCATATGACCTTTTGGGAGCATTGTCAGAATGCTCGAGTCCAAGATATTGCTCCCAGGCACCATAAATGTCCCTTCTCTGAACCAAACAGAAAATGTAAAGCATAAAATAATAAGAAAAGTTGTCATGTCAGTGCCCATGAAAAATGGAAGGCATGTGAGAGTGGGGGACCTGAAAACGATTGGACACAATGTCTAAGTCTTGAAGGTACTCCGGGCGACCTAGTGACAAAAATGCAAACTTCCACTGCACACAAAAGAAGACCCAAAAAAATTACAAATAAAGAAACAAAAGCTTGCATCTCCAGAAAACTAATCTTGATAGCATGATACGTGGTGAAATACTGTCTGTCTCAACCATGGAAATGCAATGAAATGTGAAAAGCGCAGATGGTCTACCATATACAGTGCATCAATGATTACTTCTGTAATTAAATAATACCTTTGAAAATTCTTCATCAGGAACCTGCAATTTTCTCTGTATACGCATTTTGACATCAGCTAAAGCCTCGCCCTCATGAATGACCAGGAAAAATGGTTCTCCAAAATTCTGAACCTGCTGTTAATATAAAACACAAACAAGCATTGAAAAAGATATGGCAGAAACATAGATACCTCGAAAAACAAAACATGAAAGTAATTAATAACTGCCATAGGGGAGGAGCCAATTAAAGCAAGTGCCAAACAAAATGCAGTTGAAATAAAATTTAGATGTACTTACCACCTGGTTTTGAGTTGTGTCTTTCATGAAATGATATACATGAATCAAACGATCATGAGGACCAAGGTTTTTCTCTTCTTCAGGTATCTGATGCAATGCAATACGACACCAAATAGATGCATCATTAACGGACACATCCATCAACAAATTATATCAACAAATATGCAAACAAGTACAAATACTGAACAGGGAAAAAATTAGTTCAAAACATGAGAACTGAGAAAAAAGGTCTGAAAGACTTTTTACAATTTCTCCACTTTAATGAAATTTTTTCCCATCATATTTGACAAACAAGAGATCATTTTTTCCTATTGCTACCATTCTATTCCAAGGTTACTTGGAAGCTTGAGCAATATATAAGGTGGAATATGAATTAGATGTTTCTTTTCTTAAGTTAGGGACTAGTCTAGAGCATTTGAAAAAAAATTCAATTCAAGGATCTACAGAATAGTGTGCATATTGATGCATGTCAAGAGAGAGGAGTGGGATGCAGGCTTAAGCAATTCATAATTCCATGTCAAACTGAATGGTCAGCAATAATGTACTCAGATCCAGTTCCGCAATGCATCTAGCTTACAGATAATTATGTTTCAATTTCATCCACACTGAGATAGGCTTACCTCCTCTGCACGTAGTGTCCAGTATTGATCATTAATGTTCTCGATTTTTTCATTATGTGGAAAGATCTGAAAAGATGAGGTTGCATGCTTAGAAAAAAGACAAAAAAGAGGCAAAAGTTGACATAACAGGTTAAGAGATCATGCACGCCCATTTGTAAAAAGCATCAATTCAAATTAATAGGAGCTACAAATATAAAGACAGATCCTGTGTGTTATTGATGAATATGTTCATGGCAGGTTGTCTTTTAGATTTAGCATAAATCTGAACAAATTAATACTCTTGGAGAAAACATTTCAGGACATCTCCGACAATATTTTAAATTTTAAAGAGCTGTTAAGTGTTTGGCTGTATAAACTTAAAGCTGTAAATTTAAGGTCTAAACATTATGAAATGAAATCCTTCGTGGTACTAACATCCCATATAAAACTTGAGGTATAATCATTTTACATGTTTACCCCCACATCTCATGAGTCCATTAGATATTTGGTTCGAATCAATAATGTTTTCCAGAATGTCATCTGTTTGTTTTATTAGACTCTACCATAACTGAACTTTATGTAAGCTATTGCAGGTTTTTCATCAAATTATTTGTTTTATATGCATCATTTTTGAAAACATATTCTAGTATATGTGAGCATGTGATGAAAGCACTCTCAAACTCAAGTAATTCAACTCTGATATAAAAACAATTGAGATTGCAAAAAACTATTTACCTATAATGTAAACAATTCCACATAATTCAATCACTACATTACTTGCAATGATTAATGATTCAAAACATTTCATCCATTTAGAAGAGTTTGTGCATTTCTAAGTGAAAAAGCAAAGGGAAATAAGCATAATGAATCACAGGACCCTAATTGATAATTTTCAAAGTAAACAAACATTACAAAACAGGTGATACCTTGTAGATCTTGTGATAGAAAACCTCAAGCAATCTAAGTTCAGCACTGGGATGAGACAGCTCCACCTGTTCCATAATAACGCACATGGTGAATTCCTTTGTCCAGAAAGAAAGGGCACAAGGAGGGAAGGTAGCAATTGGGAAAGTGATTGGTATTCACATCAGTTGGTGCAACCTCCGCATGAGTTATGAAATAAGTCATGCAAAAGAAGGTATAAACAAGAGGCAGATTAAATAATTCCTTTGTCCTGAAAGAGTTGTGATTATTTACCTTTGTCTTAAGGTCATTGATGACATCACCTACAGTGCTCTGTTTTGGCAATCTGATGGTATGAATCACTACCTGTGAACATAAGAGATTCCATGGAGCACAAAACTTAAAATAAGCATATTATTTGCATAAAAAAACAATGAGTTGCGATTATTTACCTCATCCTTAGTAGCATGATGAAATGCAACCTTTAATGTTTTAAGGCCTTGCAGTTCTGGTAGAGGGATGTCCAATACTTCATAGTATATAATATCAGATGTCTATCAAGCAAGACAAACATACAAATTCACTTCAGCTATCTGAACAGAAAAACAAAAGAATCAGTAGAGATCTACACTTCTATGGTATACCTGATTGTAGTGCACCAGCATATCAGATAAATGATCCACTCCCCGGTACTTGATGGGTTGAGGTTTAGGTTGCTGGGAGTAACAGTTATGGGATGTAAGCCTAATTTTGGATGGGTCATCCAAGCCAAGATGGTTAGCTACTCTTTCCACAACATCATCATAAGTGTGGAGCTTTGATCTGAAATAGTTAAGAGTATAAGCAAACACAAAATAAAGACTTCAACCAATTAGTTGCATTCCAGGATAACAAATTATAAATTCACTTACAGCTCAAGACAAAATTCATCCTCTTTTGATTTCTCCAAAGATCGAAATCGAACAACCTACAGATCAGGAAAAATAAAACCTATGTAGTGGAATACAAAATATGCAAAAATGGTAGTATTATTAATATATATAAAAGATTGGCAGCTCATGATAACACAGTTTGAGCATTGTTGTCAAACCCAGCCAGGACGGATGGTTCTGGAACCCAGAGACTCGAGCCATGGACCCATCTGGGTTTCTATTTTAACTGTCCAAGACATTCACCAGAAAAAACCCAGGTGACCTGGCAGGGTTTTTAGCGACCCAGACCAGGTATCCCAGTGAAACCAGGTCAAGACCTGGCATGATCAACCATGAAACTGGATAAGATAAAGTTAAAAAAACAAAACAAATCCCCAAAAATTAGAAATAAATGGCATTATTTTCTTTCCCATATAAAAGTGAACCCAGAGGAAACTGAGCTCTGGAAACAAACTAAATCTTTACCACTACATGTCAGCTCAAATCATCGACCCATTGTCTGTTTTTATGTTATAATATAAGATAGACAGTGGAATTACCATTTACCACTACCAATACTAACTAGATTGAGCATTCAAGTTCATCTCCATTTGATTTCTCATCACTGTATCTAGTCGAGTTAGGTTTTCTATGCTAATTTAGGTCTTCTTCATTCAGATTCTTTTCTGATGCTGTATTCAACTCCTGAAAATGTTATTGTTAATGGTTTTGGAATTTCATTCTTCTAGATTGTGACCATCACTAGCCTTCAATAATGTGTTCTCCGTGTCTCATAGTTGACCTATAGTCCAAAAAATCTTGTAATTTTTTGTTTTTATTCAATTACATATCTTGCAAGAAACAAAATAGAGGGGGGAATCAAAACAAGAATATCGTCAGATACTTTTGAAACAAGATTCTTTACTATTTCCGTTCTTTTGTATTCTTAAAATTTTATGTTGCAGAATAACTGCTCAAATCTTCTGTTTTTTGCATTCCTTTTACTGACAAAAAATGGAAATTGCAGACCTGCCTGGTAGAACCAGTTACCCGGCTTCTTTTCATGCCAAGTCTGACAACTATAGTTTGAAAATGTGCCATTACACCACATGCCAAGCAGCCAGCAAGCAGAATGAAAACTACCAAGTCATGGTAGTACAGAAATGAAGTTTTGAACAGCAAAATGTACTGTCAAACAGCATGGGAAATTCTCTCTTATCAAACCATGCATACCTGGCGATTGTGCATGTACTCAAGGAATGAAGGCACATCAGGGTAGCGGCACTGTTCATTGCTTCCGATTTGCGCGGGTTTCTGAAAGCAAACAATATCTCCATCTTCAAGCTGCAAAAGTTAGCAGGAGTAAATACCAAATTGAAGACAAAGTAATTTGCTCAAGAAATTAATCATAAGTGCTTCACATTTAGGAGTTGATTTTATGTACCTGGCTAGAACGAAAAGTAAGCCTCTTGTCAATGTGTTCGCACATGACATTAGGTTCAAATTTTATTTCCTGAATACAAAAACAGAATGGTAAGTTATTTGTTGACTAAATATTTGATCCCTTAAACAGATGCTGCAAACAGAATTTATGCCTTAAACACCGCAAACAGAATAGAGTTAAACTTCACACTACATGTGGAAGACTAACCTCATAAAGTTCAATCTCCTGGTCAGGAACAAAGCCAGCCATTTCATTTAGTTTTGTCAGGATCTCCAATGGTTTACCACTACCCTTCACAAACAGCCTCCCAACATACCTGTCATCAAAGATGCTCAGCAACAGTAATCGTGCATGTGATTCCTAACTACAGTGAATTGTAAGTGGGAATACCGGAGTTCTTCTTTTGATGGATCATAAAGTTTAAAGAAAAGAAGGATATCCTCTTTAGTCTTCTCAGGTGGAGGAACAGGTCGCAAGTCCTGGATTATTAGAGAGACCAGTTATAGAAAGAGATCAAATAATAAAATCACCATACACCTAAAAAAGCATTAAAAAGAATCAATGGAATATGATAAAAGTATTTAACAAACCTGCCCAACCTCTACTTCCAGAAACAACTTCAGCTCTGCATTATTTGCCTTATTAGAAACCTCTCTCAATTGTCCAACCTACAATGCCTCCAGTCATTATGACAATAAAACAGACAAGTGCCCCCTAACATTAATACTACTATGAGCACACATTTAAATATTTATGGGTCTGAACCACTCAGAAGTAGATAAACTTCTACAGAACAATCAAAGTTTATAGCACTGTAGGTTCAGTTTGGCCTGGTCATTTGGTATCTGGGATTCTCATTTAGGAACAAAAGAAACAAAACAACATAATGAATTTGGAAATTTGCGAGGGACCTAAGATTCAATTTTACACATCACTAGTGTAACACAAAAGTTCTTGTTAATGGAGGGGCAACATCTATATTAACATGTCTGTATGCATAATTATCCTGAGAATCAAGATGCATACAATAGCACAATAGCATCTTTAGCAATGACCAAGCAACACAGAGAATCATTATTTACTTACAGATTGTGCTTCTTCCTGAGGAGTCAGTGGCCGATTTGGACGGTACGTATGATTTTGTCGTTTTGCCCACAGCCAAAAACGTTGAAATTGCACTGGAATACCAAATTCTTTAGCAACTTCTTCCTGTGAAAATAATTAGAGTACCATCAGTTAGAAAGACCCAAATGAATGCAACTGCCAACAACAAACATTTCAAGAAAATATGCGATCAGTATTCATAGTCATCATTAGAATTTTACTAATAAAACAATGGAAAATAAGATACAAGAACCTTTTGTACCATAAAATTGATAGGAAGACACTCACAAAGAAGAAGATCCAAGAAAGAGTTACTAATACTGAGGGCCAAATATTGGTTAATTATGAAACTTGGTATTGGTATGGCCCCATATAGGTCATATAGTGTCCATGCACTATGCTGGCTTCAACTTTTAGGATGGGTGCTCCATTACAGTATCAAAGTTGATATCCTCGCTGTTGAACATTAATGCACATGGCAGACCATCATCCAAATATCACTCAATATGAAACAGGATCGCAGGGGAGGGGGGAATAATGAAAAAATGTGTGCTTTATGAAGTGACTGCTCCCTAGAAGGAACCAACACACTTTGTTATATACTCGTAAATTTAAAAATATTCCAGATGATAGCACCTTTGGGCAACCATCAGCATGTTTGAGCGCTCACTTGTATGCTTGATTTAATAATATGCCAGACAATAACACCTTTGGTGCAACTGTCAGCATGTTTGAGCCCTCACTTGTCTACACTTATCATACATTAAAAAATTGAGAGACAAGGCATCAACAAAAGGACAGCAAACATGAAAATCAAGCCATGGTTTCCAAATAATAGATTAACCAAGAAATATGGAGTACCTTGAAAAGGTTAAAGGTTATTTGTTTTTGGATACGGAAACTGCGAACTTTGTCATGATCCACAAGATCAAAATATACATCTTTGCCAATCTGTTCAAGCAGATCCTCACTACGTGCAACCTAAAGGCATAGAATAACTGCATCAGTAATTGATTTTCAAAGAAATCTAGATCCTATGATATACCAGTAACATTAATAAACATTTAATTTGTGAATGCATCTGGGCAATAGGCATGTGTGAGCTTGAGAGAGAGAGAGAGAGATAACCTTTATGATAGTGTACAAGTGGGCCTCAGCTTTTTCCTTTCTCTTTTGCTCTTTCTCTTCCTGTTCTTTCTTCAGCCTTATCTGAAATGAAATATTTGCAGTGCACAACAATAACATTGTTTGTAAAGCAGGACATGAAAACACAAATTTATTAGATAAAAAAATTAATCAACACCTCACCCTGAGATGCTCTGCAATATCCTTCTCATCTACATTACAGATTACTTTTTCCTTGTCACTTTCACGTATATACACAAGCATATAAGCATTTGAGTATTTTGTAAACTTGAAGGGAGAGTTGTTAAAGCCAGGATTTGTCTGTGGTAACTGTTCGATAAAAAACAGGGAACACAGATAATTCAAATGAACTGGAAGTAAACGAAAACTAGCAAATATGATGAAAACTATTACCTCTTCCTCACCACCATACTGCTCCTCTAATGCCCTTTTCACATCCTCCTTGGTTACCCGCTCATCATCAAATTTGAACCTGCATGCCAAAGTTCTAAATTATGAGATGAGGGATACAACCAAACAAACCAAAATATATGATTCATTGCAAATACCAATCAGTAGAACTCATGAATAAAAGGCAAAGAAGCTACTTGAGAATATGCACTAAAATAGTATGCACAAAAACTCAAATTAAAGCATGCCACTAAGATGAAATGGTGGTGGAGTCGATCTTGAGAAAAGGACATATACTAACTAGTGCAGTTTCATTCAACAAAATGAAGATGGTATGAAATACAGCAGGGGGGGGGGAGCAGCCTAAGAGACTCTCATTTCCTTCCAGACTTGATAATTTAAAAAAAAAAATAATAAAAGCAAGGATGTGTGTGTGTGTGCAATGCCTACCACTGATCTGATAGAGTTGGTCTGATATAAGCATAGTAGTGTCCACCATGCACGCCGCCACTGTGAACCAAAACACTGCAAAAAAAGAAAACAAAAGAAAGATTAAAAAATAATGACTGATGTCGATAACCAAATTGTATGAAAACATTTCATCAATAAAGAAGATATCAGCAGCAAGGTAAGGGTTCCATCTTGTCATTCAAGCCATGCAATAATAAATGCAGCCAGATAGCATGGGAAAGTTGATACCTGTGAAGGGTGTAGAGATTGCGGACACTGCAATCGGCCTCAGGTGATAAATATTTGCCATTCTCTCTATCCAGATCAAGTTGCAAAGGGAACTCATAGCGATCATTTATCTGCAGAATTAAGTAAAATAGGTGAAGCACTATCTACAATTATCTAGTTAAACCCATAAAAAGAGTATCAAACAATAAGAGAACATTTCCCTTGTTGTACATATTGAAGACAAATGGAGTGATAAACCAACACAAGCCAACCATGTGCAGCCCATAAAAGAAAATAATTCTAGATAATTACTAACCTTCACCATCGTATCCCGCATAAAATCATACTCAAACCTTTTAAGTTGAAGTTGGAGAACAGGGGGGAAGTCAATGAATAGGACACCCTTCCTAGCATCCTGAAAACATCCAAAGGTGAGCATATCAGAAAACATCTGTCGAGCAATCCCAGCAAAAACTAAAAGGCATTTGCAAAGCAGTTTAAAAAAAAATTGTAGGAAGAAATGGACTGGTCAATCAATTGGTTATCCATTTTGGAAGGAACAAATGGAAATGACAAATAAAAAAAAAAAAAAAAACACTTGTGGTGGCAAGTAAGCAAGCCATACATGCCAAATAACAGCTTATTCAAACCTTCATGTACTAAAAACTAAAATGCAGCATTTTTATTTAAATGCATTTACAAACAAGTTAAAACATACAAAAGCTCAAAGTTCAACAGTTTAAAAAGCATCTCACCTGCAGTCCATGTTGTTCAGCATGATACTTATTGTCACCCTCAAGACGTTCCACCTCCACATACTTATCAAAAGAAGCATAAACATCTCGACAGCCTTTGACATCAAGCTGAAGATCTACAATTATATATGCATACATACATACATATATATACATACATACATACATATATATATAATATTCTGTTAGGTCCACGATGAATCTCAGATAAATTACTATTATCCTCTGTAACAAAAATCTATACCATAAAATGACTCCTTTCTTGTCGACTTATAGTCAACATTGATGCATTCAATATAATTCATATGGTGCCCTTCAAATAACTGTTGTATAGTGCCCTCCACAACAGTTCCCTGAACCAGTAATTAAAAAGGAATGTGACTTCAATAATCCTTCATACATTTTAGCAATGAACAAAAAAATTCTAAGACTATATAGCCCCCATACCTTCATTTTATCTTCAAGCTTTTCAGAAAGAACCCTATTAAGTTCTTGGACATCATGCTGCATGAAAGAGTCATATGTATCCCAGCCAAAAGACTTTGTCAGCTCTTTTGTTGCTACACTAGTGTCACTGTATTGAAGTTTATAAAACAAACTCTGCAATGCCAGTGGAATGCTCCCTGATGGGATATCATTCTCAGTTGTTGGCATATGATATACAGCCTGCAATTAACATTTCATGTAATGGGACTTGTGCATAATTTCAATCGTTTTTTTTAAGAAGAAGAAATCCCTCTTTGTAATTTCAATCGTTCAACTATGGAAAGTAGAATACACTAACCTTTCTAAAATAAGGAATATGATACAGCGTTTGAAGGAGAGAGTTCATGTAGCATGTAGCTCCTTGGTTCTTGAGACCAACATAACCGGTCTCCTTTTTTGAATCATGTGACCAGTAATCAATAACCCTACGAACAGCAACATCAGCTTCAACTATGCATGAGTCATTTACAAGATACCCTCTCCCAGGGTCATACAATTCCCCAAGTGGCATAAATGAAGTGAAGCCCCAATCACTCTCACGTGCATTGAACTGGTGCTGTGTGTCTGACAAAAAAACAGAGGACCATCATGACCACCTATGTCCCGAGGAAATATGAATTTATGTCCATTTCTTTTAGGACCAGCAATCAATAATGAATTTCTTCATGCTGTTACAAGGTGCATCTCCTGTTTCCATATACCAGGTTACATTTAGACTGCACCTAACCCAGCAGTTTTACATCCTTTACCAAGTCGAAGAAACTACAAAATACCATGTTTCTTCTGAACAGCATATTAAGCACGTTTGACCAATCAATCACCGTTCCAATGTCAACATAATCCAAGGTTCATGTTTACAGACACCAAGCAACATGTCTGCTACTTGATACATGTCTCAATCTCTTTACCTCCCTTAATTATGAAGAAATGGTGCTTCAATATAGCTGGCACAACCATATCTAACAAATTTGGATACTGAAAAGCACTTTTGAAGCATTTCAAAATTCAACAAATCCAAGCAGATACTTACAAGACTTTAGTAGACACCACAGAAGAAACACTGGATGACTAGCTTACATTAACTAACAAACAATGTTATTTGATACGTCACTGCCAGTTACATTCCCAATGAAGTTCATTAGGATACTGGTAATATCCTAAATTAAGCATTTTTAGTTCAAGTTAATCACGTAGACCAAATTTAGTACAAGCAGCCCTCTAATATTTTCCACCAACATATCTAATGTTCAAGACTTCCAGATGCCATTCCAAAGGAACCTAAAAGACTACCATACATGACCAGACATGTGTGCGGAGCTAACAATATCAGACACAGATTTGATACAAGTATAGCTCATCTGTAGACAAGTAATTTGATATCAGATAAAGTTCACCAATGATCCGAGAGGACTACATCCACAAGAACCACAGAAAAATAGTGAAAAGAAAACATTAAAAGCAGAACATTAATTAAATGATGCCTTGTATAAAGATAACTTAGGAGCAAACTGATTTGTCAGTCACAATACTGATAACAGGTTATGTTCCGTTGATGACACCAGTTTAGAAAAGGAAAAATAGTATTGTGTGATTATGCAAAAACATGCACTAACAAAGGTTGTGTGGAACAGTCAAGATACCCTTAACGCCAGGATATTAATAAAGAGATCTCGAAGGAGAAAAGGACAGTTCAAGCACACCAGTAGCAGGACAATACCTTTCCGAATTGAATATTTTTGGTGAAGTTGATTGATAACAGTCAAGCTAAACTGCGCATATCGACTCCACCCATATGGTAAATTAGTTGAATCTGCAACATCTAAATACATGGATAAATGATCCACATTGTTCCCCTTTGGAAAAACCAGTATCCGCCTGTCACCACAATCACACAGAACTTCCATTAAATAATAAAAAATAGGCACTAAACATCACAAATAAGAAGAAGAAAAAGAAATCATTTTATCCAAAAAACAGAAGAAAAAAAGATCCACGTACCACTTGTAGCCTCCAACAACAAAAACATCGGAGTAAAGCTTCTTAGTATTAAACCTCGAAAAATTATCAATTGTCCATGTAAACCTAGCTGATGGTGGATCATCCACTGACTGTGCATCAACTGCCGTCGCTGTTTCTGCTTGGGCTACTACAAACAATTAACCGCGATCATAATAAAAGTCATAACTAAACAAATCCAAAATAAATTTCCATAATTCACAGACAAGAACCCGATTATCCACACACAATTAAACAAATCATGCATTAAGATCATACTTCAATCCTAAAAAAGATACGACCTTTACTGCCACATTAGCTAGGTAAAACGCATACAAAACAATGAAAAGATATAAACTTTCTCAAGAACCAAACAGAAAATCTAGCGCACCTTCCATAGGCTGAGGTCCCTCGGTAAACTCAGTGTGTGGGACCAACATCTCGTCGTCTTCTTGTTGCTACAGAAAACAAAAGTCAATGTGAGAGCTTTGGATCTGTTGATCGAAACCCTAGAGAACTAACCACGGGCAACAAGGATTAGAAATCAAACACTTAAATTTAACAAAATTGAGAAAAATAAACCCTGTTGATTCAAAATTGAAATTGAAGTGAAAAGGATAGGGAAAGAAAATAATGGTAAGATAGTGGGAGATTTAGTAGTTACGTCTAACGGAGGAGGAGTCATGAGAGTCATGAGTGGAAGATGATTGGTGACCGTCCGATCGAGGAATCGGAGAGAAGTGTAAGGTGAGAATTTGGAGGGGGGGGGGGAGAACCGAGAGGATGGAAGATTGATGTAGAAAAAGAGGAAGAGGGGAAGAGGGATTTACTGTTCTGATTTCGAGAGAAGGGCAGTCTTGGGATTTTGCTATTATAACAAATAGTAATATTACTTACTTGTATTCGGGGCAGGCAGCGCGTCTCCCTTCTGTCCATTTTTATGAAATTTTTAAATTATTTTAATGTATTAATGTAAAAAATAAATTTTAAAAAATATATATTATTTTAATTTATTATTGTTGTTGCTGTAAACATGTACCGAGACAGGAGTAAGAAAAAACAAATACCTTTCAATAATTATAATCACAAGACCCAATTCAAGATTAATCAAGGATAAAGTTTGGGTAACACGGTAAGAGTATTAACTTAAAAATATCAATAATTAAAATAATATTTTTTATCAATATAAAATATTAAAAAATAAATAAGTTAAGGGTGAGGTTTTGATTTAAATTACACGTGAGTCATTTAGATGTGAGAGTCATGTAAATGAGCATGTTAACTAGAATTAATTAATTTTTTTTTTAATTTATAACAATCCAAAGCATCAATAAACTAAGTTTATGCAATGCTGATATTATTTATCCTAAAACATTCCAAGTTTGTGCAATAATGTTATCACCTATCCCAAAACATCGAAAAACATTAATAACCTTAACTGAAGTTTTTTTAAGATGCATTCAAAATAAAATACCGAGTGTACAGCATCGTATTGTATAATAATTAATTAAAGTTAAAAGTTTGTACCAGGATGATTTTATTTTCTATTTTTTCGTGTTAAAGTGTATTTTAATGTTAAATTCGAGACAGTCAAATATGAACACTGTCGTGGTATTTTGAAGAAAAAAAATACCAGTTAATTAATTGTTGGTGTAAAAGAATAATTTTCCAACAATTCACTAAAAATCTACCTTACCATAATCTTATTCAAATGCAATGTTTTTTGCATTTTATATTAAAAATTTCCAAGGGTTTTTTTTATGAATTTATGGATATTGAATGCTATATAACCAAACACATCTCAGGAGGAGGAAAGGTTTCAATAAATTACTAGAAAATTGTGAGTGAAGGGCTTAACGGTGGATTATTTTAATTTGAATTCCACAGAAAAAAGATTGCCTCAAGGAAAACAACCCAGTCCAAGATATTACCGAGTACACAGTAAAGCATAGGCATATATCCATGGAGATTATCTCAAGGTGCCGAGACGCGAGTACTAAGAACCACATCCCTCAACCAGAACTCGTGGCAAATCATGACCCAACATCCTTTTAATGTTTGATTTTCGTACAAGACAGACTCTTAGTCTCTCCTGTCTCTTGCAGTTCTCACTGCTGAAGCTAGCAGTTGTCTGTTCCGAACAGATAGTGTTGCACAGCATGAGAACCAGTTGATCTGGGCTTATAGACTGGGATTATAGCAGCAACAAAGCCAGACACTGTGAACTGTGGTAACTGATGGAGTGGACCTGAACCTGTGACTGGGATTGGCTTAGAATGGTAAAACCAATACCACAAATCAATGCCGAAGAGCACAAATAAAGCACAAGTGATCAGAATCTTGCTCGATTGAATTACAGTTTGATCAATATGGAGATGAATGCACCCTTTATTTGGCTAAATAGGATGTCTGCAGACTTTTACATATGCATAAACTGAATGGAATGTCCATGAGTTGAAAAAACGATCCTTCAAAGCAGCGCCAGCCATGTAATTCATTGGTAAATGACAGGAAACAGGCATGGGTTTTTTTTTTTAGTTGTAGCTACTCTACAACACCGTGTGTAAATCAATCGAAAACCTTGAGATCAGGAAACACAAGAGAAGCCTCTTCATTCGATAGCAGGGTCTGCAGATTTTGTGAAAACGAGAAGCCTCTTCATTAAGAGAAATTACATCATAATCCTTCTGGCCAGAAACGGATCTGCAAGAACGAATTACGCTTCACTAACTAATACTAGCTCGTTCGCAGATTTTTGCTTTATTTTTTCTTTCACCAGGCAAAAGCTGTTAGTTAACTCTGACTAATCTATTCTAAAAAGAAAAGAAATGAAGAGCATTTAGCAATTAGTTTCAAAATAATGATACATTCCAATTTGTTTCTAACAAAAAAACTTAAAAACATCAAGACAAGTCAGAACTTACCGCAAGTTGTGAAATCTCGTTCAACTTTCTTTCACCGCAGCTCCATTCACATTTCTATTGAGAAAATCACTCTTCATGTTCACAAGCTCAAGATTTGGAAACAAATAAGCATAGAACTGCAGCAACAAAACAAAATATCACTGAAACAAACTGTAAATACAATCATTCAATTAGAGCAGCAAAAAATCTCGTATTTATACCTAAATAGGTCCAAGTCCAGGCAGCCCATGTTTCCGTCTCCGTGCATTACAAGCCATATTAAGAAAATCAATATTGTTGACACCAGGAATCTCTACTGGTGACTGAAAACTCATAAAAAGCCCAGCAAGTGACCTTTCTTTTGGCTCCATATCAAGCAAGTTCTCACCTTTAAACACCACACTCCCTCCTGTTACATCATAATCCGGATGCCCAACGAGCACCGTGCAAAAATTAACAAAAACCCATCAAAACTAACACAATTAGATCCTTAATTCTATTAATCACGATTAACACTAACATCAAGTGCTGACCTTTGAAAATGTGCTCTTACCAGACCCATTTGTCCCCATAATCGCGTGAACCTATTCAAAAATTAAAAAAACACCCACATAATTAACTAACTGAATTTCATTTCTTTATAAAATAAATCATCAATTATTATTATTATTATTATTAAACAACCTCGCCTTCATAAACCAGAACGTTTACGCCTTTAGGAATCTCCTGTTTCGACTCAGCAATCACAGTGGTCAAGTCTTTGACTTCGAAAAACGGTTTTTTCTCCCCTGAATCGGTTCCAGTGGAGCCCGTGGTTTCAGGAGCAGAGACTGCCGCGGTAACCGGGGAGAGACGGCGGGTGGAGAGGAGGCGGGGAGATCGAGTGGCAGAATTTGTAAATGAGTTCAGATTGAGGAGCAGAGCTCGAGATTTAAGTGGATGGGTCGAAGAAAAGAGTGGTGGTGGCTATAAGGTTGGAGAAGGAGAGGATAGAGTAGAGTGTAAAGCCATTCTCTTTTCGGAGCGGAGAAGTTAGGAATCGTTACAGTGATCGTTGCTGAATTGTCGGGTGGGTTTGGATTTGCAAACGTGGGGTATTGTCGGAACGGGCCTGTTAAGGATTTCTTTACAAGATACCATGCGGCCCGTGAGGTTGGGCTATTGGCTTACTGTACAACGCCATGATGCACAGCGGAGGTTAATGTATCGAATTTATAATCGTCAAATCTTAAATCCTGGGAAGCATCTTTAAAGATTACCCGCCTTTTGATTGGTGGGTTCTAAACCCATTTCAAATGGCTTGCTTAATCTGAGTTAAATTTATAAAATTTAATTAATTAATTAATTTAATCAATGCTAACGTTTATTTTAATCTCTTTCTAGAAACATATGATTAAAAAAACCTTCATTTTTTTAACTAAGAGAAAACGTTGTCTAACGTTTTTTTATATATTAAGAAAAACACAAAACGACACCAGCAAAGAAATTTATTTTAAAATATTCTGTTGATTCCTTGACCGAAACTCAAGTTTGTAATTGTTTTTTACAGTATTTTTATTTATGAATATATTAAAATAATTTTTTTATTTTTAAAAAATTATTTTTAATATTATCACAAAATAATTTAAAAATATTAATTTAAAATAAAAATAATTAATTTTTAAAATAAAAAAAAAAAAACAAACAAGAATTTTACCGTAATAATTCACGATCCAGGTATGATCACCATCATTTAGAAACGCCAAGTCACTTTCCCGAGTCCATTTCTGCTTTGCTTGCGAGGGGAAAATTTGAGATGCCGGCAACCAAAAAAAAGAACTGTTTCATCTTTTTTGTTTTTGCCCAACTAAAGGCTAAAGCGGAAGGAGCCCCAAACCAAACCTTAACAAACAAATGGCGTCACTGTCCTCTCTCATTGTCATCCGCCCATCGTTCGACGTACCTTAATTAAAGAACTGTATAAAAAACAACACTGCAAACACAACCCAACCCAACCCAACCCAAGAGAGATGAAAAGGAATTAAGCAAGGAGAGGAGAAGAAAAGAAATCAAGAAAGACTGGCCTTTGAAGCAAACAAAACCAACACTTTCTACTACTTCTAGCTGGTTCTAGTTCTATATATCCGTCCCACCATCACCTCTACAAGAAACCAATTCCTTCCTCTTGATCCTCTTCATTGGCCATGGCCAGCGCACAATCTTCTTTCAAGGTTTTCTTCACATTTCTTCTTGTCTCTGCTTTCCATCTGGGGTTTTCTTTTTCTGCATTGCAGGAAAACCATATTAATAGCACTTATTCAGGCCAAATCAACTCAAACTCCGTTCTTGTAGCTCTTCTCGACTCCCATTACACAGAACTAGCTGAACTCGTTGAAAAAGCACTTCTTTTACAAACCCTTGAAGATGCTGTTGGCAAACACAATATCACCATCTTTGCTCCCAAGAACGAAGCTCTTGAACGCGATCTTGATCCTGAATTCAAGAGGTTCTTGCTTGAACCTGGCAATCTCAAGTCTCTCCAGACTCTTTTACTTTACCACATTGTACCCTACAGAATCGATGTTAGCCATAACTCTTCTCTTCAGCATCACAGCACTTTGTGCCGCGATGGAGTCAAACTCAGCAGTCAGGAATCCGGCGAGAAGTTAATAGATTCGGCGAAAATCATTCAGGCGAATGCAGTGGAGAGGCCAGATGGAGTGATTCATGGGATAGAAAGGTTGCTAATCCCACGATCTGTTCAGCAGGATTTCAACAATCGCAGGAGTTTGCAATCAATCTCAGCTGTGAAACCAGAAGGAGCACCGGAAGTTGATCCAAGAACACACAGGTTGAAGAAACCAGCACCACCAGCAAAACCCGGTTCAGCCCCGGTGCTACCAATCTATGATGCAATGGCGCCCGGCCCATCTCTTGCCCCAGCTCCAGCTCCTGGTCCAGGTGGACCTCATCACCATTTCAATGGAGAAAAACAAGTTAAAGATTTTATTGAAACCCTTCTTTTATATGGAGGATACAATGAAATGGCTGATATTCTTGTGAATCTAACATCATTAGCAACTGAAATGGGAAGATTGGTCTCTGAAGGGTATGTGCTAACAGTTTTAGCCCCAAATGATGAAGCAATGGCTAAGCTTACAACGGACCAGTTGAGCGAACCGGGAGCACCAGAGCAGATAATCTACTACCATGTGATACCTGAGTATCAAACTGAAGAAAGCATGTACAATGCTGTTAGAAGATTTGGGAAAATTTCTTATGATACATTAAGATTGCCACACAAGGTTTTGGCAGAAGAAGCTGACGGGTCTGTGAAATTTGGACACACCGAAAATTCTGCTTATTTGTTTGATCCTGATATTTACACAGATGGGAGAATTTCGGTTCAAGGGATTGATGGGGTTTTGTTTCCATTAGAGGAGAAGGAGAAATCGGAGACCAAAAAGGAAATTAAGAGCGTTAAGGTTGCTGTTAAGCCACAAAGGAGAGGTATGTGTTCCCTTGAATTTTTCTTGCATTGTTAATTTCCGATATCGGTTTCGGTTTAAATGTTTCGGTGGTGAATATGGCGAGAACTCAGAGGGCATTTTTTACTAGGTGGCGTGCTGTATTTGCTCTGTTGCACTGTTTTCTAGTGAGTGTCCGGTTGATTTCAATACGGGCCGATATTTCGGTTCTCTATGTTTCGGTGGTTAATTTTGCCGGGAGGTTAAAGGGGTTTTAAAAAAAAAAAAAACTGTATATCCTGTTGAATCTGCCTGCATTGTTAGAGCCCATGTAAAATGTTCCATTTTCCTGGCCTTTTCTGGGGTTAATTTTAATTTTAATGGTGGCCGATATTTCTGTTTTGGTAAAAAATGTTTCGGTGGTGAGTTTGGCTAGCACGTGGAGGTTTTGGCTTTTGGGTGAGGTATTTTTTTGAGAGTGTCGGTGGGTCGGATTGGTCAGAGTGGCATAGTTGTCTTTTTCCTGGTATCTTTGTTGGGCCTTTAGTTCTTGGAGGGTTGGTTAGGTCTGTGAAGTACATTGCATTTATTTTTATTTTTTTCCTGATATGAAATTTGTGGGGTTTTTGAGTTATTATTCTACCTTTTGTTTTGTTGTTAATTATGGTTATATAAATAGGTTGATTTTAGGGTTTTTAAAAAAATCTCAAAGTTTAACTACGATTAAAAAGTTAGTGTAGTTAAATTTTGGGATTATTTTGTTATAATTATTACCATGCAAAAAACAGAAAATACTTGCATTTTTTATCTGTAAATGTGGGGGGGAGGTGAGCCATCTTCCTCTCTTAATCTCTCAGGACAATGCCTAGCAACTACCATGATCATCTTTTATTATGTTATCATCAAGCTTACAATAAGGTAACTTGATTTGTTTATGAAGATGTTGTCAAGTCAACTTCTGAACCTATTAGATAGCTTAGTGAGAATAAGATTAGACATGAAAAAAGTGAGTTGTTGCCTTACCTACTCTCATGTTCTGCTCTATTTCACCTAAAGAATTTGTAGTATTTTTCTCTGGGAGGGGGCTCTGGACCAAGCTGAAGCAACCATGACCCTACGGGGGAGAAGATGTCATTAGAATATAGGGAAAAATATTTTTCTATGCTTTCACGAAATGGGCTATAGTTCGCCAAGCTGCATATGAAGGCAGTGCCGGCATACTATTTTAGAACGGAGAGACTAATTTACAGAGGGAATGAAATTAAGCTTTGTTTGGCATCGCAGTGCAATCATAGACTGCACCGCAGCAGAAGCATGATTTTCATGCTTTTATTGCCGCGCAACCTGCGGTGCACCGCAATAATGAATGGGCACTAACTACACAACTCCGATCATAATCAGATTTCTTTCGTCTTTTTATATTTTTTTCACAAGGCCGACTCAAATACTTCTTCCAAGCCAACAAAAACAGGGTGTTCTTGCTGATTTATGTCCATGATCTTAATTTGCATGCCTTGTCATTTGCTTTAAAAATATATATTGGGATGCTATTTCAGCATATAGAATACGGCCATTAGTAATGGGACCATCTTAATATAGTTGGGGTATCATGTCAATATTGTGCAGACTGGAAGATCCATTATTTATTTCAAAGCATTGCTCTGTAGCCACACGATTCTTTGACTTCTTGTATTTTATCGAAGATCAGATATTTCTATTCGGGTTTCCACTGTTACATTTCTAGCTGTCAGAATGAACTGCAATTAATTCACAGTTCCCACTTATGAGGCTTGCTACTTGCTGCATACATGGAGGAAATGCCATGACAGTGAAAATATATGAAATTATTAATGATATTCCTCCATGGAAGTGCCTCTTTGGAGTTTAGTATTGTTAATTATGTGTGACAGGAGTGTTGATACAAATGCATGCTGATGTTAATCAAGGATATTAGTTTATCCCTTGTGTTATTGTTGAGGGGTTGCTTTCGCGAACCAATCGAAGTTAGCATGTAGCTTTCAGTCGTATCTGTATGAATCATTGGTGCTTATTACTCAATAATATTTGGCAGGGAGGTTGCTTGAAGTGGCTTGCCGGATGCTTGGGACATTTGGACAAGATTCACATTTCACAACATGCCAGTAAATAAAGACTCCATTGTACAGAAAGGAAAACTTCAAAGAAGGATAAAGGTGAAGTTCTTATTCTGATTCTACTTCAAATCCATCTATGAAATTAAGTTTGATGTCATTGTTCCTTGTTTAGGGTTTCTTAATCTGCATCAACATACTTCAGCAATCTAACAACCAGTGAAAATCACATAGCAACCATTAGTTTAGGTCTCGTCACATATGTAGGGCTATTCCATGTGTTTAAAATCATTTTATATTTGATCCTCATTTCTCTATGATCTAGACTCATTCCAAGCTGACAGCATGTGATGTTGAGGTCAACCCCCCAGCAGAATCTAGTGCCTTGCTTCCGTCCTTCAACTCCTAGACACTGACAAAAAACACAATAACTTGTTACAAAAGCATAAAAACTTGATGACTGCAGCCATGGCAAATTACTATTCTGAAAAAATAAAATTGTGGAGTAATAAAGTCTATTCTCTTGACAATCTACTTTTAACCTATTTTTTGTACGAGCTTCCATGCGAACAAATGCATGAGGTTATTTATGTCTGCCAGCCATGCAACTTGTTTCTTGTCCTAAACCTGAAAAGGGTCATAATTTGCTTTTAAGACAAATAAATATAGCTTTCACCTCAAGGGAAAAGGAATCACGGCCTAAGAATTGAAGCTTGACTGTGAACTTGTTTATGCTCATTACAGTGTTACATGGCTTGATGCAGGTGAGCTACTGAGATCATGTGAGGTCCTTGTCTCTGAATTTTCTTCTCTGCGAACAGGGTTCTAGTTTTTCATAGGGGAAGCCTACAACCAAGAGATGAAAAGGTGGGATTAGTAAGGAAACGCATTTGGATTATGGTGTGATGATTATGTACTTGATGTTTTTGTGTTGCTCAAATTCGATGATTGCGTAGAAGGGAAGGGTCCCTGTCCTGAGTTTCAGATACCATTAAAAATGGCCAGGATTTTTTCTTCTTCTTTTTCTTCTTGTATTTTTTATGCGTGTCAGATATGGCGGTGCTGAGCTGTTCACTGTTGGTTGGTGGGAAGGAGAAAACCATGGAGGGTAAGGATTTTATGTGGGTGGGCTTCCCACTGCAATAAAGAGAGTAGGCAGAAATATGTGGGGGTAATAAGATAAAGTATTTTCTTTGTGCTCGTGTACAATCAGAGGAACGAAAATTGTAATTAATTTTTGTGCAATTTCTTTCTCTTTTTGTTTACATTTCTTTTGAAGCGCATCAGTTGAAGCTCGTGAGCTCTCTTCGTCTCGAGGTGAGTTGGCATTGATGCTTTCTTCGGCCTCAGGGCATTGCCTTGTACGATCCTGGAGCCCATCCCTCTTGCAACATAATATCATCCCTGTCGAGGTGCTTTGTTTAACCCTTTTCAACAATTTTCTACTTCCAAGACCGGCGTGGTCATTTTAATGGGTTGGTCCGGGTTTTAAATTAAATTTAAGTATGATTTCGTCGATTAAGCGGATTAATTAACTCTAAACAAGTTATTTCAGTTAAAACCTGCTTTGATCTTAAAAAAAATAAAAAGATGTTATTTTATTTTTAAATTAACAATTTTTTTCAAAACTGATTTAAGCAAGAAAAATAATTGTATTGGCAGGGATAGCTTATTTTGTCCTTCCCATCTCCACGCAAAACTTTCCTCAACTTCAATTTTCCTGTCAGTTTTCTAACATGGATCCGAACAAGAAGCTTCTTGGTTTACTCCAATGTCCCCTGTGATGTGGGGCCATGCCTTAAAGCAATCCGATGGGCTAGGTGGCAAATTTGGCAAGCTGCAGCTCATGAAGGATCTAGACGCAGTTTGTAATTAAAGTTAACTGCTTTTCATTAAAAATTTGCGAATAATTTTTTTTATTTGATTTAATTTTCTTTGTGTGTTTTTTGTTGTTGTTTTATAGCCTTTGATGCCTTTCTATAAAGTAGTTTATGAGCGTGACGTTTTTGGTTAGCCAGCAATGAAGATTTTCTTTGACGTCAATCTGGAATCTCGTATTTTGTGCGGCGGTACAAGAAATTATGAAGGATTTTCTTCTTGCGTTTGGATTTTCAACTTGCCCTTTTGTGATTTTGAATCCAGCTTGTTAAATCTAGATTGATTTAATAGGTTGATTAGCAAGTTCTGGGACCAGACTGGTAGGAATTAAATTCTTAAATGAATTATATAAAATATTATTTCATCAGGTTAATTAGACTAAATTCAATCTAAATTTAACTTGGTTGAGATGAAGGAAACAGGACACTATTTTGTTTATAAAAATAAATAAACCCTGCTCATGAATTTACTTGATAGTCTAGCTTTTATATAAACAGCTTTTTTTTCCTATGAATTTTAAATTTCAAAATATATTACAATTTTAAAACCTGAGAAACTCTAGTTTTATCCCTTGTATCATGAGCAGTGCGATTTGATGTCGTATCAAGATTCACCGGAGGTGGTGAATCCTGATAGAAACCATGGGGAGAGGCATGGTACTTCCCTGTAGATGTATCTCCCATGGCATAGAGAAAGTCCCTGTTAAGATCATGCAGAGTTTACAGTGAACGTTGACAGCACTTGCCGATTCCTTCTTGCGATTTGAGTGCTCCTCCATCTTCGTTTTGGATCAAGTATCTATGGCATAGTTGTCAGACCTCACTTGAAGGTTTTACTTTGTTAAATGTTCGAGTTATTGAGCTTCTTGCCACAAAACCTTCTTCAGCGTTGTTGGTATTTCTTTCCATGTATTCGTTGTTGATTCCCAGTAAGTTAGCTGCCCTGGCATTCACTCGGTTTCCTGGCTGTGTTCGAGACTGCTGGAAATGCGTTCTGCACAATATTTTATTAAATTTTAACAAAAAAATTTGTTTAAAATTATTTTTATCATTTTAATTTGTTGATATCAAAATTAATTTTTTAAAATAAAAAAATATTTTAATTATATTTTTTAAAAAATAATTATCACTGTACTTTCAAACATTCAACGTTTATCTTATATATTAACTGGGACATTTGTAAAACAATCCCAACATTAAAAACTCAAGTTCTATTCCAAAACTTTATTTTTTTCTTTTCTTGATGAAGAACTATAGAAATATGGTTATAAGATGTAGTCTAATTAGGTTAATTAGTGTCTTATTTTAAAAAAAAATATTTTAAAAAATAATATAATATTTTTAAAAATATTTATTAAAAAAAAGGTTTTAATAATCATAAAAATCATTAATTAACATATGAAGTTATATAGGTTTGATCATCAAATCAACTTTCAAAATTATTCAAAATCAAACCCGGCAATGTTATCGAATGTTCTACATGGATCAAAATCCAGATCGCATACGGCTTCTTCCACCTGTAGAGGGATTGAGTCATGAAAGTTGTAGCCATGAAAAAACAATGTATCTTGGCACCATGGCCATTATTTCTTCAACGACCTTGGCCTTAAAGTTGAGTTCTTTGAGTCGAGATGTACAAAATCAAGTTGTTTTTGCCCATAATTCAACCTTGCAAATTGCAAAATAAAGCAGGAGGGAAGGGATAGTCTTAAATCAGTATTCAATCTGTATATTTCTTTTCAACTAGATCCCCAGCCTGTGTTCCTAACCCAATGGGTCTCAAACATATCCAACAATCTCAATTCAATTCTTTCATCAACAATTACATCTCTAGGTTGGAAACCAGTTGAGAAAAGGCTAGTCATATTCCTTCACATGACGATCTTGTTGAGGTTTTTTTGATGCACCATACGGCCAATTAGTCAAAGTTATAGCCTTGAAAACCCAGATAGAGAAAAACAACACACTCACTCTCTAACAAGGAGAAAAGGAAAAATCTCATCCCGATCAAAATCATGGCTCTCAGGTCCGAGTTAATCAACCCACCAAGTTGTTGAATAAAATCTAGTTTAAATCAAACTGAATTAGAAGTTGATATAGTTAAATTTAAATAAGTTGATAGATTTAATCCATGCTATGATTTTGAAACTTGGCCATTCTACTTCAAAGAATTGTTTTTATTTTTATTTTCAACGAAGTCTTTTTAAGTAAAAAAATTAATTTAAAATTTGACTGCCAACCCCCAACTCAAATCCTGAGTCTGACCGCATCCCAGGTCTTGTATGATAATTATAAAATAAATAAAAGAAGTTAAAGCGGGAGCCCGACAAAACCTCAGTCGAAAAAGATCAACCGCGTTGTTGGGATTGGATAATCCGCTACCAAAAACTACGTGATTTTAGCTGATGGTCCTAACTTCAAACACAACACCACACAGCAGCAACCCACGAACCTGCTGCTTATTATATTCCGCTTAGGTGCCATGCCAGAAATTCTACCCGTAAACAAAAGGCAAGACTTCTGCACGAACCAAACACAGAGGGATTCTAGCCCACCAAAAACAAAGTCATAATTCTTTATCATGCCTCCTTTTCTGTCTTCTTTCCCAGCCAACATACCTGGTAAAACAATTACTATGCTTAACTCTGGTCAAGATCTTAACTTTCTGTTTATTGACCCACTTCGTTTATAAGGGTCGAGTTTGTCTCGTTATTTTCTGTTTTTGGGGTTGTTGAATCTTGAGCTGTTTCCTTGTTAATAACTATTATCTGATCTAATAAGTATAGGGTTTGTTGTTGTATTAGTAGTGGATTTAGTCATTGATCGAGAAGGCTTGACTGCTTGTGGAATTCTTTATTTGTTGTATTTTTTTGAAAAGTTCCAATCTTCACTGTGATTTGTTGAATGAAGGTCAATCATCTTGTATTTGCAATTTGATAAATGTTTTATAAGCAGAGAATTTCAAGAATTTGTGGTGATAGCTGCTTCAACTTTGCTTCTACATCTTCTTTCATAAGCTGCTGCTGTTCAAGCATTCATTTTGGTATTTTCGAGGGGGCATATCGTTTAATATTTTGAAGTTTAAAACATCTGTACTGTATTGGTATGGTCAATAGGATTAGATCTTGGTGTTGAAATCAGTGGCAGTGGTTAGAAGTGATTGAGTGCAGGATAGATGGGTAATACTTGTGTAGGACCGAGCATTTCCAGAAATGGGTTTTTCCAGTCTGTATCCGCTGCAATGTGGCGGAATCGATCGCCAGATGATTCGATGTCTCAGACCAATGGGGAGTCTGTCCATGATCACGAGGCTGCATCTAGAGAACTTGAATCCCCTTTGCCAGTTCAAAGCAAACCCCCAGAACAAATGACCATGCCGAAACCTGAAGAACCAGAGAAACCGGTAAAATCAGAAGAGCCTGCAAAACCTAAGAAACCCCCTCAAGTGAAAAGGGTATCTAGTGCCGGGCTTAGGACCGATCATGTTTTGACAACCCAAGCTGGTAATTTAAAGGAGTTCTATAGTTTGGGAAAGAAACTAGGACAAGGGCAATTTGGGACAACATTTCTCTGTGTAGAGAAAGCAACAAAGAAAGAATTCGCATGCAAATCGATTGCTAAGAGGAAGTTGTTAACTGATGAGGATGTGGAGGATGTGAGAAGGGAAATTCAGATAATGCACCATTTGGCTGGCCACCCAAATGTTATATCTATTAAAGGGGCCTATGAGGATGCGATGGCGGTTCATGTTGTTATGGAGTTATGTGCTGGTGGTGAACTCTTTGATAGGATTATTCAGCGGGGGCATTATACTGAAAGAAAGGCAGCTGAGCTTACGCGAACTATAGTTGGGGTGGTTGAGGCTTGTCATTCACTGGGTGTGATGCATCGAGATCTTAAACCAGAGAATTTTTTGTTTGTCAACGAAAAAGAGGACTCACTTCTAAAAACAATTGACTTTGGTTTGTCAATATTCTTCAAGCCAGGTATGGTCTTATCTTTGTAATTACAATTGCTACTGGAATAGATCTTGTGGTATTTTCACTACCATCCTTTTGTTTTAATTGACAACTTTCTGGTTAATTTCTATAATCACATGTCTAATCACTAAGTATATCACAAGCCCTTATATAACACACATACCAGAAAATGTTATCTCTGGAATATTCAGCCAATAGCTTCGTCTCCATTATCATATAAAACTTGTCATGAAAAACTTGACCTCATCACTGATCATCTAAAGAGTTCGGTTGAAAAATTGACGGTTCTAATTCCAGGAGAGAGATTTAGCGATGTGGTTGGAAGTCCATACTATGTCGCTCCAGAGGTTCTGAAAAAGCGTTATGGTCCTGAAGCAGATGTTTGGAGTGCCGGGGTCATCGTTTACATTCTGTTAAGTGGAGTGCCTCCCTTTTGGGCCGGTAAAGATTTTGTCTAGCTTTTTAGTCCCACATATTTTCTAAATGTGATTTAAATTTAACTTAATTTTTTTGCTTGTCACGGTTATCTAGAGAACGAGGAGGGGATATTTGAACAGGTACTCCATGGTGATCTTGACTTTTCATCAGACCCTTGGCCTATTATCTCTGAAAGCGCTAAGGATTTAGTGAGGAGAATGCTTATTCGAGATCCCATAAGGCGCTTAACTGCACATGAAGTTCTGTGTGAGTCCTGTTTATTCCTTTTTCTTACATCATGAACTACCGAGTACTACTTTTGATCATTGCTTGAATGAAAAAGAAATGAAATACTGGACTGCCAAAGTTTACCCAATAAAAAAAATTGATAGCTCTGAGCTTTAGTGCATGACACGTGGGGATACATAGTTTTCATGTCTTTTGAATCAAGGAGAAGTCTGCTTTCAGAAAGGTTGTACTTCATTAAATCCTCGACAGAAATTGTACTGATGTGATTGATATTTCCATAAGATTATTAAAATTATGAATCCTTGATGTGGTGGTTAAGAGTCATTCAGCCTCATCTCCCCTAGTTATCCACAGTGCTGATAGAGTCGTGTTATCAAGCAAGAGAGTTAAGGACAGAAACAAGAAAAGAGTGCGATATTTAAAAATAAGTACCAAACCTCTTACTGAACAAGAATTGAACGGTTTCTGTTTCTCGTTTCATTTAATATAAAGAGAAAAAAAACTCAGTTAAAAATTGAAGACCCAATCATTTTTTATCCATGTAGTATTTTCTTTCAACACTGATTTGTGGACCAAACTCTTTGCAGGCCACCCTTGGGTGCAAGAAGATGGTGTAGCTCCTGACAAGCCTCTGGATTCTGCTGTATTAAGTCGCCTGAAGCAATTTTCTGCGATGAACAAGTTCAAGAAAATGGCTCTTAGAGTAAGTCTCCGGATGTGCAAGAAATGATGTATTAATGAACCTTGAAGCATTTGAATATAAGATAGCTGGGAAATGCTTAGTATCTTTAATTGAAATAACTCTTTTCAGATGTTTCAGCATTCTTGTTCAGGAATTCAAACTATAAGCTTCTAAGAATAGAGAATGATAGATTTTCTTTTCCCTCTTTCAGGTCATTGCAGAGACTCTGTCCGAAGAAGAAATAGCTGGCCTCAAGGAGATGTTCAAGATGATAGACACTGATGGCAGTGGTCATATCACTTTTGAAGAACTCAAGGCTGGATTAAAAAGATTTGGAGCTAATCTTAAGGAATCTGAAATCAGTGAGTATCGTGTGAAGTCCTGATTCAATCTTTGATCTGGGAAAATAACTACTTTGTATTGACAGAAAATGAGCATATGAAGGGGAATATTCTGAATGTGAACTTGAAGTTTTTCAGGATAATAACTACGAACTTTATACTGTCAGCCCAAGAAAAAGAAAAAATACTGCTATAACTTATTTCATCCCTTTCACATGATTTAGGTCTAGATTTGGTGTACTTCATTGTTTGTAGAAGAGTTAGATTATTATTGTGAAGCGCAGAAATTTTTGAAGGATGGAAGATATTTTACATTCTAAAACTGTTTAATCTATGGTGTATTCTTAAATTGCAGGCTGATGTAGACAATAGTGGCACAATTGACTACGGAGAGTTCATTGCTGCAACCCTTCATCTAAACAAAATTGAGAGAGAGGACCATCTATTTGCAGCTTTCTCATACTTTGACAAGGATGGAAGTGGCTACATTACTCCAGATGAACTTCAACAAGCTTGCGAGGAGTTTGGATGGGAGGATGTTCGCTTGGAAGAAATGATCAGAGAAGTTGATCAGGACAACGTAAGAATCTTTTTATCACTTTTATAATATTCCATTTGAACTGAACTAAGGATGGAAAGAGATGTTGACAAGAAAAATGATGGAAAGGGGTGAAAGACCTCATTGGTGAATGCGTGATTGCAACGTCTGTAGGTTGCTGGATCAGTAAAGATTGATTTGCAGAGGCATTCATGGTCCTATATAAACTTAATGTGAATCCAACTTGGTCCGCTCATGTCAAGAACTTGAAATCCACTCGGATTAGTTTTCTTTCTTGGTTTGGAGACATTTCGAATGGCAGAGCGGATATGCTATTTGGATTTTGTGACAAAGATGCTCTTGCGTTGCATCTTATACTGCAAATATGTTGCGTATAAATGTATTATATGATGTCTATTTTCCAAACTGTATTGCATGCTGAGCTTAATCATTGATGGCTTGTAAATTTTGCAGGATGGACGCATAGATTACAATGAATTTGTGGCCATGATGCAGAAGGGAAACGTAGCAAGTCCTGCTAGGAAGGGCCTGGAGCATAGTTTCAGCGTTAATTTTAGAGAAGCCCTCAAGCTATAGTTGCAGAGGCAGTGGCGAGGTTCTGTTTAATTCTTTGTTCGTTCTTTTGGGGGACTAGGGTTGTACAGTAAAGAGCATCAGCTGCTCCGCTATGAGAAGCAGGCAGGCCTCACTCTGTACACTCATAGTTCATTTGAGTTCTCCATTTTGGTTGGTATCTACCTTACAATCTTTATAATAGTTTTGAGGTAGAAAGAAACCTTGTATGCTCCTTGTGGTTACGTCTCCAGAACCTCAATATGCTGGCAAAACATTTTGGTGTCCTTATAAATGCATTAATTTCTTTCTTTATGGGTTTTTGAACTCAATCTGACTAGTTTGATCTAAGTCAGAATTGTTGATTTTTCAACGTAGATTTGACTTTCTTTTTAGAAAAATTATTAACTTGAATCAATATCCCAGCTTAGATGTTAGCTCACTACCATTTTCACTCTTATTGAAGAGGCTATTTTTTCAATTGTTATTTTTTTGTTTATCATAAAACATTGATATTAATTTTTAATTTCATTTTGGTCCTTAAATAGTATTCCAAACACGAAATTAAAATGCCATTTTAATTTTTATCTTTCATTATGATTCTTCCATTCCTAGTGTCAAAATTACCTTTCCAAGGGCAATGTTATTAGCCTGTCTAGGCCTGTTCATGATTTAAAAAAAATAATGGGCGGAAGATATTTAGATGATTTAATTAAAACTTGATTTAATTTTAAAAAATATTTTTTTATATTAATATTTTATTTTTATTCTAAATTAATTCAATTTAATTTGAATTACTGGTTTAAAGGTTGGCTTGCCTGTTTATTTATGTATTTTAAAATTATTTTAAAAAAATTTTAATTTTAATTTTTTTATTTACTTCAAATTAATATTTTTTAGTTTTTTAAATTATTTTGATGTGTTAATATTAGAATAATTTTTTAAAAATAAAAAATATTATTAACATATATTTTAATATAAAAAATTATTTAAAAAATAATCATAAACAATCACACTCAACAGGTTTGATTTTCAAGCAATGCTAATTTTTGACTTAATGACTCGATTATCAAATATATTTTGAATGTTATTCCAGGGCGTATACACTGCCTCCTCAGTTATAGTAGCATTATTTAAAAAATAAAAATAAAATAACCCTCCAGTGATATTATTTTGTTCCAAGATATAGATTATTATTCGTTACTATGATTATTGTATTGTTGTGTTTTATTTTTTGTCTTGGTTTTGAAGGTGATATAATTTTTTTTACTATGATATAAATGTTTTTTAAGAGTTATATAATTATTGATATAACTCTTCAATAAAAATAATTCAATTTCTTATGCACAAGATCATTTTTGTATTTTCATATCCGATAAAAACTATAAAATTATCACATGACCCTTATCATTCAAGTTTAAATTTTGTAATTGTTTGTTTATTATTATTATTTAGTTCTAAGAATATTTTTGGTTTTGTATAAATAACAAAAAATAAAAAAGTTGTTGATACATCCATTGTCTTCTAGTAATACATGTGACCAATTCTGATGGTTGTAATTATGATTCTGTCATGTTATTTAATTTATTTCAACCTTTTTTTAGGTGATGTAAATGTAGTGATTCAACCTAAAATTATTTGTTTTTTTTCTCTTTTTTTTTTTAGTTTTTTTTATCAAGTTGCATGTTGGTTATGTAAAAAATATATCAACTCTTCGTTTTCATTTTTTATTTGGTCCCTTCTTTTTATTTACAATTATTTTATTTATATTGTTTATTTCTAATTAGATTTTATTTTTGATTTCATCTATGGATATTTGAATTTTTTATTTGTTGTTGAATTTAATTATTATTTTTTAATTGCTATCTTTTTTATTTTGAATTATTTTCTTGACTAATTTGTTTTTATTTTAATTATATCATCAGATATTGTTTTTATTTAATTTTGATGTCAAATTTGACCTTAATTTTTTTAATTGTTGTATTTTTAATCATTTTTTAGTGGATTTGTTTTTACAACTCCATTCCTAAAAAATTTAATTTCATTTTATTTCTCATAAATATTTATTTTTCATGCCAAGTCTAGTCACAGTTCTTTCAGTTGTTTTTTTTTTTTGTTTCATGTTGTTTGTTTTATTGATTTTTTTATTAATTTCATCCCTCGTTATATGCTTAGTTAAAAAGCTTATTTCTTTGTCTTTTTGGGTTTCCCTTTAATGAAATTATTTCGATCTCATGATTTTAGTAATAAACCTGAAGAATTAGCCCAGGTCAACTTTCATATTTTCTTAAACTATTTTATTTTAATATTTTTTTTCTCTTTTCTATTTATAAGATTATCCCAAATTTATGTCTCATGTCATGTGTTTGATTTATTAACTCAAGTTGGTTGTCGGGTTCTCTTGAGGGTTTTTTTGTTATCTTTTGTTTGCATTAATAAGTTCTTAAAATTTATGTTTTTAAATCGGCTTGTGATAAATTTTTTGACAAGACCCAGATTTAGGATTTCATGGGTTATGAATTTTTTTAAATTTAACCATTTTAGGATGTTTTTGTTCGTGTTTGCTTAGGTTTTACAAGTGTTTTTAATTTCACTATCGTGATTTTTTTATTTAAAATTTAGTTTTTACATTGATATTTTTTTCACATGAGATTTTTTTTATTTTTCCCAATAAATTGCATATTTCTTGAGGTTTTTTCTTTCAAATTCATGTATCTTTATTTTTTTTTACGAGTTCGTTTGTTTTTGCATTTTAAAAGCGTTTTAAAAAATAATTATTTTTTTATTTGATTCAAATTAATTCTACTTTTGTATTTTTAAAATTTTTTTACTATACTAATATGAAAAATATTTTTTTAAAAAAAATATTTTAATCTATTTTCAAATAAAAAACATTCTGAAAAACAAATAACCACCACGCCTCTTGAAAAACATGATAAATATGTGAATGTTATTATGAAAACACACCAAAAAATTATTTTACTCATTCCACAATCACTTGGGATTTTTCAAAAAATATTTTTATTTTTTTATTTTTAATGACACATGATCTGGGTCACAAATTGAATGACTCAACTTTAAATTGGCAAGTTAACCTATATACATTCTTTTAAATTATATATATATATTTTTTAAATCTCATTGTTTTTTATGAAAGATAAAAAATTAACAATGATTATGTCTTACTCAAGTTTTGATTGGAACTTGTTTGGTAGTGTGATTGTGGTTGTTTTTAAACATCATAATTTTTATAAAAAATTAAAAAATAAAAATTACAATGTCTTACTCAAGTTTTGATTGGAACTTATTTGGTAGTGTAGTTATGATTACTTTTCAAATAACTTTGTTGTGTCGGGATGTATGCTAATAATGTTTTTTTTAAAAATTATCTTTGACATCAATACATTAAAATAATTTAAATTTATTAAAAATATATTAATTTAAAATAAATAAAAAAATTATTTTTTTAAAAAATATTTCTAAAATATAAAAATATATTGGCTCGATTCACTCAAGTTTGATCCAATCAACCACTAATATAAGTCAAAATCAAATCTAGCTGAACTAGATCCCTAGCCTAATAATAAAACTAAGATTGAACTAGTAAATTGATTCAATATCTAGATAACTCAAGATCTAGAATGATCCTCGATGAATAAAAAAAATTAACTCAAAAAAAAATTTAAGTTGACATGCATCGAAAAAATATAAATAAAATGGATTAAAATTTAGTGATTTTTTTTTAAATTAAAATAAGATATATATATTTTTTAAATTCTTACAGGTTTCCTTGATTTGAGTTTTAAAATTATATTATTGGCGAGCCCTGGACCGGTTTGATAACTTCTCTGAGTAGTTGGCCTAAAGTAGTAAAATACCATCACAAAATAACCGTGCGCGTCACTGTGAATATAAACACAGGGATATTTGTTTTCCTCTCTCCCCCTTCAACAAATAAATAAAATCCTAATTATATCATTTTAGCTCCTTTTTTTATCCTCTTTCTACAATAAAACACACGCTCTCTTCTTGTTTCTCTGAACACCGTAACCCTAATTTCTTGGTTTTCGTATGGCGGCGATGACTCGGGAAAGAAATGAGAGGCCGTATGAAGACGGAGGAGGTTATGGGAAGTTTCCAAAAAGGCCGTCTCGAAGGAGTACGCAAACGACGCCGTATGATCGTCCTGCGACGGCTATTCGAAACCCTAGTGGGAGTGGTAATGGTTGGTTGTCGAAATTAGTGGATCCGGCTCAGAGACTCATTGCTTCTGGTGCCCAAAGGCTTTTCACTACTGTCTTTCGTAAACGACTGCCTGCGCCTCCGGTGGTGGCTCCTCCGTCTCAGCCGCCGGACACGGAGCGGGGGACAGGTTGTGTTTCTTCCCAGTGCGAAAATGTTCACTTTTTGTTGAAAAATTGATGCTCTCCTCTTGTTATTGTTTTCTCCCGAGTTAAGTGCTTGCTAGTTCAATTAGGGGAGATTTATTGTCTGTTCGTTCGATTCTTTTGTGGAATTGGTGTAATTAAGTTTTTGATATGGTGAAATTTGGGAATTAGGGATTTTGGACCAGTAGAACTGAAAATTAGGGTCTCTCTACCGGGTCGGGGTTTGTTTGTTAGAGTGGATTTTTTTTGTTGATGATGTTTAACCTTACTTAACTGTACTTTAGTTAGTGAATTGAAATTCGTAGTCAACGTCTGTTAAAGGAGAGAATTTGTTTTAATTTTTGTTTTTTTAAACAGAGGAAAACCGGGGAGTAATGGATAAGCGAAAAGGAGCCTTTTCCACAGTAAGTCTGATTTCTTGTCTTTTTCTTTGCTTCTTTTCGGTTTTTCCTTCTATTGATTGTTAATCGGTCATACAGTTAATTTTTATTATCAATGGCTTGGGGTTGTGTTGTTGGAAGTGAGGGTTTGGGAAGAATTTCTATTGCTAGTCGAGGGAATAAGTTCAAATCTCGAAGTTCAGTGGTTATTATAGATTTCCCTATTGGTTGATAATCCTGGCCGGGTTGGTGGTTGCAGAAATAGCTATGAAGAGAGAATACATGCCTGCCTTTTCATTACACAGTAGATATAAATTTATTACAAGCTTATTGCATGTTATGGATGCCTTTGCTGCTCTGCTTTATATATGTGCGTGTGGGTGTGTGCCAACGCAAGGGATCACGGGGATTCTTATAACTGATGTAGTGCACTTTGAGACTCTAACTAGTTAAAAAAGGTAAACTTGCTGTATCTTTTTTCAAGTACCATTACCGTTTCAGGTACACAATATTACTAGGCATGAAATTTGCAGGATTAGAGCCTGTTTGGCTATGCGTTAGCATTTGCGTTTCTTCAAAAATGCATGAAATGGCTGTTTGGTTGCAAATGGTTAAGCAATCAAAACACATGGGTCCCGCCATTTATATGCGACAGGACCATGACTTTTTAGAAGCAGTAAAATACTGCTTTTTTACGAGTTCCAACTTGTGAAACACACATTGTTCAGTGAATTGCACTGTTTAGGTGTTTTTTTTTTAGTGTGTTAATTTTTTTAACAGTTTTTTTTTAATTAGTCTAGAGTGAATTAAATTCACTTGCATTGTGATATGAACAATATTTTTTTCTCGAAAAACTAGTATAGAGTAAATTAAATTCACTCGCACTATAATATCAATTTTATACCTGATAATATTTTATCTGATTTTATTACACGCTCATAAAATTATAAAAACTATAGTTCTTATCGGTTGAATTTTGTATGTAATGGAATTATAAATAGTTTAATGGAATAATACAAAATATTTTATATCAAGTATTATTTATTTCATGATGTTATAGGAGTGGTGAATTCTACAATATTTAAATTTAAAACCATCAATATTAATATATATTTAAAAATTATTTTATAACCTCAATTTCAAAAACATTTTTAACCAAACACATTAAACTACCTTTTCCTCAACCTCAATTTCAACCATAGTTTTAATCAAACACCTATTTTTTCAAATCAACCTCAACTAAAGGTACTTTTTATAAAACAAGTTTTTTCAAATCATAACCATACTAGTTACCACGATACTAAACACACTCTAAAGAGAGGAGCAATAGGGGAGAAATGGGTGTGGTTAATTTTGCATTCCTTTTCTTTCCTTATGAATGTAGAATCAGTTATCTAGAAATTTTCTAATGGATTAAAGAGTAAATTAAATGTATATGCTCTACTATGGGTTATGAAAACTTCACTTCTATTTGCATGGATGAATTTGCAATATCTACATATGTTTGCACTTTGGTTCATATATATGTACAATATGATTTACCATTGCAAATTTGATTCATATGTTTGTTCTGTTTGAAAAATTCTCCTAGAAGGATCTTTTTGAAACACATAGAGCAACCACCAATGGATGCAGTGGTCCAAGTGATGGTTCTGATATGGACGGGGTTACTGAACTTGAAGTAATTCTAAAGCAGAAGACTTTTACCAGGCAAGTTAGAATCAAATTCTAGCAGCTTCAACAAATTAGTTGAATGTATATATTGTAACTTCCACAGCATGCTTGGTGGAAGCTTTCTTCACCTTTATATCTTTTTGTATTATCATAATTCCTCAGTCATTCTGTATGTTAAAATCTATTACAAGGAATTTCTTTTCATATTTTTTGTAATAACATTACCGAGGATAACAATTGTTTAGAAGGATGATATGGTGATGCAAGACATAAATTTTTCTATTTTTAATTTTCCCACAGGTCTGAAATTGATCGATTGACGGCCCTGCTGCAATCCAAGACTGTTGATTTTCCTACTGGAAATGAAGAGAAGAAATCTGAAGTGATTGCTTCAAAAGCTATGGTCTCTCAAGGCAAAAAGGAGTTATTGACTACCCCTGTTAATAATGGGTTTGATGGCCGCTTTAATTCAACACCTATTGTCAGCCCAAGTGTAGGGGAATTTAACATGCTTCATCTTACTTTTTTCTGTTCACGTGTGCATACATGCATTTGTGTGTTATATGCACACCTGCACATGCCCATAGTTCCATGACTTTGCTCTGTGTCTCTTTTTTCAAACTTAGTGGCTTTGCACCACGGCTCTTGTTTCACATAGAAATATGGGTAGGCGTGATTCTCTTGTTTAATGGAGAATATAAGGGTGGGCAACAACACGATGTGTGAATTCATGCATTTATGTGCATATGCAAACCTAGACGTGTTTCACATTTAGTGGCTGTAATGTCTCCAGGTCCTTGAGGAGGATTTTGGTTCCCCCACAGAGCTTGCAAAATCTTACATGCGGAGTAGGCCCTTAAAAGTATCACCATCAATGCTAGAATCACAGAGTCGGGCATTAGGGGAAAATCCAACAGTTCTGACCAACCATACATTTACTCCGAAATCACCAATGATTTCAATTGCGCCGTGTTCTTCTGGCCATGCTGAGTTTCCTCAGAATGGTTTTGTGACACCAAGATCCCGAGGTAGATTTGCTCTATACAGTATGACTCGAACACCGTATTCCAGAGTTCATGCAACTACTGGCCTCCAGGTTGGTATGATATGAAAATCTGTTTCTGTTTGAAATTGTAACTTATATTTTGATTATTTACACATTTTTCTCTCATTTTCCAGGGTACAAGAGCAGCAAGTGATGCTTTTGCTGGACCATCATCTTCGTTTCAGAATGCATGGGAGAACAACCGATTTTCTGGATCTAAACAAGGGGTATAAGTGCTGAAATCAATTGAAATCATGTCTGTGGACTTTCAGAATTCCATTGAGCATTATGTAACTGGATTAGTTTATTTCTTTTTCAGGCTTCAAAGAGGAGTAGTTCTGTCCTGGATAATGATATGGGATCTGTCGGTCCAATACGTAGAATTCGTCAGAAATCTAACCTTCTGCCTATGTCTGGTACTCTTTCTATTCGTGGGAATGGTATGGTTTCTAATGCTGCTCAAAGGCTAACCTCAACAGAAAAGCCAGTTTTAGCGGGCAAACCATTGAAGGATAATGGGAATAGCAATGTCCATGGTACCACTTTTACCCCTGTTCCCTCCAAGTCCAGTGAGATGGCATCAAAGATATTGCAGCAGCTTGATGTGTTGGTCTCATCGAGGGAGAAGTCTCCTGCCAGGTTGTCACCATCCATGCTACGGGGACAAGCTCTTAGAAGCCTGGAGGATGTTGAATCTTCAAAGTTGATAGAAATTGTTAATGATAACAACAAGTTGGATGCTAAGCCCAACGCCTTGCTACCTGATGCACGAGCGTCTGTGTTTAAGATGAAAGAAAAAATTGAAGAAAATGGTCCAAGCAAATCCTTTCTTCCTTATGACAAGTCAGCCTGCGTGTTAAATGGTATGGGCGCCACAAGTTCAATGAAGAATAATGTGGCTGGAGTCAAAACAACAGCTTTTCCTGTGACGAGCACCATTGTCCAGTCTCATCAACAGAAGAAAAGGGCTTTCCAGATGAGCGCACATGAGGTTCGTGTTTCATCTTGTTATATTTGATATTTACTCGTAAGTTGGATCTTACTCATCTCCTTAGCTTACTCCTATATTTTCTTCATTCATCATCTGGAATCATCTCATCTTTTTTTCATCAAAGTAGTTCTTTTTTCATCAATCATTTTTGCACCATTCAACATTAACTTTATCTCATACATGTATTGGCAAATTGATTATTGATGACATTCAAGTGCAGAGCTAACTTGCTTCTGAATTGTATTTTGCTTTGATAGGATTTTCTGGAGCTTGATGACGACGACGACTACCCAAATAGGACTGTGTCTGGTATGCTGGCTGAAGGGCGAGAAAAGATTGGTTCTGAATTGGTTGAAAGAAAAACCATTGGTGCTGAAGCTATTGTATTGGGGAAGTCTCCAGCTCTTTCTGAAGTCAAGTCCCCATCAACTTCTACACTCAACCAAAAAACTGCAGGGATTGATGGGTCTGTGATTGCTGAAAATAGCATCAGCTTTACATCTATAGCTACACCATTGCCTGCCATGACTGATAAGCAGGCTGTAGTAAACCAGAAGTTAGCTTCAATATCTGATGAAGGTGCCCAACCAAACTACTCGAATGCTTCGCCTCAAATATTTAGCTCCAGGGAGAAGGTTGCTTTGCCAAAGGAACCGAATGGCACCTCCCAAACATTCCATTTCAGCAATAAAACTGGTGGTAAAGTTGCACCATTTGCATTTTCTTCCCCAGTCCTGAGTGACCCATCTGTCCCAAAGCTGGGTCTATCATCAGATGCCAAACCAGAGGGTTTCAGGTCAGTGGACATGTAGTATTTTTGCATGGTTTTTGTTGTCATGACTTCTGAAAAGTGTGAGGTTAATATATATGCTGTCATGCTAAATGAAATTGTGGGTCCATAGATGTAACTTGTAAAAAAATCAACCTTAGCTGTAACCAGGCTCACCAAATTGATGTTATCTTGATTGGGTTTGGTTCTCATTTTTTCCCCTTTATCATGCCAACCATTCATTTGCATTTCTTGTGAAACTTCGTGACATCCCTGATCTTTATTTTTATTGGCTAACTACTTTTTTCACTTGCCTATTGTGCAGCTTTAAGTCTGTTGCTACTGGTGCTACTGAGTTGGTGACCAGAGACCCTGGACTAGATAAAACTGAAGATAAGAGCAGTTTGAAGGATGAGGGTTCCTTCAGGGCACCTGAAAATGTGCCTTCTACTTCAACTTCAACTTCATCAACTGGCGGCCTGTTCTCATTTTGCATTGCCTCCAATGGTTCAAGTCTAAATAATGGATCTCTTGCTTCTACCCCATCTTCTTATTCCTCTCCCAGTCCACCTCTACTGTCAAGTAACTTTACTGGTCAAAATTCATCCAGCGTCTTTGCCAACAGTGTTGCTAGCGGCAGTATTAATGCCACTACCACTGCATTTACAATGGCGAACTTTGACGGGAATAGCAATTTCTCTATTTCAGCATCAGCACCTTCCTTGACGGCTACACCGATTTCCAAAATTGGGTCTGTCCCATCAACTTCAGCCTCAACAGTGCCATCTACTATTGATGAAACAACAGAAGCAAAAACAAAAGAACCAGGCTTTGGCAACCCAGCTAGTGGAGCTGGCAGTGTTTTTGGTGGTATATGTTCTGGAATTACAAGCACAGGTGGCAAGACCCCTGCAGCTACCAGCAAAGGAAATAGTTTTTTTGGTGGTACATTCCCTGGAGTTACGAGCTCAGGAAGCAGCGATTTGAATGCTATATCTTCTGCATTTACAATTACAGGAAGTGGTCCTTTTAGCTTGAATGCTGGGAGCTCAACTTCAGCTGCTACTAATCAATCTCAGGGTTTTAATCCTTTTAGTGCTAGCAGTGCTCAGGTTTCTGCTGCTGGAACTGGAATGGGAACTGCAACACAGTCCATGCCAATGCAATTTAGTTCACCTGCATCAACTCCTTTTGCTTTGATTGGGAGTACAGCCTTTTCTTCTGGCAGTCCCACATTTGGCTCTTCTTCTACATCTAAACTGTTCAGTTCTGGTGCTTCTTTTGGACTTACCTCTTCTACTATCTCTTCAGAGTCCATCTCTGCTAGCTCCATAGCAAGCCCTGCATCTACTGTCTTTGGTTCCAACTGGCAGGCCCCAAAATCTATGGGATTTTCAACATCCTCTTCTTCCTCGACTCTATTTGCCTTTGGAGCAACTTCTAATGCTGTTACAAGCAGCAGTGCATCCGTGGGATTTGCCCCCAGTGTCTCATCTGCATCCACTACTCCATCACAGCCTGTGTTTGGCAACCCAAATCCTGGCTTCAGGTCTGGTTCATCTCCATCTGGTAATAATGACCAAATGAGCATGGAGGACAGCATGGCAGAGGACACAGTTCAGGCAACCACCCCTTCAGTTCCTGCATTTTTCCAACAACCTGCTGCTGCCCCTGGCCCTTTATTTGGTTTTTCTACTCTGCCAGGAGGGAATCAGTTTACTTTGACAGGTTCATCAGGTGCAAATCCCGTTCAATTTGAAAGCCAACCAAGTCTGGCTGTGCCACAGAACCCAGCTTTTCAGGCTTCTGGTAGTCGGGAGTTTAATGCTGGGGGAAGCTTCTCATTTGGTGCAGGTGGTGGTGACAAGTCTGGTAGAAAATTTGTCAGGGTAAAAAAAACACAGCGCAAGCGGTGAAGACACCACAGGGCTGAAGTTTGGTTTCTTTGTTTGATTTGATGAGAGATACGCAACATGATTTGCTGTTTCCTAGGTTGCCCACCAATCGTTCAGTTATACAAAGGTAAACGTACCTTTTCAGGCTCCGGAGATGTGCCTGATTCTGCTTTACTTAATTGGTCTTCTTGTTTGTCAGGACGGATTTAGTCTGTAGGAAGGTGGGCTTATGTAGCAATTTTGTACCTTCTTCTTAGCAAACCACCCTAAGAAATTTGACACTGCACTACTGCTAGAGGTAGCTTATAGGATTATAGTAGGGTAAATTTGCTTGTCACCACCATTTTCGCTGTACTGTCACCTGTAACATAAACAGAGAATCATATCAATTTCTTTGAGAAAGTGTCTTCTCTGGTTCGGAGCATCAGGTTATTTACAATAACCATGGTTTTATTTCTCGTAATATGTTTTCTGATAACCTCACTTGCTTTGTTTATTAGTGAACACGATTAAATTTTTTCCTTCCAACGCCAGGGTTCAGGCAAAGACAAGCAGGCCAGCACTGACCATTCAACCCCTAAAGTGCTAGCTGTCATCCATGGATTTTAAGGTTTTCAAGGTACTATCTCAATAAAGAATGGATGTTGCACTTTTGTTCTATTAAAATCTCAAAAATTCGTTTAAAAATTATTTTAATATTATGTTTGTTTTTAATTTTTTTTATATTTATTTGTTATTAGAAAAATTGATCACTAAAAAATATATTCTAGTCAACAAAAAATACTTTTCAATCAATAAAAAATTTAATTTTTTTTAAAAGATACTTTTTTTTTTGCTATATTTGTTTTCTTGAAAGTAATTTTTGAGAAATTATTTTTTAAAATTTTTTATGTTTGGTTGCTATTAGAAAATTTAATCAATAAAAAATACTTTTCAGTTAAAAAAAAAATTTAGTTTGGTTTTTAGAAAAATATTTTTTAAAAAAATTTAAGCGGAAAATATTTTTAAAAAATTATAAAAAATTTAGAAATATTATTATTTGCTGATTATATTAAATTTTATTATTAAACGTTTGATTACTATATATATTTTATTTTTTAATTTATTTTTTAAATTTAATTTTTATATTAATTTCGATATTTATTTTTTTAATTTTGATTTTCTTTTCTCCTATTATTTTTTATTGAAATTTTTTATTTATCAAATTTAATCTTTATTTTTTTATTATTACTTATTTTATTTTAAATATTTTATGAAATGTTAATTATTATTATTTTAATTTCTTTATTTTTTTTAGATTTAATTTTTATTATTTTGATTATTATTTATTGTATTTAAAATAATTTATAAAATTATATTTTTTTCAATTTCATTCTCATTCAACCTTTTAATTTATAAAATTTATTTCTCATTATTTTAATAAATTTTTTAAAAATAAAATATTAATAAATTATTTTCCAGTTTATTTTTCATTACATAACTAAATACTAAAAAATATTTTTTAATTTATTTTTTATAACATTACCAACCATTAAATATATATTTTTTTTAAATTCACTTTTCTTAAAAAAACTTCCCTACGAATAAACAAATCCTAAAAATCATCCAATCTTGCTTTGATATATGATGAAAGATTCAGATTCAGGTATTGGAACCATCATGTCTAAAAAATGATACAAATAAAACTACTGGCAGGCAGGGATTTTGGTGGTGCAAAACGACAAGCACAAAATGCTAAGCACTATAAATCCCTTTGAAGTAGGGAGATTAGCAATCCTAGATTACTAAACAAAAATCAATGCAGCGACAAGATTTAGTAGCAGAAGAGAAGAAAAGGGGAACGATCAGGATTAAACTCATTTCGTTTTTTACAGATGTAGCCAACCTAGCGAAGAGCTCCGGTTTGATCACTAGTGATATCTGGTTCCGGCATTATTGTAAACACGGCCCTCGGGATAAGGAACCCTGCCCTCATTTCCTTGAGCTCTTCCACCGGCACCACACTGAGGTCGTTCACGGTTGGACTCAAACTGACTACTGGCATAAACCCTATGTGTTTCTCCGCCACCGGTGGATCCTGCAGCAGCTGCAACACTATAGCCACGGGTATCCTGCAAACCTGTGTTTAGGTACTGGCTCATGCTCGATTGCTGGTACTGACTTAATCGAGCTTGTGATTCCCTACGAAGAAACTCTTCTCTTCTATTGGCTTGTTGAACTCGAAGTGCAGAAAGTTTCTCCTGATATCTGGTATTGATCTCAATTATTTTCTGAAGCAGCAAACACATTGAATGGTTATCATTCGGCTAATCTATAATAATAATAATAATAAAAACTTGTATAGGTTGAGCAAGAAATACAACAAAAGTGAAAGCTATCAGGCACCGATTAGTTAGAAAGCAAAAGGAAGAGGAAAGATTTCAAAACCGTTCATAACAAGAAAGTTAAAAGTTTATAGCATGCTAGCCAACAATAAGCTCTTTATAAATTACTTTGCTTGAATAACAATTCAATTTCTCCAGTCATGCAAGCGAAAAATATCTGAGAAAATCCCTCCCTTTGACGGCCTATATTTAAAATCTGTAATAGTCATAGTTACAAAGGAAAAGCAAGACCACATAATCGGGAAATTTGCTTCATAGCAAGCCTCACCTCCCTATGCCTAGCATTTTCCACATCCTCTGCATCACTTTGCTCCTTTGCCAAAGTCATTACTTCATCAAAGAACTTCCTTTCAACACCTTCAAAAGACATTGGCAATGAAATGTCCTCAAATTCAAGTTCCATACCTTGTTCATGAGGCTGGATTCTACTAGCTTCCTTGTTGGATTGATTTTCTAAACCACTTTTGGGATCAGGTGGCCGTCCATGGTAGTAAGATCTTGCTCCGTTACCCCCCTGACCTGGAAAAACAATACAAATATGATCAGACATTCATAAAACCAAACACTACATTCTTTTTCTCCCAGAAAAAAACAAAATTCCCATGGTTATTAAACATGCAACCAAAAGCTTGTTCACGCATGTAGCATTCAAATTACATACAAATATCAGTCTCCACCTTCTGATTCTAAACCTTAAAAGCTTCAGTGCCACCAGATCAATATCCAAACTTCGATGGGTTGGTATTAATCCTAACACATCAAGTTATCAACGCAGCTTGCATTGTCAAAAAGTTCATGGCTTTCTTTGATAGAACCATGCCACACCCGAGAGGATCACTTTATCAACCACTTCAAACGAACAAACACAGACACTTTCACCAGTTCCACATACCAATTCCTTCACTTTTCAATTCTTAACATTAACAACTTTGACCATAATTTGATACCTCAAATAGCTTAACATTAATTCCTGTATTGTCGAGAAATTCACACCTTCCCTTCATCTTCCACTCAAATTCACTACCTTGACAAAACCCAGAACAACCTTAACTTCTAACCAAGAAATTACATTCACTCATATACTTTAATCATCAATCAAACACAAGAACATCATGAAAAAACAAAAAAATCACTCACCTTCACTGAAACCATGAGGCGGCAATTGATTGTGAACATTCCGCGACTCTCTTTCCCACTGCCACTGCCCTTCAGCTTTCGAAGATTTATACCCAGGATGCTGCTCTGCCTCCATATTAGAATACCCCTCTTGCCTTCCTCCTCCTCCTCCATAACTATTACTCACTGTCCCTGTATTTCCTCTCATTCTCTGTCCACTCCCTCCTCCAAATGGATTCATACTCCCATCCCCGTACGCCGGCGGTGGCTGCTGTTTAATTCTTTCAAGATTCTCTCTCTGTGCATAGCAAAATCCAAACAGAAACACAAAAAACACAAATTAGCAACTGTTCAATACATCTTTTTTCAGTGAAATAACGTTGTATCGTAACATAATATTTTGGTTTTCTGTACTTTGCTTCTTTCTCTTCTTTTTAAGGATCGATTTATGAGTGACCGGAGAGACACGGGATTGGGAGCCAACCAGTGACAGTTGATGCTAGCCCTTGAAAAAGACACCAAGTTTTCTTTACGGGCCATGTCCTATTGAGGTTAAGCCCTATTACATCTAGGGATGCCTGCATGTTTGGTGTCATTGGTCGACTCGAGTTTGGGTCCGTATAAAATCGAGTTTGATTAAATTAAAATTATATTTATTTTTTGAAAAATGATTTTTAAAATTTTTTTATGTTTATTTTTTATTAAAAATTGATCCAAAAAATATTTTATAATTAAATAAAAATTTAACTTAATTTTCATAAAAATATTTTTTAAAACTTTTGAATAAAAAATACTTTCTAAAAAATTTTAAAATGTCATATTATTTATTGATTATATTAAATTTAATCCTTAATCTTTTAATTGCTATATATATATATTTTGTTTTCAATATATATTTTTTAATTTTATCTTTTAAATTTTAATTTTTATATTAATTTTGATATTTATTTTTATAATTGTTATTTATTTTTTTCTTATTATTTTTTTATTGAAATTTTTTATCTATGAAATCTTATCTTTATTCAAAATCTTTTGATTTTTATTTATTTTATTTGAAATAATTTATGAAATGTTAATTATTGTTATTTTAATTTCTTCATCTTTTTTTTTTAGATTTGATCTCTATTATTTTGATTATTATTTATTGTATTTGAAATAATTTATGAAATTATATTTTTTTAATTTAATTTTTATTTATCTTTATGATCTATAAGATTTATTTTTTATTATTTTAATAAACTTGAAAAAATAAAATATTAATAAGTTATTTTTAAGTTTATTTTTTATAACATAATCAAATATTGAATAGTATTTTCCAATTTATTTTTCATTGTACTATAAAAATTATAAAATAATTTATTTTTTTTAATTCATTTTAAAAAATTATTTTTTAACAAATAAAGAGAGTATAAGATAATCTTGTTTTAATTAAAAAATAAAAAAGGATACCCTGGACAGCGTTGCGAATCTAACATGTAATAATTCCACTTGATTTTTTCTTAACTTAGCATCATGGGCTAAGTCCCGAGTTGATAGGAGCCCAGATAGATCCAACGGGCTTGGCCATGCTGAAAAAAATTGCCTTTGTAGGCAAAATAAGATCGCTTATCTACTGGGCTGGACTAAATTGCCCTCTCTAATTGAATCCTCACAAGCCCACTATCTAAGCAAAAATGGGTAAAGGGTATCGGGTCACGATCCTCTTTCTTTCTTCTTTTTCTCTCTCTTTTAATCTACTCAAGGAAATACAAAGCTTTGATATTTGCTCTGGTTTGAAAGGAAGTGAAAGAAAAATGTGGAAGAGTGTGTTAAGAGAAGTTACCGTGAGGCAGCCATGGAGTATGATAGCAAGTAAGAGATGCCTGTCATCACCACCAATAAGCAAATCCGCCTCTGTGGACACACTGTTGCTTCGGTATCTGAAAGAACACTATGTAGAAGTCTCCAAGATGAACCCTCCTCCTGTAAGTAAACACAATCTTTACTTAAAAAAACCTTTTTGGGTATTTTTATTTAAAAAGTAAAACCCTTTTTTTGTTATTGCTCTGAAAGGAACCCCACAAAGGGTTTAGGATTTTAGATAGAGAAATGGCGGCACATGTTAGTCTGACTACTTTTTTGGATTAAAAATGGTGAACCCATCCTTTTTTTTTAAATGATTTTTGGCAATTTTTTTTGGATTGAGTTTTTGTTGAGTAAAGTTTGTGACTTTAGGCAATTTAAGGAGCTGAAGTCATCTTTGAAGTTTTTGAGGTTGTGTATATCTATGTACATGCTTGCATGTCTGTTTTTATGGAGCGGAGTTTGTGAATTCAGGGAATTTAGAAAGCTGCTTGTGTCCGTCTCTACATACATGCTTGTATGTTTGTCGGATTAGAGTTATGTTTGTTGTTGTGTATTGAATTGGGTTTTATGTGTATAAATATGTGAAAGTGTGTGTGACACAGTTTTTATTGGCTAATTTTATTGCTTGAAATTGAATTTGTTGTAGAAAATGAACCCTCCATCTGAGTTTTCAATACTAAAAGGTGCTTTGGATGGGAATGGTCCAGTTTTGACTCGCACCTATGGGAATGAGGAAATTAAACTCTCTGTAATGAGGATGGCGTATGCTGTACCTGGTGGTGGGGAGGACGATGAAAATGACGAGGACATGAATCAGTTGTTCCTTCATGTGGATGTCTCGAAGCCTGGACAAGATAAATCTCTGCATTTTCTATGTGGACTTTATCCAGATGCACTGGGAGTTCACTCTGTTTCTTTGAGGCCAAAGCTTGACAGTGCTGATTTTCTAGAGGTTACAGCTACATACAGTGGCCCGCAGTTTGCGTAAGTTTCTGTTCTTGTTTCTCATTACGGGTCAGTCATTCAATAGTTTTTCAGTAATAATGTACATTAAAGTATCGGAAAACAATGAGGCATATGATGCTTAAAAGGGTATCAACTTCGTTGATATGTGGATAATGTAACTGTTGGAGGAACTTCTGTCTATTCCCTTTCCCTTGGGATAAGTACTTTCCATTGGCTTGCATTAGCATGTACTAGGATGCTGCAACTGAAACCATTCTATTTGTTTTTCCCCCTTCATTTCCTTGGAACAACTTCGATTTAATTGATTTGACTGTACACTTTGACAAATTGGTCCCTCATTGACAGGGAACTTGATGAAAGGATGAGAGATGCATTCCACGGTTTTATTGAAGAACGAGGGGTGGATGAGAAGCTGTTTGATTTCCTTCAGGCATGGCTGTATGTGAAGGAGCACCGGAGTCTAATGCGTTGGTTTAAAACAGTGGGCATGTACATCAATGAAAACAAGCCAGCTAAGAGTTCTTGATATTGGCATAAGGGGTTTCATAAAATGATTTATCTGCAAGCGAAAATGCTAGACTGCTACCAAGTTGATGGCATATCTGCTTGATTACTAGCTGGTGAGCCGTGATGTTTAAACTCTTCAGCTTCATAGTTCTGTTTCTGTCTTGAAGTACAAGTGTCATAGCTGTTTTGTCATAGAGATGACATTTTCATGTTTGAACTGTTTTCTTTCTCTATTAGGTGATTCAATACATGGGCAAAGATGGGCAACATTCTTCTCGGACATGCTTATTTTTAAGTGCTTTTGCAGCTTTATTAAATATTTTCTTCATAAATTTCTTCGTGTCTAGAGGAAGATTGTTTGGTGTTAAGTAGAAGATAAAGATTCTGGGCTCAAGTTGCTCGAGTAGCTTATTACTACGCATACCTCCACTTTAACACTGTCTTCCCGTTTCGTGTCTTATAACATGTTGCACTTTGCCATTTCAAAATCGAAGCTGATGGAAATTTTTATAATAAACTCTGTATTCATGCTTTGTAACTCAAACCAAACACAAATCTTCAAAAAAGGAAAAAAAAAAAAAAGATGATCCCGATATTCTTTGAATCCACTCGGGACAGGAGCTTTCATGGCTTCCGCAATTGAATGTCTGCTAAGCCTTGTGTGGTTTGAGTTTTTGTGTGCGTAGGAAGTAGTTGCATAGGCACCAACTTGCCCGAGTCGGGAGTTAACAAACAGACATGGATAGAACAATATTTCAAGAGCTCATCCAAGGGGTTTCTCCTCCATAAGCCTAGTGCGGTTGGTTTTGAGGCTCTGCATTTAAAGGGAGAATACCAATAGGATTCTTGGCTATGTATTCAGTAAATCGGTTTAGCCGATGAAAGCCAAAAGAAACTTGTTCAGAATAACTAATCGTGGATTCATGATGCTCTGGAAACTCAAGAGTCGAAATGTGAATTGGAATGCCGAAAATATTCTTTCTAGAAAAAATCAACAGCCCCGTGCTTTGAATTTAGACTTGGGAATGAAATAATCTTTATTGAAAATGAAAATCCAATAGTGAAATGAAATAATCTTATTTATTTTCACCTATCTGTCTCTATAACCAAATAAATTCCTGACAATTCTATATCTATTATTGCAATCTTAAAGCATTAACTGAATGAAATCCAAATCTCTTTGAATAAATAATGGGATACAATCAATAACATTCCATTCCTTCAAAATAATTAGGCTCTTTTCAAAGGGTCAGATTAAAATTAGGTGAGCATATATATATATATATTTGCAAACGGTAGGATGTGATCTACGTAAAAGAATTTCAAAAGTTGCAGCCTTCACCTGACGAACCAGTGACTTTTTTACTTGCGAAGAAGCCTAGGGTTAAACCCTTCATTGAAATAAGATGGTGGGGGCAAATGAAACTTGTCATGGACTCGGTCAGGTTCTCAATTCAAGGGTCGAGGGGTTCTGCCCAGTGTAAACCTATCTTGGCATCAGCTCGGTGAAGTGCCGATCCCAAGTTTCAAGGGACCTATCTCAGGATGCACCCAAATTGATATGGGCTCAATCAAATGTTAAGTCCGGGTGCAAAGAAAACCTGTCCTAGGATGAACCAATCTGGACATGAGTTTAGTAAGTGCAGGGTCCAGGTGCCCAATGAAAGCCCTTAACAGGTACCGGATGGAAAGAAATACCAGTATCTCTTCTAGCCATCATAAAAAATATTATCAAGATATTTGTTCCATATAAGTGTCACTGATATCAATGATATTTGTTTTTTTTATTAAATCGCTAAGCTAGAAATATTTAATTTCTATTAATACTATATTAATACTATAATGTATGTGAATACCCCTAAACCATTCCGACAAGAGATTTAAAATTTATATATAAAAAGGTAAAATTTTTTGGGTGTTATAATATTTATCACATTAAAACAAGAATAACTATTTTTTTTTGAAAATTTAATGTTTATTATTATATTTATTATTTATTTTCTTTTAAAAATTATTGACTTTACCATCATAATATCTTTAAATCTTTAAAAAAAAACTATTTATAGGTACTATAAAGCTCTCATCGTGGGATAATTTATATACTATAGAGAATAAGAATTTTTGAATAATAACCTTTGATTGACTTATAATTCAATCATTAAAAAAATTATTTTTATTCATATTAAATTTTAGAGCATCATAATTTGATGTTGTTTATGAGAAACTTATTAAAAAGCCATTAATTTCTTTCTAAAACTTACTTTTTACACACCTACTCATAATTATTTTTACACACCTACTCATAATTAATGACAAACAACCAAGATATTTATGAAATAAAACATATAATAGATCTTTTTGCCACAACACATACTTTTGGCCCATCAATCATTCAAAAACTAATTAACCAAGTATAACTCTTCATTTAAATAGTGTTGGCAAATAAATAAATCCAAAAAAAAAACTCATCAAATCTTGATGCTACCTCAACAAGCTGTTGCATCCTCCCATTAACATCCATAATAAAAGGTTGCCTCTGATATCTGCAAATGTTTACAATACCATATTAGTTGACTCTATTCATTAGCTTTTAAGGTGTAATGAGTGTCTTAATGACTTAAACGTGTATAAAATAAAATGAAAACAATCTTTTTGATACCTAAAGTTAAAAAAAAAAACATGTATAAAGTGATAGTTCTCCATTGTCATTTAAAATTCTCATTTAAAAAAAAACAAAAAAATTTCTAGATTTTGTCTTTTCATCTAATGAAACATAATCCATGAACCTTTGTAACAATTTTTATTTCCTTTAAAAGAAAACTAAAAGGGAGAACAATTTGTCTTAAATTACAATGGTTTTTTCATTAATTTTAATAATTATAGACATGATAGGTAGGAGATCCGAATGGAAACTTATTTTGTTAGAGAACTTAGTTGGGAATTTCGAGGAAAATGTCTTTTGCCCTTGTTTTTACATTAAGACAACAAATTAAGGATTATATTTGACAACAATAAAAAAATCATTCTAAATAAATGCTTACTATTAATTCCATAAATAACAAAAAAAATATATAAGTGTATCAATAACCTTTTTTTTAAAAAAATAATAACTAATTAATCAAATCAATTTTTCTAGGATTTCTTTAATGGAGGATGATCAACCTCTCTTATTTCTACGAGCTTGTTTGTCAGTACAACCAATCCTATAATTGGCTGCGTTAACAAACAATACTTAATAGATTTAGTTTGCCATCATGCTTTACCAAAGGTGGCAAAGTTCCTAATGGAATGAATTTTATAAGAATATCATGCATGAAGCATTAGAAGCTTATTGGTGAAGAAAAAGTCTAATGGCTCGACTTGAAAAAAAGTTGTGGAACAAGAACTAGAAATCACCTTTTAAAATAAAATCTGCATTCTTTAGCTTTTCCATTCAAACTAAACACTTATCTTCAAGAAGATTTTGATGAACACACATGACAGGAAAATTGCTTCAATTTAGCAATTCGGGAAAATAATAAAAAAGCATGCAAGGTAACATATAAAAAATATATTTTATTATTCCAGATATATTTTGAATCCACTTGGGGACACGAACTTTCATAGCTTAAGTAATTAAGTGTTCTCTAACCTCGTGTGGTTTAAGACTGTATAGACAAGAAATAATTGCACTTCAAAGACAGATAGACAAATATGTATTGCAAACTACTATGATTAATTTTAAGACTAAAATTAAACTTGTTAAGAATCATTAATCATGGATTCATCAAAAAATATATATTGGAAACATCAAAATTAATATTCTCTCTAAAAAATAATAATATAAAAAATCAATATTCCCATGCTTTGCATTTAGACTTGAAAATGAAAATCCCAAAAGTGTATAATAAAAGTGTTGGAATACTGACACACAAATCCGATGAAACAAAAGGTAAGGAATAAGATAAAATAAAAAATGAGACAAATAAAAATTTACATGGTTCACTCAATTAGACTATGTCCATAAATAAATATAGAACAATTTTACTAAGTAATGTAGGAATTACAACCTCTGTTAAATAATAGAGAATAGTTAAGAATCTCTCTATTATTAGGAGAAAACACCTCACTTATTGTCTCACAAACACCCCATAATTTTATGGAATTACTCTTTCTTTGCTCTTCTCTTTAGCTTGGTGTACAAAAAAGTTTGGAAGTATTGTCTATTTATAGGCAAGAGTGAGAAAACAAAGATTATAAATTATTACACCAATTATATTACAAGTTATGTCAACAACTCATCTTCAATTATACCTACAACTTATTTTTATCTTTTACCAATTAATCAAGTGATGGCTTTGCAAAAAGCCCGTTGATATTTATTAAATGCTTATTTGGTAACGTGGTTGCGGGTGAGGTTCACCTGCAGCCACACATAATATTGTTCGGTAACGTAGAAAAAAAAAATCAAAAGTGCTAGTAGGACCTATTAAAATAAAGGGTTGTGCCATAGGTTTTGAAAAGCAATATTTTGTTGCTTCTCAATTGTGATGGAGGAACACAACATTGGAGCCATGCTCCACTGCGACTGTTCACTGAAAGAATTTTATTTTTGAAAAAATCAGTGTTGATTTCACTTGCACTGTTTACATGAATACGAACAATAATTTTTTTTTTAAATTTAATTTAAGATGAATTAAATTTACTTATACTATACTTTTAATTTTATTCCTGATAATATTTTATTTAATTTTATTGCACGCTTAAAAAATCATGAAAACTGTAGTTCTTGTCGAATGAATTTTATATGTAATGAAATTATATTTTTTTTTTAAAAAATGAGTTTTACTCGAAAAACTAGTATTTGATATTATTTAATAACATTATATAAATTAGAAAGATATCACATGATGACAAAACATTTATGTAATTTGATCGCAATTCCGATTATGTTACCAAGTTCGACCTAGTTAAAAAAAAATTAGTTTTTTTTAATTTTAATTATGTTTTATTTGAAAAATTAGAAGGTCACTTGATAACGTAACAAAAAATTCAGTTTTTGTTGTTGCGCGCTTAAAAAATCATGGGAAATATAGTTTTTGTTGTATATATTTCGCATGTGATGACATTACATATAGTTTAATGAAATAATAAAAAATATTTGATATCAATATTATTTATTTCATGATGTAATAACAGTAGTTAAATCTACAATATTTAATTAAAAATTATTAATATTCATATATATATATATATTTTAATTATTTTATAACCTCAATTTAAAAAATCAAATATATTAAATTATTTTTTATTTAACTTTAACTTCAACTATAATTTTAACCAAATATATATTTTTCAATTCAATCTAAATTAAAATTATTTTTTATAAAATAACCGGCACCGCAGTACCAAACACACCAGATACCCAGGGAGTGTTTTCAAAAGTTGCAACCTCATTCAACTATATATTTATGGATACACCCAGTAACCCAGCCAGAAGCACCCACTACAACATCATCTTAATCCTAATCTCATTCTTGTACATCATCAAAACTCACCACATTAAGGTTAAGATGGCTGAAGGAAAAAGCACAGACAGTAGCCTGAAGCTGAAGTCAGTAATCAACTATGATGACAGTAAGGACAACGAAGAAGATAAGGGAGATTTGCCTGATGATCTTTCACTGGAAAAACTAAGCCTTAAAGTTCCGAAAAAGAAACTCCTCATCCTTTGCCTTGGCGGGCTGCTATGTCACAGGGTCTGCTTTAAACGCGGTTCCGGTAACGTTCAGACAAACCGCCGTCCTGATACTGTGTATGGAAACTTTAAAGGTAAAGTTGTGATCAATCTGCAGTGTAATTTTTTCTTTTTTGTTCTTACGAGGTATATTCTCTTCTGATCAGTTTACAAGAGGCCATTCTGCGATGATTTTGTGACATTCTGCTTCGAAAGATTCGAGGTTGGAATCTGGTCTTCTGCGAGAGAGTGAGTAAAAACCTATCTATTTTTCAGTAACCTTTCATGTTTAATGATGTCCTGTCCTAACCAAGTTTCTTCGTGCTGTCTGAGACAGATGGTACATGAATGATGCTCTTGATGGTGTTATGATAGGTTTCAGGTCCAAGCTGTTATTTGCTTGGGTAAGTATGGGTTACCTTTCTTGCTTCATCTTACAATCTTTTTTCAGGGATCATTCCTGTCTTATTAATGATGTCGTTTTTCAGGACCAAGACAGATGTACTGATTCAGGGTTCAAAACCTTGGAGAACAAGAAGAAGCCGATTTTTCTTAAGGAATTTAATCAGCTCTCTGCTCTTTCATGGTGCAAGGGGCAAGATACTTCCTCGAACACTTTGCTGATTGATAATGACCCCTACAAGTCTCTTCTAAATCCTGTAATAAAACTAACCACCACCTTTTACTTAAATTAAAACAGTTTGTTAATTTGTTGACTTCGATGATTCTGTCCTGCTTGTCCATTTTTGTAGCCCCACACCGCGATTTTTCCAGACGAATACACGGTGGACTGTGTTAATGATTCTGCTTTAGGCAAGTCCTGCTGCGCACCTTCTGTTGTTACAGGATTGATTAATATATATTATTAACCATACTAATAATATAGTCAACGATTTAATTTGTATTAGGTCCTGAGGGTGATCTTCGGGTCTACTTGGAAGGCCTGGCTGATGCTAAAGATGTTCCATCCTATGTGAAGGACCATCCTTTTGGGAAGCCTGCAATCACTCCCCTGCACCCTGACTGGCATTTTTACTCCAAGATTGTTCGACGCCATAGCAAGGAACCGATCGGGACCTAGCAAGGATAATTTTCAAAAAATAACAACGGAGATGTTTTTATATTTTATATATGATGCTGCTGCTTATTTTTATGTTGTTTGGTGTTGAACAAACCTACAGTAATTCTGTTGCCTTAATCCATATGTTTCATATTTTGTTGAAGATCATGTTTAATTAATTATAGAATTTGGCAGACCTGTTCCATGTTTAAATTTTCTTGATCCACTTGTAAATCCTAGCAGTAGCAGTTCTTTTCTTAAAAACCTATGCTAAACAACATGCATTAAGGGCTTTGTTCAGAGAAATCCGACAACGTTTTGGGTTTTTCCGGTAATTTGAAGGAAATACTACGCAAAAAAGGGTAGAAACGAAGATTAATTTTTTTGTTTTAATTACTTTTCCTTTAAAAGCATTAAAATACAAAGAATTCTTTTATTAAGTTTCAGGCACTGTTTATTTTTTGAAAAGTGAATTCCTTAATACTTTATTTGTTTCTAAGAAAACAAATTTTTAAAAATTAATTTTTTTATTTTTTTATGTTTGATAAACATAAAAAAGGTTAATAGAAGAAAAATAAATTCTAATAAAAAATATTTTTTAATAAAAAACACTTTCCTTTATTAATAATAATAAAAAAACATAACATCGTGTCACATGTTCATTCATTGAATTTGGCACTCGTACAAAACCAAGAGCCTTGTCAAGGTAAAAGCAGTAATTTCATGTTCATAAAATTGGAATTAAGATACGTACACACAAATAAATATTGCAGCCCGTTATTTAACCAAATATACAACTTGAAGTTGGCTTTCTTCGTATGAAAAAAAAAACATATTTTAACATTTTAAAATTAAAAAAATATTAATAGGTTTTATTTTATAATAAATATATATATGATATATATAGTTATATTTTATAAAATAAATTATGTATAAATATAAGATATAATAACAAAATTCATCATTATAATTTTTAAATTTTATTATTTTATTATAAGTGATTAAATATTATACACACACATTACATAAACTTGAAAAAAATAATTTATTAATAAATTATTTTTCATAACATAACTAAATACTAAAAAATATTTTTTAACTTATTTTCCATGATATTATCAAATATTGAAAACTAATTTATTTTTTATGAATTCATTTTATAAAAAAATTATTTTTTAAAAGAAAACTTTTCAGCCACAAACAAAACGGATCCAAAAAGTAAATTATTTTTTAATATTTAATAGTGTCATAAAAAATAAGTTGCAAAATACTTTTCAATGTTTAGCTATATTATAGAAAATGAGCTGTGAATTAACATAATAATATTTTTTTTAAGTTTATTAAAATAATAAGGAACAAATCTTGCCAATTAAAAAATTAAATTATAATGAAATTGAAAAAAAAATCTATTTTCATAAATTATCTCAAATAAAATAAATAACAATTAAAGTAATAAAAATCAAATCTAATAGATTAAAAAAATTAAAAGATGATGAAATAAAAGTAATAATAATTATAATTTTATAAATTATTTAAAATAAAATAAGTAATAATAAAAAGAATAAGGGAAAAATTTGATAGATAAAAAGTTTTAATTAAAAAGATAATAAGAGAAAAGCAAATAAAAATTATAAAAAAAAAATTAAATTAAATCAAATTCTAAGGGGTGAAATTAAAAAAGAAAGAGATTTAAAATAAAATATATAGCAATTAAAAATTCGAGAACAAAATTTATTATAGTTAGTAAATAATATAATATTTCTATAATTTTTAAAAAATATTTTTCATCTATAAGAAAAGAAAAATATTTTTTTTTAAACTAAATTAAATTTTTATAACTTAAAAATATTTTTTATTGATCAATGTTTTCTTTGCCCTTGGCTACTTAATTAAGTCAACAAATGATTATATTCGTCGACTGTGAAGAAAAGCCTACTGATTAATAAATTCTTACACTATTAGTTCCATAAAAATAAAAAAAGGAAATATAACTTTATGGATACTAACCATTTATTTAAAAAGAAAATCTAAATAACTAATCAGATAAGATTCCCAATGGATTGAAGTAAAGGAAATAAATCTCTGCTTCTTTAATTAAGCTTTGAGAACTTTCACACTTGGTTTTCCAAGAGAGAGATGGAGAGGAAAGAGATACAAAAGAGAGAAAATAAAAGAAATATTTTTTTTTTATTTTAGATATAAATTTATTTTTATTTTTTATGGGTCCTCATATTGTTTTTTTCTTTCATTGTCCATCCTTTTCTATATATGTATATGTATATAAGCCATGCATAAAAAAGAGCCATGAAACGAGAACTAGAAGTCACTTCATAATCTCTGACCAGTACATGCTTTTACCAAAGGTGACAAGTCTTGTCTCGGCAATCACTGGCTCTTGTCTTCTCTTTTAATTTGTTTGACTACTTTCGACGGAATCTTACAGAAGGCTTGGTGGTCAGTCCACTTAAGCTAATCCTTTTCAAGGACGCCCGGTCACTTTTAATTACGTAGGTATCATAAACAACTTACGAACAAAGAATGATTCGAGACTAACAGTGCTGTCTATCAAGCCTGGTACTCCCCACGTATAATTTGGTTTATAACTTGAGTTACGGTCAACTCATTAATTAAAGAAGATTTAAAACACTGTTGTTTTAAGATTTTTTTAAAATAAATTAATATTATTTAGAATTTTTCTCAAAAATAAAAAACCAAACCATTTTTCAGCTTAATTTTAATGGAGTCACTGGTAGATCAATTCTCTTTCAGTCGGTTTGATTAAAACCCTAGCTCAAGTTAGATGATGAAAAGCTGGATTTGATAAGATTGCCCAAAAGTCATAGCAATAGATTGATTTCCAATGATGTCTTTTTTTAAAAAAAGAAGAAGACAGGGTTTTGGCCCTTTTGAGAACCGACTTTTGGCTCAGACTCTTTACTTTGCCCATACGTTTTACTTCTCCATAAAGCAGAGTTCATGTTTTCCATAGGACATTTCACATCTGCAACTATTTTTCTAACCTTCCCAATGTACCTTTTGACCTGGCCGACACAATGTAATTAATGTTTCTTAACTAGCGTGCCTTCATTTTGAGCAAGCCCAAAGTACTAATTAATCCTTTGTGATTAATCAGCACAAGTTCAAGGGCACAAGTATTAATTAATTAATAATTAGTAACCTTCAGACACATGATCCGACGCCTACCTAGCCAGCTACCACTTTGCTTAAAAGGTCATACTAAACTTTGGAATTTCAGACTCCCTACACAATCAAGATGGCTGGCAACAGGGATGACCTAAATTATCATGACGAAGATGGGGATGGCCTCAATGGGGATGGCATTGAACTAGAGAAGCTAAGCCTTGGTCCAGATGGAAGCAAGAAACTTCTTGTACTTGATCTAGCTGGGTTACTGTGTGAAAGGGTGTTTCACAAAAACAAGGCAAATATCCCTGATAATCGTACTCCTGATGCTGCCAGTGGAAGCTTTTTCGGTGAGTTTTCAGTTTACAGTCCTTTCGCTACCAAGGCTTTTACTTACTCTTGTTTAACGATCGTCTCTCTCAGTTTACAAGAGGCCATTCTGTGAAGAGTTTGTGAGATTTTGCCTTGAAAGGTTTGAAGTTGGAATCTGGTCTTCTGCCAAAAGGTTGGTAGAGTTGCATCTTCCCGATTCACGTCTAATTTTCTTGCTAGATGCTATCAATATTATTCAGAAATTCACTCATTTTTCTGCTCTGAACATGAGAAACAGGACTAACTTGGAAACTGCCCTTGATTGTGTGATAGGAGAAATCAAAGGCAGACTCTTATTTGTCTGGGTAGGAAGCCAAATTCGTGCTTATGCAATGAATCTACTGTGAATTAGGATAGCATTTGGGTATCTTTTCGGACGGACAGAGGAGGCTTTGTCTCTATCTCTTATGTATCTGTCGCCACTGTCCGTGAACACTAACTAAACACAACTCAAGTTGTTCCTTGTTGTCTGATATATGTGATCACCTTTTTAGGACCAAGATGATTGCACTAATTCTGGGTTCAGCACCAAGGAAAACAAGAACAAGCCAATCTTTTTCAAGGAGTTGAAGAAACTATGGGACAACAAGTCCTCTAATCTTCCATGGAGAAAAGGGCAATATTCTTCATCAAACACATTACTGATTGATGATAAACCTTACAAGGCACTTCTAAATCCTGTAATAACCAGAACTTTAAAAAAATTTGTTTAGATTGCTTAACTTGATTCAAATCTCATTTATCTGTTTTTCCTTTCAGCCTTGCACGGCAATATTTCCCACCGAATACAAGCCGGACCAACTGGATGATGCTACTTTAGGTCCAAACGGTGAGCTGCGACTGTACTTGGATGGCCTGGCAAGAGCAGCAGATGTCCCTGCATATGTGAAGGAACACCCTTTTGGACAGTCTGCTATAACAGCTATCCATCCTGACTGGGATTTCTACTCCAACATCATTGACAATTCCATGGGCAAGGAATCATCAGCTTCCGGGAAATTGATGAACAGATGATCTCTTTTGTTTACTACGGAAATGTTTCCTTCTTTGTGCCCATGAAAGTTTAACAAATATTTAAGTCTGTTTATTTTAGTGTTTCATTTTATATAGATTACCGATTAATTATGCTATACTGATCGACTTGCTCAACTCTTAAACTCAAATCAGGTTAATTAATTATAAAAAATGATCTGAGAAATCCCGGATCAAACCTTAAAACCGTGATTTTAACAATCCGGTTGTTATGTAATAGAAGAGGGTTGACTGTATTTTAAGACCGAGTTCAAGCCCAGTTTTAAGGTGGGCTGGACTCAGGCCTATACTTTGTAAAGTTTATTTATGATAGATAGAGGAGGATGTGACCTTAAATCTGTGATCAACCATGTCTTTTACTTTTAATTTTATTTTAATTAAAATTTCCCAGAAAGCTTTTTGTTTTAATCCTTTCTTTTGTCCTGGCTTACGAGTTTTTTATTTATTAATTTAATTAGCATTTACTTGTTTATAGTGTTTTTGAGAAATGTTTATCAAAAACAATCACAAGATTAAACAGAGCTATTGGTTTTATCTTTTCTATGTACTATTTCAAGAACAGAGGACATTCAACTTTAAGAGCCTGTTTGGACATTCAACTCGTTAGTGTTATTTTTTAAATAATTTTTTAATAATAATTTTTTATATTAAAATATATGCTAATAATATTTTTTATTTTTTAAAAATATATTAATTAAAATTTAATAAAAAAAATTCACATCTTTTCAAAAACATTGGCTTTAAATTTTATCATTAAATGATCTCCTTTCCTCGAGTAGTTTTTGTGGTTCAACATGCTTTTAATTGATGTTTCTTTTAAGTGTTTTTCAATATTTTTCATGCGTTTTTTAAAATAAAAATATTATTTTAAAATAAAAATTATTTTTAAAAAACATCGTACAACCCAAATCACAAGAGTGGATGATATTATAGTAATTGCCTTGATCAAAGCAGCTACTACAAGTGAGATTCATTTCCTTTTTTGTGAAGTGTAATTTAAAACCTGGAAAATAAGAGTAATTTACACCATCATTTTGGTTTTGTCTTTGCATCTCTTTGTCACTCTGTAATAATAATAACTTACTCTTATTTTTCTTTGTTTAAGTTATTAAATTCATACTGATTTTGATTTGATTAGTTGTATAGTAAATCTTTGATCCAAAACTTAATTTGAACCAAAGTTAATATTGATTGAGATAAAACTAGAATTGACTCGTAATCCGATCATTTAATCAGCTAAATTCAGAGTAAACTAACATTGCGAGCTCAAAATCATGATTTTCTTAATAACAAAATGAAACAAAACAATGCTATTTTTATAAAAAAATAAAATAAAAAAATTGATCGAGATTAACATGATGGCTCGATCCAAGATCAACCTGGACGTGGTATTAAACCACAACCGCGAGGTATACACGCGTGCATAGATTAATCATAACTAGCTCAGACTCTTGGTAATGGACAGTGTATGATTCAAGTGAAGTGAGGCTACAAGAGATCGTGACCCTTGAATTCCTTTCAAGGCCTTCTCAGCGAAGAACATGATGCTGACCCTTTAATCCTCCAGTGCTTTCCATGAATTGCAGGGAGAAGTTTTTTTCTGTCGATGGTAGCAGCAACGGTGAACTGGTCGATTTTCGAGAGCCCACTATGCCAGTTTCTTATTTGACTTTGAAATTTGATGGGGATGTGGGCCCAATGTCCAAATGTGCTGCACGCACCATCACCAATCATAGATAAAGATGGTACGATAACAACCACGTGGTGATCAAGTGGTAAAGATTTGAGATCAAGAGATTTATTTTCTCTGTGGTTTCAGGTTCGAGTCCTTGGTTGCTCATATAATAGCCACTGGAGACTTACATGGTCGTTAACTTCAGGGTCCGTGAGATTAGTCGTGGTACGCAAAAATTGGCCCGAACACCCATGTTAATCTAAAAAAAATGGTATGATAACCATGTAGTGCGTCGGTCTCTCTCTCTTTTTTATTTAATTTTTATAAAAAAATAATATTAGCAACAGTAAATTACTTGTGGTTCAAATGAGTTTCTGATATACTGGCAAGAGTGGTTCTTAGAGAGACCTTTGATTTTTTATTTCCTAGAAGGTGGTGGTCGGTTGTGGCCATCAATCATCATGAAATGCAAGTTATGCGGTTCTTATAGCATATACTTTTTATTCGATTTGTAGCTGAGAGGGAATGGAAAGGAAAAACCAAAAAGGCACAATCTTGCAATCTTGGAGGTGTCAAGGTTAATAATTATTTAATATACCGAAATTATTTAAGTTATTATTTTTATAAAAAATTCTATATTTTTCAGAAGTTACAAGGTATAACTCCAACATATTTGATGATTGCAAGGGCTTGTATGTTCTTCGTGTACGCTGCATAATTGGATCATGAGCTTCTTGTTTTTGTGTTTAATGCTTGCTTATCTCAATGATTTTCTTTTTATCATTAAACTACAATTTCAGTGGAAGAAAATATATTAGGTGTAAATTGAATTGTATTTTAAAAGGACCATAACATGGCAATTTACAGTATGATGTTTCAGTAAGAAACATGATAATAATAATAATAATTTCTATGAGGATAAGATTTTTATTATAATTACCAGTACTTATTTTACAAGAAAGAGATAAAAATTCTGCTCCATTCTAACCCCACCAAGCTCCAAATGCAGGATTCATCTTCGCCATTGGCATTAATTGTTATAAGGTATAAAATTGAAAGAGCATGGATCATCAACTTACATGTCTTGTTTAAGGCCATAAATGCAAACATACACTTAGATAATACATGCTAGTATCACATTTATTAGATTCTATATAGAACTAATTTGGAAAAGGGTATTAATCTTTGAATTAACTTATGTGTATTTAGTTAAATCAATTTTATTAAAAATTTCTTTATAGTTAATGTAATCAAGTTTTAATAAGATTTTATTGGGTGAGTTATTTTACTAAAAATCCAACCTAATTAACTACGTTTTACTAGATTAATATTTTATTTCATTCAATTATTTTATTGGGTTAATATTTTATCTCATTCAACTTAAATTGTAGTTTGGATTTGATCAGAAATTTTTCAAGTTAACAAGTTTGAATAAGATTTTGTTGGGTCAATTATTTTACTAAAAATCCAACCGAATTAATTACATTGTATTGGGTTAATATCTTATTTCATTCAATTATTTTATTGGATTAATATTTTATCTCATTCAACTTAAATTGTTGTTTGAATTTGGTTAGAAATTTTCCAAGTTAACCACCATGCATTTAATTTAGATGGATTCTAGATTATTTGGTTTTTCAAATCAAATAAGTTAGATTTAGAACAAGTGTGGCCACAAATTAAGCTAGAGATTAAATAATTATAATCTTAAAATCTAGCTAGTATATTAAATTAATCCAAAATACGAGGTTGAAACAAGATTGAATTTTAAAATATAAAAGAATAAAAAATTAGATGCTCTGTCCAAATCCGGATGAAATCTATTAATTTTTTATATTAAAATAATATTTTTTAAATTTTTAAAAAATAAAATTAACTTAAATAATTCAATTAAAATTTGATAAACCAATAAAAACTTAAAATCCAAATATTAGGCAAGGCTAGATTTAAAAATTATACAAGAAATGATTCGAATACAGGAGTGGTCCAGAGGGCGCTCACCTTCCATTCACTGCACGACAGGGAGCTGTTAAGGTTAAGGTTGTCGTTGTATTTTTCCAAGAAGATATTCCTACACGTTTTCGGAGATGGATATCTTTTAAATCCAGGTGAGAGTCGTTAGAAAGCACGTTTTGCAAGAATTCTTTTCTTTGGTCTGTATGGTTTACCCTCACGATCACGTTGCTCTGCCTCGGAGGAAAGCACTTGGATGATAACATGGAGGTCTTGCTCAGATGCCCTTGAGAACTTGCAAGTAACAAGCCATCACAAGGCACAACCAGCCAATCTTTCTATTTTCTCATGCTACTGTTATAAAATCTAGATTGACCAAGCACATCAATCTAGAGTACAAATTAATTTAAATTAAAAAAATACTTAATTAGTTCATTTATAAGTCCAGATTAACCTGTCGATCCAATTGATCCGGCCATGAATATATTAATTATACTAACCATCTAGGTGGTGGTCAAGTATTAAGGACTTGGAATCAAGGGGTTTGTTCTCTCTGTAGTCTCAGGTTCGAGTCCTTGGTTACTTATATGATAGCCACTGGAGGTTTACATGGTCGTTAACTTCAGGGCCTGTGAAATTAGTCGTGGTACGTGAAAGCTGGCCCGGACACCCACATTAATCTAAAAAAATTACACAGGAGCAAAAACAGTATAAAAAAACCCCAAGTCAAGTGAGTGATGTGACCTGGATTAAAAGAGCTTAATTTTCCAAGGCTGAGATGCATAAGATAAGTTATTTGTGATCTTCTTCTACGATTTAGACAGTAGCTTTTTTTAATTCATTTCTGGCCACAATCTAGACAATGGTGCCATGCTTGCGTATCTAAAATTAGGCTGCGTCGCCCTCCACAGCACCTACTTCCACTATAGACAAGCTCATTATATCATTCAATGAACTTTTTTTTTCCTTCAGAAAAAGGGAAAAGGGAAAGAAACCAGGTGCGTGCGTTAGGTCAGAGCCTACCGAAGAAGATAAAACCCTATACGAGAGCATCGCCATTGATTTGCAGGGACGTCAGTCTCACTCCAACTTTAATGGATTCTCACACGAACGGATATGGAATTCTTAGTTGGGCTGGGCATGGATACTTGGACACCTAACCCGAGACCCAAAAGTAAATAAATAAAATCTTAAAATCTAAAAAACCACAGCTAGCTTTATATCAAATAATTATAAATTATGGCGTTTACATTTAGATAATAGATTTTTTGACCATATTTCACATAGGTCTAACCCCACAGGGAGAGCTACATATGAGCATCGAAGCATCTTTCAAATGGGTCTAATTAACAACACTAACACGGTGCTGTGTACGTTGAGGCGAATTATAAATAATTGGGGTGTTTCTTAGTTAATTTATTTTCCTAACCCTATCACAAGCTGGTAAACAATCACTGATCCTAAGAATATTGCTGGCCAATGCTTGTCTATAATCTTTATATATTTACACCATTTTTTACAAATAATAATAAAAAAAAGAACTTGAGGTTTTGCTTCCCAGAAGAAAAATACAAGAAAATAAAACAAAACTGAATATGCAGGAATGCCTCGGGTAAAGGGCATCGTTCAATTATTTTTCTTAAGATGACGAGGCAGAATAAGGACACCATACAATGGTTAATTGCGATTTAATTCTTGAGCTTGAAACCTTGAATGTACGAATGGCACGATTGTAGAGGGGACACACCACGCAAAAATGACCAAAAAAAACAAAACAAAATGCTATCAAATTTACTAATTCACAGATTTCGTTCATATTTTGCTGCCCAAAATTGGTTTTTTATTTTATTTTTATGTAATAATAATAATAAATAGAAAAATAAAATAGAAAAAGCTATTCTTTTTAATAGAAAAAATATAATATTAAAAACTAAAAATAAATTATTTTCTTAAGAAATTCATATTAACATATTTATGAACACAAACTTTATATATATAAGGCAAGGTTTTTTTGGATTTATTCAGAAATGTTGTAGGTATTGTTTTTTAAAATATTTTTTATTTAAAAATATATTAAAATAATATTTTTTAAAATTTATTTTTGATAATAGTATATTAAAATAAATAAAAACATATTATATATATATATATATATATTTTTTTTTAAGAACACGATAGTAACATCAAGACGTTAGTTCTTAGGTTTATTTTTATCCCTTTTATATTCATTTGCCGGTCCCTTTCCGTCTCTCTCCTTCTCTCTCTCTCAAGTCTCAACTGGATTTTGTATGTCCTTCAAACTCCATATAACCAACGGCATATTCCACCCATATATTAACAAAACAAACACCCCCTGCTCTTCACAAAGTCTCCTCTCTTCTTCGATCTCTTCCCTTTTAGATTTCAAAATCCTTCAAACCCCATTTTCCATATTGTCACCAAACCCACTTCTTCTTCTTTTCTCTCTCTCTCTGTTTTTTTTTCTTTCAATTTTTGATGTTAAAGGCCACTCCTTTCTTCTTATCATGATTAAATGTTCCATTGAATTCTTATACCCTTGAATTCCGAGACAATCTCTGCCAAATCTTATGATCTAACAAGAAAATCCAAGTCAAAATCACACCCAGATTTTCTTTTCCTCTGAAATACGGGAAAGTGAAGATAATCTATCATGTCGTTTCTATTTGAGTCTCTTTCACTGAATTTGTTGCCATCTTTACCATAATCTCCAAAAGCCGTATCTTAAAATTTTCTTTATATCTCTGAGATCACAAGATCACTTCAAATTTCTCATTCCCGATAAAGTTTCACTCTTTTCTGTTATAGGAAAGAGAAGTTTCTATCTTTTAAGTCAGAAATGGTGGTGAAGATGATGAGGTGGCCATCATGGCCACCTCTGTCATCGAGAAAATTTGAGGCCAAATTGATCGTTCACAAACTGCAAGGCCTAGATTTGGTACAAGATGAAGAGCAAAACAGTGATGAGAGCAAGAAGGGCTTGGTGGTTGAGATAAAGTGGAAAGGTCAGAAGGGTATTGCTTTTAGGAGGTCTGTAAAGCGGAATTTTACCGAGGAACGAGGGTTCGAAGGTGATGGGTTTCAATGGAATGAAGAGTTTATAAGTGTGTGTAATCTTTCTGGAAATAAAGATGGTGTCTTTCTTCCTTGGGAAATTACCTTTGCAGTTTTCAGTGTAAATTTCCTTTTCTCCTCTTTTGCATTTATTGATTATCTGTTCATGAATTGTTGAAGAGTTTATAAGGGTTGACTTTGGATAACATAATGGACATGTGCTTTGACATTAAACTATCTCCTCTCTCTCGTAATTATGGCATGTCATGGCAGTCACAATTTTGGTCAATACATGATTTTTTTGGATGTCTAGAGTCAGATTGCCTTATTGATTTTTTTTTCCTTGCTTTTAAACTTCTATAAAGATGAATACTTGAGGGGAAAAACTATAGCTAATGAAGAATTTATGTATCTCTCCCTTGTTTCAGGAAATTGGATGTTATACAGGATAACAATGGAGGTGTTCCTTTTTTTTTTTGTGGGTGTGTTATTTAACTTCTAATGACTCTTATTCCAGTCATCATATCATGAATTTTTCACATGAATTGTATTTTTTTAATCTGTTATATCAGAGTTTGCAATATGTATAAGAATATGCTTATGCAGAAGAATGGGTGTTGTTTACTGGGTCAATAAGCTAAATTCTTTGGGGTTCTTTTTGAGTACCTGTAGCTTTCAATTCAAGTCTTATGTGGCTTTCTTTTTTGGTTTATATGTGTGGTGACTATTTTGAAGTGATTGGCTTCAGACATGGTGGATGTTATTATCATGCCAGATCATGTAAAGTGGCATGTTCCTGGAGGATTTTCTCATTTTGTTTTGTTTATGCTCTGGATCCTTAAGCTACTTTGTCCAGTTGTTTATTTGACATTGACCTAATTCTCACATGGGTATGTATATTTTTTCAACATGATGTAATATTTGAAATACATATCTACTGATGATTTATTTGCTTCTCTTGATTAATAATGTGTTTTCATATTACTGGTTGTGAATTAACCATATAATGCTGAAATTTTCATTTTGCCTTTCTTTCTTGGAACTGTTCAATTTTACTCCTGGATGTTGGGCTGTAGAATGATATATTGAAAAGTCTTGTACTGATTTTGATCATAAGAAAACCTTGTTTTTAATGGTTCAGGGCTTGAACCAAGGGCCAAGGAGTAGGGTTCTTTTAGTTGGAACCGCTACATTAAACCTCTCGGAATATGCTTCAACAGCTAAGGAGAAAGAAGCTGAAATTGCTGTTCCTTTAACAGTTCACAAGGGCACCGTTGAGGGCACTCCCTTGCTTCATGTAAGTCCATTCCTTTCAATATGTTCTACAACAAAAGTTCATGTCTGTTACATTTCTGACACTAGTTCAAATATATTGCAGTTGTCTCTCAGGTTGATGGAATTGAGAACTATTCGAGAAGCTCTACAAGCAGTGCAGAGAGTGATAGAGACTGCCCCATCATCACCCTCTTCTCTTGAAACTCTATCACCAAGGAGAGATGAACTTTCTGTTCTTAAAGCAGGTTTGAGAAAAGTGAAAAGTCTCCAAGTGAGAAAAAAGGCTTGTCACAAAGAGAACAGTAATGATAGGTGCTGTATCAGAATCGAAGATCATGAGAACAACTACCCATTTGATACAGATTCACTCGATGATGATGCTGAGGGGGAATCGGAGGAGAGCAACGGGGATCCTAGTGCTCAGCTGTCATTCAATTATGAAACATTGGCGCATGCAAACAAGGCCGGAGGATCATTTCATTCAATTGCTATAACTAATGGTGAAGATGAGAGTTGGACATACTATAACCATTGTAAACCCGATATGGGATCTTTGTATGTTGAATACTCAACTGCATCAGACCATGAAAAATCTTCGAAACAGGGTTCAAAACTTGGAATCTTAGCTTGGAGGAAAAGAAAACTGAGCTTTATATCCCCTAAGCCTAAATCTAAAGGCGAGCCTCTCTTGAAAAAGGATTGTGTAGAAGAGGGTGGTGACGACATTGATTTTGATCGCAGGCAGCTTAGCTCCTCTGACGAGTCCAGTTTTGGGGTACATATCAACCCTTCGCTATCTTTCTTCCTTTTCTTTTCTTTTTCTTTTTTTAATTTGGCTTCTGGCTTCGGCTTTATGCCTCTTGATAATTTATACGAGTTCAACTTCATTCTAAGGCTACTTCTGTTCTGGCAGTGGAATAAATCGGAAGAAGGTTCGACTACTAGTAGATCATCATTCACCGAATTTGGGGATGACAATTTTGCCGTGGGCAGCTGGGAGACAAAAGAAGTAATAAGCCGTGACACGCGCATGAAGCTCCAAGCACAGGTCTTTTTTGCTTCAATTGATCAGAGGAGTGAGCGAGCTGCTGGTCAAAGTGCATGTACGGCACTGGTTGCTTTCATTGCTAATTGGTTGCAGTCTAACCGATATGAAGTGCCAATCAAGTCTGAATTCGACTGCTTGATCAGAGATGGATCTTTAGAGTGGAGAAATCTCTGTGAGAAAGCGGACTATAGACAACGATTTCCTGACAAGCACTTTGACCTTGAGACGATTCTTCAAGCTAAAATTTGTCCTCTTTCAGTAGTCCCAGAAAAGTCCTTCATTGGATTCTTCCATCCAGAAGGCCTAGAAGGAGATTTTGACTTCCTTCAAGGTGCAATGTCCTTTGACAGTATTTGGCAGGAGATTAGTCATCATGGGTCAGACTGGTCTAATAATTCTGACCCTTTGGTCTACGTTGTAAGTTGGAATGACCACTTTTTTGTCCTCAAGGTTGAACGGGATGCCTACTATATCATTGACACACTGGGGGAGAGGCTTTATGAGGGATGCAATCAAGCCTATGTCCTAAAATTTGACAAAGATACGACAATCCAGAAACTACCAAAGGAAACTAAAGGATCAGATGAAAAAACTGTAGGCAACACGGTGCAACCAAGCAGCTCCAGGGAAAAAACTCCAGCTGAAAGGAGACTGCAATCAAGTGCAAACGAGGGAGAAAAGACTCAGATGGAAGAAGAGATTGTGTGTAAAGGAAAGGAATCATGCAAGGAATATATCAAGAGTTTCTTGGCTGCAATCCCTTTAAGGGAATTGCAGGCTGATATCAAGAAGGGTTTGATGGCATCAACCCCCCTTCACCATCGACTTCAAATTGAGTTCCACTACACCCAGCTGACACTACCCGTCGATGAAAATTCATCAAGAGATGTAACTGTTTGCTGATACACCGGCTGCATGGGCTGTTATCATGTAGAATACCTCCTATAGAGTTGAGTTCCTACAATCTTCTCTAAATTTGATTACTGTCTTCCCCTCCTGCAATATATGGGTTTTTAGGAAATAATTAGGCTGGCACAGCCATCTAGTGATTTGTTTTCGAGGTTCTTTGTATATTCCAAATGTAGTTTCCGGACCAGGAATGTAACTATCTTCCTTTTTTTACGACGGATAATAACCATCTACCTATAGTAATTTCCATGCATAATGTCGCATACAGCTTCGTTATTTTATTTCACCTGTACCTCACATGTACATGATGTCTTTAATTACAGTGGAAACCATCTTTCTTTAAGAGTACCATGAAGTTGCTTTCTTTACAGTTAAATAGACTATGATATTGCTCATGAAGAACTGTGAAGAGAGAAAAATGGGCACTCAAATAAGTGCTGCTAGGGCAGCATTTTAAATTTCGTTGGCATTAAAATGACAAATAAGAAAAGCAACATGTTATTTATTCTTCGATTTCAGATCCTCCATCTTCTTTCACTTTTGCAAGTCACGGAAATATCCAGCAGGGTTTTTCGCAAAACCCTCCCTCGAAATGCGAACATCTTGACCGGGAGCTTTCATGGTCCTATCTTTTGTTGCAGCCAGAGACAACCACTAGAACCACTACCAGGAGCTTTAGCTGCACCAGCGCCACCAGTAATACCAGATGATTTGTCGTTTCCAGACATCTTTTCCTCGCAGCACACCAATAACTTTTAACAATGAAAGATCTTCGTTTGAAATATTTCTCAGATGATACAAATCGAGAGAAGGGTGGTGCTTATATAGTGCCTTAGGGAACTTGAAAGGAAGGAGTATTTATTTCTCTGTTAAATTGGCGTGCCGCAAGATTGACAGTCAAATTTCTTTACAAATCTCGATGAATGCAGTGGAAAAAAAGGGGGTTGTAGCTTTGGTCCTTGATAAAGTTTAGGTTATAGATACCAATTCCGTGCATAGGTTCATGTCTCGTTTAACCACTACATGCATGCAGCTTCATTCATTTCAGTTAATAGGAACTGAACCTGCTGACCTTCAAATAACAGGCGTATGATTATTTTCTCTTGCAGCTGCAATTTACTTGCTCTCCATTGGATTTTGGGGAAACTACATGATTCGAGATGAGAAAACGTAGTATGGATATATTCAAAATGGACGGGAGGTTTCTAACCTGTAAACTATTTGGAGGAATCAGATCCGTTTGAAAAGAAAACATAGCAAAGAAATAAGAGAGAAACCAAAATCTATGTGCAGGAAATGAATGTTTGGCATAAGCATGATACAGGAGAAGATAAACTTGGTTTAAATAAAGGATGGCATAAATTCTTAGGAGCCTTGAATACATAGATTCTTAGCATCACACAAGATCTAATTGCTTTCGGACCAAATGAGCTACAAATACTTTGTCTTGAATCCTGACTATTCTACCAAAATAATGAGCATCTTCTGACAGCATCCTTCCCCTGGGAAAAGATATCCCATAAATTTCTCATGGATGACACTTTCAGAGGAATGAAAGTCACGGGTTAAGGTTAAGTCTAGTTCGCATCTCCACTTGATCAAAGCCTGAGATGAGCTGAAGTATTTTATTGATGTAGAACGCAAACAACTTCAGTTGACCGTTGAGCACATCTGTGAAACAAGCTTGACTACTCCCCACATAGGTGCATCATTCTGCAAGAAATGAACTTAAGTCAAAATTTGAAGTAGCAGCATCAATGAGGATGTAGTTTTTCACATAAATTCTCTCTCTGCATCACTCTCAACCTCAAAGAAACACAAAATGAATGCCCCCGTCTCTTATCAGAAGTAATTGACCCTCACGCAAGCTTCTCCTGATTATAGGAGTTAACCCGAGCTTCATGCGGACCTTGGGTAGGGTGGCTTGCCAAGACCACTCTAGAAAAATAAAGGACAAAGATAAAAAAGACATCAACTCACCAGATAAACCACATCAAAGGCTTTGCGGTAGTTATTGAGATTGTTCTCAATGTTGTCATTCCTGAAAAAGCAGTTCAGATGATTGAGAAACTAATGAACCCCTTGTTTAGTACAAAAAAAAATGCAATTACTCCTACTGAAAGATGGTTCTGGAAAGAGAAGTTATCAAATAGTTCTACACTTCAATATCTTCACGTGCGGTGACTACTCATGTTTTAAACCTGAAACCTCTTGGTTATAAGCCCAAGACATTTAACATTGCATCTCACAAACATTCAAAAACACAAACAAACCAAGAAAATATCCCTGTTAAATTTCCCTCCGGTAATCATTCCATATTATGGCAAGCAATATTAGAAGTCCATAACTCGTCTCACACAAATTACATTAACAATACAGTGTCCAAATGCCCAACATAATTTTGAGTTCCTATCATGCATTTTTTTCACCTGCCTTTCCAGATATATTCAGTATTATGTAAACGAGTAACAAAACATTAAACCCTTTGGCAACCAGAATTCAGCCAAGATTGGTGAAAACTGGGGAGGGGGGGGGGTATGGTAGAGATAATCAGGTAAAGATCAAGCAATTTTACACACTCACAGGAAACCTGCAGAAATTCGAGTCTCATAGTCTAATCCATCAGACATCCCCAAGTCTCCCAGGTGATCACCAAGAAGCAGGACATTGGTTCTCTTCTTTACAGAAGCATTGTCATTGATTGGACCATCGCCATCACCGAAATGTTCATGAACAGGAGCAGCCATCTCTAGAGCATGCTCATTTTTATTTAGACTATGGATCAACTTCCCTGCAATGAAATAGCACACCAGAATCAGGATCATTCTAACATACAGAAGAACAAATAGACAACATCACAAATAAAATTTGATCAATGTTTCAAAATTATATTAAAAGAAAAAAAACAAAGGAAGAAGCATGTAACCTTTCAGGTTCGATATGACAAAGATACTTGTAAAAAAAAGAGAACATGGCATGAAGCTGAGGTCCTTGCCTTCATAAAAACTGGGCACTAACCCTAGAAGCATAGACCATTCACTTAATTGGAAAAGGAGAGATTATTCTTAATTGGAAAAGGACAGATTACTGGCATTGACTCCAAGGTAAAGTCATATTTCTGCTAGGGATAGAACAGAAAGAAAAAAGAAGAAGAAAATCCCAGGCAGGTACCACAATGTGGAGAGGCCAAAAACATATGTTGAAACAGTGGTCACGTAAGCCAGAAAGAAAATGATACCTTTGAAAGAAATGAGGCGACCATCATTATCAAATACCATTCGGTTTGAAACAATCTTAACATTCTTAAAAGATCTATGGACTTTCTGTCTCAGGACCTGGCACAGTGAAAAAAAGAAGCAAGTGCGGCGAAAGGTACCATAGAAATCAGTTAGTTAAGGCACTTGGTTATAGTACAGAATCACCAGAAAAGCATATACTGTAAACTAACCTCCTCTATGATATCTGCAAGCCCCGCAGAGAATATGAGAACTGGAATGTCTCTGTCCTGTGAATTACGAACACAAGCAAATTTGGTGATACACAACTTGACATGAATACCCCTATTTGGAAAAGACAAAGCTCAAAACCTTATCTCGAAATGACAAAATTTTACCTCCAAAAACTCAAAAAGTTCAACCACACCATCCCTGAAAGCAATTGCAGAGCTAGCAACAGACTCCTTGATTGCATCATATGTGAGGCCTCCCTCAATCAGAAGATTATGGGTTTTCCCCCACCTGCATTAGAAAAACTATTACTTCAATTTCCCAAACTATAACTAAAATCTCTCCTAAGACATTGACTAAAAGTAAAACACTATAAATCATTTAGGTGCTTATAAACCACCATAGAAAATTTGTCAAATCATCGTATTAGTAACGTTAAGCCAAAATAGCTGAGACACAATAAATAGAGTGACACACCACTCTTCCATGAGCTTAGTTTTCTCTTCAATTGGAATTGTTGGGGAGAATTCTAATGGATGATAGTACTCGTACAATGCCTGCCTCTTGTCATCATACTCCGCGTTGCCCTGCTTCAAAATTCCGTGACTGCCTACACATTGCATTAAAAGAAACTCAAGAGTCCAAATTTATTACAGATTTTCAACTACACAAACAGAAACATAATTAAGACAGTAAAATACTTTGCCCTCGACGACCGTTCACGAAGTAATTGGTTAATGTTCCATCAAAATCTGCTATCACCTTGCATATATAACATCATCAACAACAAAAAAATCTTTTGATTCCAATAAACAAAATCAAGAAAAGGAAAAAAAGGGTTCTTTATTAAACTCAAAAATCAATAAAAAGAGCCCAAAATTATGATAATAAAAGAAAAGAAATACCTGGAGTTTAGCGGGACCAGCCAAACGAACTGCATCGATTTTCCTTTGGAGTAACTGAGGATCACCAAACACTGTAAACTTTGAAAGATCATGATGACCCGCCTCCATTTTTTTCACTTGATTCTTGGAGCTATAACTGCAACACAAAACCCTGGAAAAAAAATAAAACCAACGAGTACAACAAATGTAAGAACTGAACAAGGTGGGCACTTCTTCACATTGCATTTGTAAGAAAACAAAACCTGGAATTATTTGATGGGTGAGAGGTAAATGCGAGGTAGCAGGGTTGCGGGTTGTAAGTGATGTTTATGCAAGTGGGGAGCACGGCGAGGATGTTTTGGAAACGATAACAACTCATTTGAGAGAGCATAAATACTGGCGAAGAGTTATATCGTATCATCAGCGTCCTCTGGCCGTACACAACTTCTTCAACAGTGTGAGCCGAATTAAATTTTACAGTTTGGGATATCTTAATGGGCTGGCGTTCTCTATGCAGGCCTCTGAGCCATAATGGGAAAATTGCAGATGGAGCCGTTAAGAGAAGACATCACTCAATTTTTCACCTGATGTTTTCGCTTCATTCGGAATTAGAAGATTCCTGAATTTTAAGGCAACGACCAGTATCTTGCAACGACCAGTATCTTACAACAACAGAGCTTCATGCTCTTGAACTTGAAATCTAATTTCTTATTATAAAGACAAAAGGAAGATACTTGATGGGTTTTTGTGTAGATTTAACCCAAATTTATACCGAATTGAATGAAATTGACTTAGTGTTTTTTTTGGGTAGTTTTTTTTTAAAATAAAAATTATTTTGATAATATTGTGATAATTGAAATAAATAAATAGTAAATTACTGATATTTACATGATTTTTAATATGTTCGTGTCTTTTTTTTATTGTATTAGGTTTGATTTGAGATTTATATTGTTGGGTTTATAATGTTTTTTTGTTTAATTTGTTTTGATTAAGATTTAAATTTTAAATTAATTAGTTATTAATTTAACTTATTAATTTAAGTTATTATTGATAAATGAGTTATAAAATATTCATGAATATATAATTTTTTTTTATTAATAAGTAATGGCCAATTTTGTCTTTGAAAAGCTTTTGAGCATTCGTTTCTCCTATTAAGAACCACAATTTTGCTTCCTTTCCCTACTTTTTCCAAGATGGGTTTTCCTTATCCTTCTTATGTCCTTCATATTTTGTTCAGTTAACATGAAAGCAGGGATCTTGATGGATTCTGAACATGGGTTTGTTTAAAGTTCATTTCTTTGTCACATACGTTCTTTGCTGGTTATGTTTTTGACCTTGAAGCAAATATTTTGATGGATTAAATACATATCCATGTTGTTTAAAGATCATTCCTTTTTCACACACGTGTGATCCTACATGGTTCTCTGCTCTTTAAATTTAATTGTGGAAGCTAACTGATAACTCATCCTATTGGGATTGTTTCACCTCAGTGTTGGATTTTGATGATAGTTCTTGTATTTTAGATCTTGGTTTCTAAATAATCTTGAATATAACTAGAACATTTTCTGGCCTTTCTCACATTTCTTAAACAGGTTTTAATGGATATAGGTTATGTTTATGCACTGTTGGGTGTCGGTTTTTGTTTTTTGGATCTGAAGAAGAGTTACATGACTGGTTTTTGCAGTTCGGAATAGTAAGATGGCTAGACAGGCCAATACTCTTATCCTTAAGAATGGCTGGGGAGCATTAGTAGTAGCGACACTTCTGCAGACCAATTTTCTACTTCTTCTGGCTGTGTCATCATTCAATCATGGGCTGAGCTTAGAGACTGCCTTCAACACCTATCAATCGAGTCCCATCACTTTCTGTCTTCGAAAATTCTTCTTGATGCTCGCACATCCCTTCATGTTGCTGACCCCTCAAGCGAAGCTCCAAGTTTCAATTTTATCCTCTACAAACCTCGTGATTCCCCATGAAGCATATCCTCTCCTTCTCCGGATTCTTTTATCTGGGTCAGAAAGTCATTAAGACCCTCTTCTGTACTCATTGATTCGGCTGTGGTGTCACTGTCTAATCTTTTTAGCTATTGAATTTGGTTCTAAGAAGAGCCCCGAGTTTCTCTCTGAAAGTGTACTGCTACTAGGTGCCTTTTCTTCTGTGCTTTCAGTATCAGAATCCTCTAAAACAGTCTGCTTGGAGTGGCTCTGTAGGTTGTTGGAGGATGAGTACAGATTGGTTAGTCACTTTGGCAGGGTCATTCCAGATGTTCTTGCAGGTAGTGGGTATGCTCTATGTTCTTCTGCGGAAGTTGCAAATATTTGCTTAAGAGATTTTTCGAAGACAGACTGTTCCTTTTACTATTGTCATGGCTGCAGCTGGTGTTCTGAGAGCATCGAATAGATCTCCACCAAGTGGTTAGGGATTGTTAATTCTTTCCATCCTACGGGTTTCTGCGGAAAATAGGATAGTCTATGGGACAAGGTTTTATTTCTAAAAGTAGAGACTTAGATAATTCTGGTCATGATTATACGACCAGTCTTCTGCTTCAGTGCATTTAGTTAGCTTTGGCTCGGAGTGGTTCAGTGTCTTCCCGACCTCCTCTGCTTGTATCCCTTACTTCAGCATTATCAACAGAGATATTTCCCTTGGAGCATTTATATCAAAGGATTCTTAGCCAACACATGATCAACTGGACTTGGAGGCTGAAGATTAAAGAGCGTTAAAGCAGTGTAACTCTTAAGGAAGAAGGGGCAACTAGTGGTGTTTTCTGCAATTAACACATTACAGTAGACGAGGAGGGAAACGCTACGGTGGAAAATAAGGTACGGCGATTCTTCCAAGAATTCTACTCTGGGCATCGGCAAGGGGCTTTCTTGCTGCATGGGAAAGCAGATGTGTTGCCTGAGGATATATATAAAACTGCCGAGCCTGATTTCCATATGGTTGTAATGTTTGTAAAGCCAACACTTAATTAAATTAAATAAATCCATTAATTAGTGAATATGAATAAAAGATAAAAACTAGTAAAGCATGAGTTGAGATGAGTTGTTGGTATAATTTATATTATAATTTATGATTTTTGTTCTCTTATTTTTTTTTATAAATAGACAATGTTTTTAAATTTATTAGACACATCAAGGTAGAGAAGTGAAAAGGAGAGTGAATATAGAGTAATCTCATAAAATTATGAGGTATTTGTGAGAGAATAAGTGTAGTTGTAATTCTCGTATTATTTAGTAAATTTTTTTTATTTATCTATAAACGTAGCCTAGATTAAATGAACCATGAAAATTCTTGTATGTTTTATTTTTTATTTTTATCATATTTCTTGTTTTTTTTTTATCGAGTTTGCATATTAACATCCTAACAATGTTTGTATTTGCTGTTATGAACCAAAAATTATATTTAAAATTCTCATATGAAAGTCAGGTAGACATATCTATCTTAATACTAGTTTCATTAAGCACTCCTTAAACGCGGTTTAGAAATCAAAAGTCTTTGCTACTTAAAGTTTTCTTGTTTTGAAGGTGTTTTTGAAAAAAATTAAATAATTTTTATTTTAAATTAATATTTTTTTAATATTTTTATGTTATAATATCAAAAATAACTTTTAAAAAATAAACAATCCTTGAGATGTTAATCAATGGGGATGCTTTCCTCGACGGTTGATTTTGACTTTTGATGCTTGAAAATGGGGTGAGAAAGAAACTCTCAACTTCTATGCGTGTTACAGAAAAATGGCTCTGTTGCTGCTACAATGATTCATAAAGATACTAAGTTTCACACAAAGAATGGCTACATTGAAAATGAATATGATGCTTCTTAGAAAGGTATAGCATGCTTATTCTTTATGAATTTTACATAGCGATCATGGAAAGGGCTGGTTCTATATTCTACTCCAGGCATTACAAAAAGGAATGACAAGCAAGACTGGTAAGAAAAAGAATTTCAAGTAACAAGGGACAACTCCAATACAATTTATCTTCAACAGCAAAGGGGACAGATTATCAGCCCATTCTCATTACAATCGTGGCAGGTACTTGGCAACCCATTTTCTGCAACAACCTTATGGCTGCCATTGCAATGGAAACAAAGCACAAACCTAAATCCAGCACATCCTTCACATGGTGAACCAATGAATATATCAATTGGAATCCCTTCAAAGAGCACTCTAAACCTACCTTGTTCATGCAAAGCCAAAACCTCCTCAGCTCCACCTATATATCTCCCCTTAATGAAAAGCCTTGGAGGGTTCACCCTGCCATCCAAAACCCTCCATAACTCCTCCTTAAACTCCATGTGCATTGACACATCCCTTTCGAAAAATAGTACCCGAAAACTCTCTAAGAGAAAGCGAATGCTGTTACAATCCTCAAAAGTTTTTCTGATCCCTCTAAGTGATGTTGTGTAGAGAATTACTGAGTCACTTCCACCTGGTGGACACATCTCTGGGAAGCCTAGTATAGGGTCAATATCATCACCTTCCTCAATTCGACGGGCCTTCAATGGTGGTTCTTCTTCCTGGTTTTCAAAATTCTTCTCTGGTTCTTCTCTCATTCTTTCAAGATTCTCTTTCTCAATTCTTGCTCGTCTCTCCTCTTCACTCACTCTCATATGCTCTTTCACTGCTTCTTCAAAGGCAGACAACAAATTCGGGTCAAAAAGGCTCCCGGAATTCAAATCCGGTCGCCGGAAAGATGAGATATCAATCTCTGACAACGGGGATTGCCTAAAATTAGACCCTTTTGACTCCTCCTTATCTTTAACCCCAAAAAGATCCACTCTTGCCTTCACTACTGGCCTGACATTTTCCTTATCATCATCGACCTCCATTTCCTCACCCCCCTCTTCAAGATCTCTCGTAAGCTCATTTACATCAATAACATCTGATTCTTGATTAACAACAAAGCTGCTGTCTTTAACCTTTTCTTGCTCCACTTCTTTGCATACCATCACCTCTGGGGTTTCAGCTTCAGCTTTGAGAATCGGCTTCTTTATGAACGTCTCGATGAACCCATCTGCTGCATTCACTTGAAGAACTCTGGTTTCCTTCAAGTACCCAATTGGCTTGATTGACTTGAGCTTCTTCATCAACTTCCCTTTCATCATTCCCTTCATCTTTTCAGCTCCTTCAAATTCGGGTATTCAAAATTTGATACGGAGAAGTAGATAAAGATGTGTACAAGAAGATTCGAAAATGATCAAGAATAGAGATAAATTTCTCTCCTTCTGGTTCACTTTGATAGAGATGGAAGAGAGGGTTTTCAGCCTCAACGGCTATCAAGCTGTTTATGACTTTAAAAATTCAAAAAAAAAAAAAAANAAAAAAAAAAAAAAAAAAAGAGGAGGTGCGGGGGCAAAAGGGGAGGGATTCTATGAGGTGAGACAAGAAGTAGAGTATCTGCAACCTATCTATATCAGTGAGTGATGCGTATATCTCCATGTGATGAAGCTTGGTGGGGTGATGATTTCCATAGTGTAACGGTCATAATCTATGTCATGGGCCTACGTCTTTGCTGGCCTTCGGCCTTTTCTTGAGTATATTCATCATGCTTTATGTGCCTTTCCCACCTTCCTTTTTCGAAGTGAAATTACAGGGGGCGAGGGGTAAAGGATAAGATTGTAGTTATTAGATTCGAAATAAAACAAATTTGAGTTCTTGGGCGGCCAAGTCAATTATTATTTTTATAAAAATAAATTCATTTTTTTAATTATTTATTTTATGTTGACTGGTTAGGTTCGGTTAAGTTAATATCATTTCGTATTCAAATTGAAACTCAACCTGTTTTTCTGACTAATCCATTAGTAAGTTTAATAATTATAAATAAAAATAAAATTAGAGAAATAGTTCTGAACAAATAATAATAGTTGAATGGGAAAACACTAATAAATCTCATAAGGGTTGAAATGTATTTAATATTTATTAGTGATTTAAGAAGAGATATTTTTAAAATTAGAAGTTTCCATTCTTTAAAAAGGTGTTTTATGAACCCATCCATGGGGAATAACAAAAGTTTTCTAAGAACATAAAATAAAAGTTAAATATTGAACAAGTTGTTTGGAGCCCACTAATCGGGGGTTTGATGGGTCGTTAGCCAAGTTTCTGTAGATGGGCCCATTCCAGCTTGCGATGTCTCATTGTACTGGGCTGGGCCCTCCTATTTCATGCCCACCACTTAAGAAAAAGAAGAAAAGGCCTAAAAAGGAATTGTTTTTATTTTTATTTTTATGTAAAAGAACCCTTTTTTCATGGAGTTTTACACAAATAAAGAATGTAGTATTTAAATTATCTGAATTAACCAGATTCAACAAAGGCGAGACAAGAAGCATAACAAAAAAATAAAAATAAAAATCCATAATAAATTAATCGTCAATCACAAGTAAATGAAATACAAAGTAATGAATATCGCTGGAGTAATGGGATCTTTTGGACTCGAGAAATTGTGAAAAGGGAGGATTTTGTTGCCATATATTTCTTGATTGGGCTACTAGCAGCAGCTATTATTAGTCCTTCGGTCAGTTACACACCCTTGAATATAGTAATATCTCCCACCACCTTCAGACGTCTTCCTCTCTACCTCCTCCAAATTCCTCACTGCTCTGTAACGGTACCTGGAGCACAAACCTTCAATCTCCCTCAATGGCTCTGCAAAGACATCCTTGCATTGCAATACTGTTTGCACAAGCCATTATTGCAACATTTGATGCCACTTCTGGTTTAAGGTACACAGTGGGAGGCTCTGTCTGGTCCATCCCACCGCATCCTGATTTTTACTACAACTGGTCCTCCTCTCATACTTTCTATATCGGTGATGTCTTAGGTATGTCTCACTAACTCTTGTGTCCATTGCATCCATCAAATTGAAATTGTTTCGGTGAGTCAGATTCGTGTGATGATTTCTCGTTCCCATCCGCGCAACACGTAAAATACATTTTCCAGTGTTTTTTTTTTATATATAATTTTTCTATTAGGAATCGATGATGGATGATCATTGTTTAAGGAGCATCTATCATTTTTAGTTAATTTTTTCGGCTGCAGTTTTTGACTTTGAATACGAGTTCTTCAATGCGATACAAGTGCCAAGGCTAGACTACGAGAGCTGCACTGCTCTTAATCCAATAAGGATCCTTACAAGAAGTCCAGCACTGGCAATATTAATTCATGAAGGTGTAAATTACTACATTTCCAACATCTCGAATTACTGCGATCTAGGCCTAAGATTTTCGGTTGTGGTCCACAAGTTATACTATTCTACAGGGCATTCACCTGCCCCGTCACCCTTGCCGTCGCTACCGCCTCCTTCACCTCCAACCTTGAGTCCATGTCCAGCACCTGAACCATCTCAAGCTGGGTGGACCGATGTATCACAACCTTCTGTACCTAACAATAGTTCAATAGCTCCTAACGCTGGAAGAAGAAAGGGATTGCGTGCTAATTCTGGTGGAACGGTTGTGGGATTGGCTTGTGCGTTATGTTTAGGGACGTTGTTTGTGTTACTTTGATTCTTTAGTGTCTCCTTCATTTAAGCTAGCATCTTTTTATATATTAAAAAGATTGAGAGTGGAAAATCTTCTTCATTTTAAATTCCTAGAGCGGATTCCTGAAGCTCTAAATCAAGACTCTCTGTGGAAGCTAACAAATCCTATCCCAGGATGGACTCATAATCTCCTTGACATTGCTGAAACATGTGATTAATCAAATGGTTTGTATGAGATTCGAGCACATATCTTCCACATATTAAAGGTGTATGGCAGCTAGTTCATCACCTGGACCATCGCAAGGTGGGTGGATTAATGTGTTGCAACCACTGGTCCCTCGTAGTAGTCCCATGGAACCACACAGTCTCACAGGTTCATGTTGTAACTCGGGCTAGTGGCTTCCGCATTTTGTTGTAAGGGATGTTGTTTGTGCATGCTAGTTGAGCAACATCTCAACATCTAAATTTTAAATTGATAAAACCTGGTGGACTTGTCGATCAACACAACCCAGGAGCCCGAGTTGCCAGTATTTTTTATGTCAAATTAGGAATGTTCAAAATTTGACTATATATATATATTAACTCATTAATTATGACGGTAATCAAGTTCAGGATACTACTTGCCAAGCACTCTAGTTTAAAAATAACAATTTGATTCTATGCAGCAACATGCTTGTGAAATACTCCTGCATTAATTGACTTTTTCCTACTAGCAATATGCATCAAGTAATATCCTTCATGCTTCCAAGGGCCAGCAATTTTAATATTCAAATCTATGAATTGTATCAACTTCACTAGAATGGAACTAGTTCACCAGGTTATTGTTCTTATTCTAATCAGAAATCATGCGGTGGATGTCATATGAGGGATCTTTCAACAAACGAACAGTAATTGGTTGAAAATTATATTTCAATGTTCCAGAACAAAAAACCAGAGTCGCAAGTCACAATCTATGTCCTTGTCCAACCTCTGCTGCGCAAAGAGCAGTAATTGGTTGGTAATGAATAATGAACAACTGCATTCGGGACAAAATAATGAACAACTGCCGGTCAGAATCATGTGTTGAAGGTCTAATTTCGAGTACTGTGTATGCGCAAATGAATCATTGTATTAGTCAAAGTCTGTCCATGGCATTTCGGTTGCATCCTTGCATCTGATGGATTGTGTTTTTTTACAATACTTAGCTTCAAAACTTTGTAGCTTGCACAATTACAAAGGTCTGAAGAAAATTTCTGCAGTCAGAATAAGTTTTCCAGCAAAACCTCTTAATGCACAGACCGTAGAAACCATGTACCAAGGAATTCTCGCTGAGGTGGCCTGGAAGGCGAGTTTCGATATAGGGGGCAAGTAGTATGCAGCTTGAACCATGGATCAATGCGCTGTGAATGGAAAAGGCCATTACACTCAGGCAAAAGTAGCATCAAGTCACCATCTGTCTAGTGCAAATTGAGTTAAACTCAAACTTGACTGCGCTTGGTAGGTGCCAACCTCTGGAAATGTTGGGTTTGATACCAGTTAAATCCAGATGTTTTTCAAACTTAATAATTAATCAAGTTCAAGAAAACATGAACGAGTCAGTCAACTAAGTTTAAAATAAATAAAAATATCAGATCTAGTATACTTAAACTTAACAATACGTCAAGTGCAAGATAATATTGGCACGATAAATATGTCAATCCAATATAATTGGACTTAGCAATCCATCAAGTTAAGACAACATGGATCTAGCAAAGATATTAAACCTAAAATATTTAGACTTGATAATTAGTCAAATTTAAGGTAACAAATCTTCACCTACCCAGGAAAATAACCAACCTTTGTTATGTTTTATCTTGAGAAAGAATTCATTCCTTATATATTTAGCTATATTTAACGTTTTAAACTCTAATCTTTTTACCCTTTTATAAGTGTATAAAAATTATATAAGAACCCATTATATTCTCATTAAATATTAATATAGATGTAAGAGATATTTGTTTCTCATTAAATACTATTAAGATAAGATTATACTTATCTTTTTTTTGCAAAAATACAAGACTCGTAAGTTATAAATACACCATGAGACCTACAAAATAAAGGTTCACAATTTTAATTCTCTACTGCATATATATTTTCAAAGTATCTTTTTCTAGAATATTCTTGTATTTTATCTCTCTAAAAAGATATTTATTCAAGCATCAAAAAGTTTTACCTCCACCAAAAAAAATCTTTTGCAAGTACTAAACACGAACTTTATAATACCAAGGACCAAGTATAAGCTAAGAAGAATGGAGAAGATTGTTATAATTAATTAATTAACCGATTATCCAACTTGAGAGCTTCAATACCAAGCCATGATATTTTGAATTAAACGAGATAAGAAAAGGTGACAAAGTCATTGGAGGTTTAAAAGTGAGTATAAATGAATGAGTGGTAGTGTGATTATTGAATAAAGATAATAAGTATAAATAGAAAAGAGAGAGAGAGAGATAGATCTGAAATTAAGAGTGAAAAACTGATGGGGAAAAAGAAGAAAAGGGGAAGAAAAAGAAGAGAAGAGGAAAAGATATGAGAAATAAAAGAAAATTAAAAAAAAAAGTTTAAAGGTAAGATTTAGGTTGTTAAATGTATAAATGTGTATTCTTTGAACTTTAAATTTTTATTTTGATAAATGTTAGGGTTTTGAAGATTGTGTTTTGGATTGATTGATGAATTAATTTGAATATTATGAGTTGTTTAGTTGATTTTAAAAGATTTTAAATAAAGATAATGATTTTGAGTTATGATTTATGTTAATGATGAATTTTGAATTAAAAATTTTGAGATAGCAGTAGGTTTTCTATTAAAATTATGGGTTTGAGGTTGAAGATGATAAAATTTTGGTTGGGTCACTTAATTTATGAAAATTATATTTTAGTCACTTAACTTTTGAAAATTTACAAATTAGCCCCTGAAGCATATTTAGAGATTCTGTATAGAATAAAAGATGAATTATGGACATAATTCTAGTATAGTTATAAATTTTTAACACTTTTAATTTGATCCTTTTATTTGACAAAAATTACAACTTGACCCCAAAAATTTATAAAAATTATAGAATGATCCTTGGAGCATAATTAGAGATTTTGGACATAGCCAATGATGAATTATGGATATAATTCCACTATATTTATGAATTTATGATATTTTTAATTTGGTCCTCTAATTTAACAAAGTTACAATTTGACCTTTAAAATATGATAAATTACATATTGATCCCTAGCTGTAATATTAGCTTTTTTAGATTTTTTTTATGAATAATTGATGTTTATTTAGTGAATTATTATTGAGTCTTATTATTTTTTATTATAGATTAAATTTCGAGAAAACCGTTAATTTTTTAGTTTTTTTAAAAAATAATTAGTTTAGTTTAAAAACATATAGGGTTATGGAATAAATCTTTAGTTAAGTATATTAAATAGATTGTATGTTCGTTTGAGTTGTTTTTAAATATGTCTCCTTTATATTTTGATAGTTGTTTTTAAATATGTCTCCTTTATATTTTGATATTTTACCAGCAGGACATTAGTAAGATTTCCTTTGACATTTGCTTTTGAAAACCATTTACTTTCGAGTCAGGTAAGTAGATAATTTTTTCATATGTATGAGAAATATTATAAATATTTAATTTATTAATATGAATTGAATAATGCTTCTTGATAATAAATATATTGATTATTATCTTTATTATAATAAAACATAATCAATTGTTGAATATGAATTCTTGATATGAATCAATATATATTTTGAATTGACTTCTGAATTGATAGCTTCTTATTTTATTGATATCATAAGTTGAGCCTTGAGATATAAATGTGTTTGTTTGATTATGATTATAAATCTATGATATGTTGGTCAGAACATTCATATTAATAAGATAGTGTTAATTTTTGTGCACGTCATATCTTAATCCTATTTAGTCAGGATAGTTACCTATGGACTAATAACTTATTTAAGAAACCTTTGTATAAGAACTTATAACTATAACTATATATATATATATATATATATTATTGTTATATTATCTCGTGTGTGTATTGAATGTTATTTACTCACTGAATTATTGAACTTATCATTTTATTACTTATCCTTTTCAGATTTATAGCTTGATAGCAGGTTATTTTTGTTGAATCTTTAGAATCTGTTTTTTTTGTTATAATTTAAATATTTTTTTTATATTAATTAGTGCTCCATAACTATAAATTTATATTAACTCTTGTATTAAAATAATTAAATTATTATGAAGTTAGTTTTGTTATTAATATTATGTTGAACTTTGATATATTAACTTATTTGAGGGATAAGTTTGTATATAAATTTAAACTTCAGAAAAAAAATCTTATTTATATGCCAATTATGAATTTAGAAATCGGATTGTGACACAAGCTAATCGAATTTTTAGAAAATCATCACCGGTTTAGTCTCTTAGTTTTTCCATCATTCTTAGGAAACCCTTTTTGCTTCGAACCTTGTTAGTTTCATTTGGCGGCCATGACAAATAACATGAAGCAAAATATGAGCTGATCTGAGAATTGTCGTATGTTCCACATCCGATTTGACTGTCTAATTTAAATCCCTACATGATTGCCAGAAACATCTTGTTAAAATCTCTGTTATACTGTAGAGAATTACACTACTTTAATATCTGCACAAAATGTCTAAAAACACCAGAAAACCTCAGATTGACCCCACAAGAAATTGGAAAAACTAAGATGCAATCTCTTGGATCAATAACTGCTCACTGCCAATGGTGCCTCTTCAGCAAGAGGAGCCGACAAAGTGGTTGGCATAGGAGAGTTCCGACAAATCGGACATGTAGGATGCAGCCTTAACCAACAGTCCACACATTTGAGATGAAAAACATGGCCACAATCAGGCAACAACCTTAGCATGTCGCTATCCTTATAGTCCCCTAAGCATATAGAGCAGCAAGAAGGTAGCAAATCATTACCCCTGGGTTCTAACCTTGCTTTTGAATAGGGCAACTTGGGGTAGCTTGCAAGACTGGCTTCGGTGAGACCGAGTTCCGTCACAATGGAGTCATGGTCAGTGATGGAGTCGCCTTGGTTTGTAGGTGTGTGTGGGGGAGAATCTACTCCACGGGTGCAGAAATATGCGGCCAGAGTTATGCTTAAGATCAAAAATAGGACACCTGAAGACATTCCGATAGCATATGCGTATCCATTAATACCTGAGGAGCCACTGTATTCAGTGGAGTTGTCCATGTTTCTTGAACTATTCAGCTGTGTTTAGGGTTTGATCTATAGGATTAAGTATGCATAGAGAGAGATATGGGAAAGGAGAGAGGGATGGAGAGTTGGAGAGAAAAAGAAAGACGAGTAAGCTCTGACAATCTTAGGAAGTACTTCGTACCTGGAGATTGTTTGGTAATTCTGAGGTTGTGGAGTTATTACCTGGTATTTGTCAACGTTTCTGTCACTATTATGGGAAAGATTCATGATTTTTGGTCCAAGCGTTATCCTTTAACAGAAATTTCGGAGTGAATATAAGCCTTGTTTATTTGACAAACAAAGATCTTGTGAAAGCAAAATATACTGCCGTTTTTTCTTAGAAATTTGAGGTTCTTAAGTCTTCCCAAGTGAATTGGCAGCGAAAGGTCAAATTTCAAGCATTGTGGCTCGCAAAAAACTTTCTAGTTTTCCATGGAATTTGGGACAGGAGAAAATTTCTTTCTGCTGGTCTTTTCCCTCTTTGGGCAGAGTAACCCTAAACCATCAAGGCCAGAGTAGGATAAGATGTGCTGAATTCGTGTTTCGTCACCGAGGTGTGGATGTTGATTGTAAGAACTTTGTGTCATTAGCAATGTCATTCCAAAATTGACTGGAACAACATCGTTGTTAGTCCAGTTCTGGTAACATGGGAATTGCTACATGAGCAACCAAAAAACCATAGCAACCAGCTCTTAGCAAGAGGGACAATGAAAAAGAACATCACCTATTTTTTATTATTTTTAACCTATGATCAAACTAAACCACATACAACACAAATCACGAGTCCCACTTGAGTATACCGTTCCCAAATTCCATGCTACATATGGTATCCTCTCAAAAGTTCAGGATTTTGCCACAGAAAAATTAAGAACTTAGTCAGGAAGAGTTCAATGCAGAGCAACAGAACGAAGAGCTCTTAGCAATTTTGAAAACAAGGGAATTTCTGTTTGTTTGTCTCATGCTAGAACAATGGCTAGAAGCGAAACAAAATCCAAACTTTTACTATAAATACAACCTCAGTTAACCTAGTTATACAAAAAAAAGTGACAAGATAGTTAATTTTTTTTTAATTTTTTGTGGCTATCGTGACCCTCCCCTCCTCAAATAAAAAAATTTAGTTTTTGATCTTGAATTTCTAGTTTAAAAAAAGTGAAAATAACAAGTAAATTATTCTCTTTCATATTACTTTTGATTATAGTTTGTTTAGGGAATGATTAAAAAAGACATTAGGGTTTATAAAGATTAGAAGTTTATATTGTTAAGATTGATCTATAATTATTAAGAATTTAATGTTAGGTGATTAATTAGTATGTTGTTAGAAATAAGAATTTATGAGTTGATTTATTTAAATTAATTCTTAAAGGATTAAGAAATTCATTTTAACCTTGCTGGAAAATCTGGACAAAATGATCTTAAGGTTGAAGATGACTAAATTTTATTTTCATCCTTCATTTATGAAAATTTAAGTTTAGTCCCTAAACTTTGAAAAAATTATAATTTGACCTTTAAATATATTTTGAGATTCTAGAAAGTGTTATTACGACGTTAAGGATGATAAATCTCTATTTGATAATTGATTTGGAATATTTTAAGTTTAATCCCTTAATTTTAAAAATTTACATTTTAGTCCTAAACTTTATAAAAATTGTAGTTCGGTCCCTAGTTCATTCTATACAGAATTGAGGGTGGTTTATGGGTGGCATTTCATTATGATTATGTATTTATAGTTTGGTCCTCCAATTTTAGTAAAATTATATTCTGGTCTCTGTTTTGAAAAATTATTGTTTTAGTCCCTAAGCCTGTAAGACTAAAGCCAATTTTCTTTTATGCATTGGAATCTTTTATTTGTGTTGTTTTGAGTTGCTTTTGAGTATATTTTGTATATTTGTTGTAAGTTCTTCTAAAGATCATCAATAGATTTTTTGGATCTTTCATTTCAAATTTCTTTTAATCTATATTTTTTCAAGTGAGTGAGATAATATTTAATATGCATGTGTGTGTGCGCGCGCGTGTGTGTGTTGATTATATGATGAGTAGCACTAGTTAATTTATTGAATATTTATATATGTTTTTTTATTTTTTGAGTACTCATTTATTCTTGAATTGCACTCACATTTTGTCATTCTATTTGATATGATATATATTTCGTCATTCTATTTGATATGATATATATTTCTTTGATAATTATATATATACCTATTATATTTTGATATAGAATTTGTCAGTAACTCTATGCTAACAAAGAACAGTTAAATTATGTGCACATAGTATTCTGTATAAGTAGCTGATGAGAGAAGCATTAGTCTATGATGATTGATCATTTTACAATGGTCATCTTCAAGTTTCATTTAGTCACTTTCAATTGTCATCTGATTTCTTACATGTATTTCACTATTTTATAATAATATATTTAGTATACATATATATATGTATGTATATCAAGATAAATCAACTTATAAACTATTAAAATTTAAAATATATATTAAATATTATTTTTCTTAATGAATTGGTTGAACTCACCATCTCATACTTAATAATATTACAGGTTCTTAGTTTTTAATAGCAAGTAAATTTTGTTAAGTGTTTTTGTTTCTTCAGTTTTAGTCAATATATTTTATTTATTTTGCGAGGCTTTTTTTTAGTTTTAATTTGATGTTTTAGATACTTTATTATTAATTTTTTTAATTAAATTTGAATTTTGACAATGTAATGAATATTATAAATTATTGTTTTTATTTTAATTATTGATGAGAAATTTTCAACTATCTTTTGATTTTATTTGTTTTGAATAATATAGTATTTCTAAAAATTATAAAATGTTATATATTTTTTAATAACTTACTTTTTTAATATATCTGTTCTGAAACTTAGCAGAGATAAATTGTTCTTTTAACATGACTCCTACATTACCAGCGATTCGGGATGACAAGCTATATGTTTTTTTTCCACCACAAAGATCTCTTAAATAGTCCAAAACAGTACCAGTTAATCATTGGATTAAATTCTCTCGAGCAAGTCTATGCAACAAAGAAACCACAGAAGTGAAATGACACTTGCCTCGGTAGGTCACCTTCCCTGGTTGGAATTTATGAGGAGCGCCTTTCTGCCATCCAGATGAGTCAATGTAGACTTTAACGTGCAGAGTGCCTCTGTGAGCGACAAGGCGTGCTCAGCGCATATGACTTGAACTTCCCTGGTTGGAATTTATAAGAATCTTCCGGCTATCCAGAATAGTCAATGTAGACTTTTAACCTGCAGAGTGCCTCTATAAGCGACAAGGTGTACTCAACGCATAGGAATGGAACCCAAGACCTCACTTCCACTCATTTGAGTGAAAATCATGACGCTAAACATCTTTTGGTGGCCAGCTTGAAGGTTGATTACTAGCTTGGTACATAACCTACATTTGTTGAGAAAAAGTAGGCACAGGCAAGTTCCGGCATATCGGCATGCATGATTCAGCCTTAACCAGCAGTCCACACAATTAAGATGAAAAGTGCGACAGCAATGAGCAATAAACTCTCAACTGAACAAAGAGCAGTAGTGGTTGACAATGGCTTATGTTTTCTACAACATTAAGATAGAAATCATCTCAGTTAAAATATAGAGCTGTAATTAGCTACAAAACTTCGTGAAATTATGAGGATGCTAACAAAAGCTCTACAATCATCACAAATTTGAGCAAAAAGTACTTTCAGTGCGTAAACTGTACAAACCATGGATCAAAGAACACCCTCCGGGGTTCCCTGGAAGCTGTTTCGGTGACATTGCTTGGGATTTGTACAGGCTAGTTTCGACACATTGGGCAAGTAGTATGCAACTTCAACCATGGATCAATGCACTGTGCATGGAAAAGATGATCACAGTCAGGCAACAGCCGCAGCAACTCACTATCTTTATAGTCTGCCAAGCAAATCGAGCAACAGGAAGCAGCTACCCAATCATCACCCTTTTCAAGCTTTTCCTTTGCTTCAGAATAAAGCAGCTTTGGATAGGTATTGAGAGTGGCTTCATCCAGGCCTATTTCTATAACGACCGAGTCTTGATCATCTATGGACAAGGAACCATCATGATTAGAATGGCCTGCAGGTAATGGTTTCCTGGTGCAAAAAAAATAAGCAAGAACAGCAATTGCTATTGCTGAAAGTACACCCATTGATATCCCAAAAATGAGAGCAAACCCTCCAAATCTTGGTGTGGATGACTCTACAGGGCTACTGCTATTCATCTTCTTGAAATACCTACAGGGTTAGCTGGAAGTGCTTTTGTCTTGTAGAGGAATGGAAGGAAGTGAGGGCTTGAAAGAGATACATGAGAGATTAAAGATTTGTTTAATGAATTGGCTTGGAGTTGTTTGTGGCTGTATGCAATGGCTTGGAGGCAGCAGGCAGCATAGTTTTTCAAATTTCAAGCGAGGAAGACAGACATGATGGAGAACAAGAGAGAAGGGTTGGAGCCTCAAATAATCATCATGTTAAAAAAAAAAATGCAACTTGCCTGTGTTCTTCTAATACTCAATGAATTGTCAATTCAAAAGGGTTAATTAAGGACATGTTGCACAATTTTCATTAATATAAATGATTAATTAAAGAAAGTAGATTTAATCTCGATGCTCACGAAGATGTATATATATTCACACATCGTGAAAAAAATATTTTTTAAAGCACCATAATTAAAAAAATAATTTTTAAAGTAATATAATTTGAATAGTTGTGCAGTAAAACCCACCTAACTAGAGACAAACATGTCTTACTTGGAGGGGGGGGGGCTTTGCTAGCCCTTAATTTTTTTCATTTAGTTAACTTTAGTTTTATTATTATGATTGTTTTATCTGTTGTTTTTGCACAAAAACGATTAACTAAAATTACTAATACAAATGAATAATAAAATTAATAATACAAATGAATAAAATTAAAACTCTGTAGAGTTAGTTGGGAAAAAGTTTTCTCGCGGGAAAAATAATTTCTCAGTGTTTTTAATCCTTTATTCTACTGTAAAAGATTGGCACGAAACAAAAACCCTCAACTTGTTTGTGACAGTTTCAGCTTTCTTTGCAAATAAATAAATAAGGGATTGTCGTCTTGTTAATTGACAAGCTAATGGGGACACGGGGATTGAGTACGGATTTATTATATGTATTTTATCTTTGTTCTTTCAGCAAAACAAGAGTTTATTTGTTTTATGTTTTTCTATCCTCAAACACTAACTAAATATAATTCAAAAAATAAATACAGATAGATGCATACACATGCACACACAGCAATTGTAAAATTAAATAGGCATTGAAACATGCATTTCACAAGAAGATTGTCAGCGAATGCGGAGGGGTTTTATTGGAACCAGGTTAGCACTCATCTGCTTTACCATACTTGGATAGAACTAGCCCGCTGACAGTACCTGAGGGGGATCCCCATGTGCAGTAGAGCTGATTATGTTTCCTGAAGCACTCTGCCCGTTCTCGTCTGATCAAATTATGCATGTGCACATGTGACAGTTCTTGGGAGCTACTACCTGGAGAATTTCGTAGTTTTCATATGGAGTTATTGCCTGAATTTTCTACGTTTGTCACTTTTCTGTCACATGAACCATTTTCTTTCGAGCATTATCCTTTTTCTGATAAATTTCAAGTTGGGTTCCAAATACAAGCATTTTTCAATTGACAAACAGAGACGATGAAATTGACTTGAATGTACCCTCTTGTAAGTGCAGTCAATTCCGCCCTGTATCTGGAAATTTGAGGTCCATCTAGCATTTCCAAGATACTTGGAATATGCGCTCATAATTATGGGCTGCAGACCCTCAGGCTTGAATGCAGTAATTTCAATCAGGATGTTGCATGCAACAGCTTCACAATACTAACATAAACATTGCCAAATTGCTAAGCCTGACCAAAGGAAACATTCCATAGGGGCACAAGGTTACCCCCCAGGGTACCCTGTGGCGATAGCTGTAGGATTACTAGTCCTATCCACAACTTCAAAGTGACATTCAGTACCTTGAGCCCGATCCAGAAAGAAGCAGCCTATATGGCAAACTATAAATCCAAAATTCAAGTACGAGTTGCAAAGAAAAAAACACCGAGGTGCAGTTCTTGGAGATCTCTCGAAGGTTCAAATACTAAGAAGTTGCCAGAGTCTGCAAACATAGGTGAAATCTCCATACAAGAAACTAGAAGTCTATCTCCTATCACAATGTTGAGAATCTTATTACTTAAATGATTGTCAAGCCCACATCAGTTCATATTGATCCCATTCAGCTCTCTTCGATTCACAGTCCTCCCCTGCTCATTTGATTATTGCTGAGCACATTGCACCCTCTGGCCACCACCACTATGCATATCATCATCCTCATCATATGCTTCTTGAGCCTGTTGTTGTTGCTTCCTCCTCATCTCCTCCTCAATGTTAACATCATGTAAAGTAGTTTCCTCACATTCATCAAGCTCCATGTCAGTAAGCTCAGCTGAGGTTCGTGGAGGAAGCATGGTCTCCAAGGCCTTGCACTGATCAAGTGACAGGGAGTCTGGGAAATCAACAGTGAAATGAATGTACAGTTTCCCCCTCATGAATGGCCTTTGGTACATTGGCATTCCTTCATCATTTATAGCCTTGAATTGATCTGGGACAAATAGGAGAACCATAAATTAGCAGCTATTAAGAATTGCCTGCCACCTTAAGCAACTTCTTGATGAACAAAATCATTAACTTGTGATAACCACTAACTTATGATCGAACCAGACCACACAACAACTACGATCTTAAAATTTACAAATGAATAATAAAAATAGAATTAGCCCAGCAGCACTATTTAGCCAGTACAGTCCCTAATTAAATATTCCACACAAATACCCAGGATCTTGACACACAGAAAATCCAAATACTAAGTTAGAAAGACTTCGATGCAAGAACACAATAAAAAAAAGGGATGTAACATTATAAACAAAAGAACTGTCTTGTGCTAGGAAAAAATTCATTAAAGCTCAAAAATAGTCAATCAATCACTTCTCGATTGAGAAGTCAGTGCTAACAACAAAGAAAAGTATCATGGCACTTACCAGGTTTAACTACTTCCCCAGGTTGAGATTTTATCAGGAGCTGCCTTCCATCCAAATGGGTCAAAATGAACTGGAAGCCACAGAGTGCCTCTGCAAGAGAGAGGGTGTGCTCGACAAATAGGTCATCACCCTTTCTCTTAAACTTAGGGTGCTCCTTTTGTTGTAGGACAAAAACAATGTCCCCTGTAACTGTGTCGGGCTGCAAATAACAACACAAACAAATAAGAATGCAATTAAAAGATAAAAATCAAAATGCCAAACTCAAAAAAAGCATCCAGCTCATATTACAGCTTCATCAGCCTCTCCAGGGAAAGTAATCCTCTGTGCATTTTGCATGCCCTTCTCAACAACTACTTCCAAAACTTTTTTCTCTTGGACCACCTTCTCACCCTTGCATTGAGGGCAACGGTCCTTGTCATTAATTGCCTCACCAGTGCCCTTACAATCATTGCAAGGATGCTGCATTTGCTGGATCATAGAGGGACCAAGGTGTCTTATAGAGACCTTCATTCCAGAACCTTGGCAACCAGAACATTTCAATGATGCACCAGACTTGGAACCTTTACTGCATAGTTTCAAATGAAATAACCAGTCAGTTGTAAATAAATAAATTAATAAAATAAAATAAAAAATCAGCATGCCACAAGATGCAGCACAGTTTTCAGAAGACACTAACCCCTTGCACTTGGAGCAGATTACATTGCGTGAAAGAGATAGCTTCTTGGATGTACCATTGTAAATATCTTCCAAGGATACTTTAAGAGGGTGGATCACATCCTCACCCCTCCTTTGCCTTCGGCCTCTGCTGCTACCACCTCCTGAATGATAGAATTTTTTTATGTCAATGTGATCAAAAAGTGGCATGCTCTGATAAACCAAAATATTTCGTGGTCAGAAAACTTACCACCAAATGGATTGCCACCACCAAAGAAGGATTGAAAGATATCAAATGGATCATGGGCGCCGCCGCCGGCGCCGCCCATTCCTTCCTTGAGGGCATCCTCTCCATATTGATCATATATCTCACGTTTCTCTGGGTCACTCAGAACCTCGTATGCTTGGGCCAACTCCTTGAACTGCAAGGCACACAGATACCCCATATATATATTAAAAAAAAAACCCTCCAATTGCAATGACTTTAAAGAAAAATCATATAACAGCACTCCCTTGTATGCATGACTTGTTTTTGCTTCACGCAAATTTCAATATACAAGTCTCATTCTTGAAGTAGAAAAGTTAATGACAAACTATAAACCAAAATTTTTTTGATGCGGAAAACAAATTCCTACTCCATGTTATCTAAGCTATTAACTATAAATCAAACAGGGCCACTATCAGGTGCTTACAAGCCCAAGAGCAATAGACCATAAAATAAACTAGAACCTATATTCACAGAAGCATTATTTACAATCATAATGACCCACTAAAGTAGAGCAGATCTGTTATCAATTTGTCCAAATTAAAACTCAAATCAACAGAACCAAAACCACCCGCATAAATCATCAAGTCAAGATCAACACATGCCAGTTAAACAGGATAATTCATCAAGATTAAAAGATAAACCTTTTCAGGATCACCACCCTTATCAGGATGGTTCTTGATAGCTGCTTTCCTGTAAGCCTTTTTTAAATCATCTTGTGAAGCACTCTTCGAGACTCCAAGAATCTCATAGTACTTGGTATTGTCGCTTTTCTTTGGTGCTCTCCCAAACATTTTTTATATCAATTTAAATCCTGCACAAACAAAACCCTTCAAGATCAATAATCATTAAAAAAATGAAAATCTGAACTTTTTTGAAGAAACAATAAGTACCCAGAATTAAAATCACGATCAAGAATCTAATGATACTATAAAGATCAGGTATTTTAGAAAAATAAAGAGTACCCAGATGCATAAACAAGGTCAAGAAGCTAAAAACACTATAAATATTTGATCTTTACGAGATAAAAAAGAGCCAGACGCAAGATCAAGAAACTCTCAAGGACTACAAGGATTCAAACTTTTCCGACATAAATTAACGTACAGCGGGTTAGATTATATGGTCAAGGAGAGCCACAATACAGACGGCGAGACAGAGAGAGGGATTCAAGAGAAATCAGATCCGTGTACTTAAAGGAAGGAAGGAATGGACGGTGGAGATTTGATTGTTTGGAGGGCTAGATGGTGGGCAGATTTTATTTTTATTAGAGAAACTCCGATCTTTGGTTTTGGGGTTTTAGAGGTGGAAATAGAAGGATCTAGAATTCTCTTGAAGGCTTTTTGGGTTCTAGGGTGAAAATCGGGGCCATTGAATTGGTCCATATCTTGTAATGTTTGCCACCTAGAAAATATTTTTTATAGAGGATTGAAATTAAAAAGAAAAGGCAAGAAGCAAGATGTAATCAAATGTGGTGGGTGTTCCCCGGAAAAGTGTGGGAAATGGTAGGAAAGCATCCTTTTAGTGGTTTTCTTCATTGTTTTGTTCTCCCAGTGACCTTGTTCGGGGCCTCCTACAATGGGTCAAATTTGGAATGCATAAATGAATTCATGAGAGAGAAGAAGTGTTTTTTTATAAGATAAATATTTTATTTATGAAAGTTGATTAAAAATAATAGAAGTTTTTTTCTCAAGGTTGAATAGATTTTTCAAGGTTTTTCTTCTCTTTTTTTTTTTCTCTAATTGATTAAAAAAATGGAGGAAAACAATGTGAGATGGATTCTTTAATAAAAATAAATTTGAAAATTCATCACTCCTTGAAAACTTTTAGCCATGCACTATACACATCATAGTTGAAGACAAGAGTGATTTAGAATAACTAATCAATATTTTGCTTATTTTTTTATTTTTGATATTATCATATTAAGATTATTAAAAAACATATACAAATATTAATTTGATATTTTTACATGAAAAAAATTAAAAAACGAGTTGAAGCACAGAAACAATACATTCCTACTCACCCTCTCAAATAAACAAAGGAAAGAGAGAGAAACAGAAATGAGAAAATTAAAAAAAATAAACATAAATGAAATATTATTCCTTTACAGTTCACAATGTATTACTCTTTTAGCACTCTAAATTTTTTTCATCGCATACAAGTTTGATTTTGTGTTTGTTGAAATTAAAAAAAAAATTATGAATTCATTATGACCACATATTCCCCACTACAGGAAGTACTTTAGGATAATAATAACTAATGTGAATTCATGCTTACTAGATTTAAAAAATTTTTGTTTTTATATTTTAAAAGTATTTAAAAAAATTATTTTTTTCTTTAAATTAATATTTTTTGTGTTTTTAAATTATTTTAATATGTTGATATTAAAAATAAATTTTGAAAAAATAAAAATATATTATTTTAATATATTCTTAAATAAAAAAATATTTTAAAAATATAATAACCACTTTTAACTCCCTTCATAGTTATTAGTGTCAAAAGGCTTTTGAATTCCAGACGATGTACATCAGAAGGGTGGAGAAAAGAAAATCATTCTGGCCACCGGTGGTCAAAGGCAGAATTAGAACTTTAAACGTGAAGGTGTCAAAATGAAAGTGAAAGACTATAGAGCTAAGACGTGATTTTTTCTGTACTTCCGAAGAAACAAGTCTTAATTTTAAGGGTCTAGATGAAGAAAATTCAAAATTTTAGGACCAAACTATAAACTTTCTCAAAGTTCGAGGGGTGTCATGACACCATTAACCCCACAGCTAGATCCACCCCTGCTGCTGGTAGAATTCTAGCTTGGTGATGGACATAAAAATGATTGAACAGCATCCACTCATGGGGCAAATTTCAGATGACTGTTAATACAATGTCCAAGTAAAAAAGTTCAAGCCTTCCATCTATATACAGCTCATCCACAGTACTTTGCCTTGCACAAAGACATAGAACATGAGCAAACCAAGCCATATTCTCCCCAGAAATGCACCATCATTTGATTGTTCATGATGAGCTCAGGTTTCTTGAATTTTGTCATTACCTTTGCAATTCAGCTTTCAAAGGGTGTGGTGTGAAAGAATCAAGTTTCTTCTGCCTTATTTTTGACTTTATATAAGAAAAAGGAAGTTAAGAACAGGAGCCACAGGAAAGGATCTTGTCGAACTAAATGACCATTTGGTTGGCCTTCAATATAAATGGAGATCCTGACACTGCTCACTCTCAAATGATCCACGAGAGAATGAGCAGCTGCTGTTCCTACATAATTGCTCCCCAAAATCTTTGGTTGGTAGAGCAGCGGGACTGCGGATAGGAAAGTCTCGGAGGAGCTGCCTGACTAGCAACTTGTGAAAAGCAGAGACCACACTAGTATCAGCCAGCATCCAACTTCCCATAGATCCTGATTCAAGACTCGAATCATATTATCGTTATCTACTCTGTGACAGCTTGTATAATGCCATCATCCAACGGCATCAGATCCTGCACAACTACTATATTCATGTTCATAGTGATATCACTAGCTCTTATGAAAATATTCCTGAACAGCCTGCGATTACAATCAACAGCTGGTGACTTATTCTGGATACGCAATGTCCTTGTTACACAAATGTCTCAGAAGATTCATGATGTATGAAACATTTTCATCGGTTATATATAAATTTGGAGGAAATGGAGGATGTTGCCTACCAAATTTTTTGTGCTAGGTTGCATGATGTTTAACATCCGCAAGGCAACTACAATTCACACCAGCAAATTCATGAACTTTTTAAACTAAATTGCAGAGAAAGTGAGAGCTCAAATAATATCAGAAACCTTGACAAAAGAACACCAGCCACTGAGAAGATGCTAGAGGTATCCTCGGTAGGATTTACCTCATCATATAAGCATATCCAGGATCAGGTGCCATCTGTTTATGTTGCAACTACATTTAAAAAGAACAATTCAGAAAAGATGAAGAATTGCCAAAGCACAACAACAATGTTAAGTTCAGCAAGGGTACTGACCAGGGAACATACACAATGGTTGTGCTGCAAACCCGGATCTGCTTTCCAGTAAACATTAAACATATGTAGTTCGATGATGTGATCCATTCTCTTCGTAACAAGAACATATGAAACATCAGAATAACAACAATCAAAATTTTGACTCCATGTAAACTACGTGGTGCTTCCCATATATTCACAGAACACAAATAACATTCTACATTCAACACCACACCAAAGGAAAATTACATTGTTGTCTCTTCACTTCCTCTTACTTGTCCCCTCTTCCCTCAAAACCAAACACCACTATGTTTGTATGGTCTAGACTTCACATGATGAACTGGATAACTAAGCAAGGCCCAAATAACCGTGCAAAAGAGCTGAGCAGCCAAGAGTCAAGAGACACCTTGACCCTGTAGAATAATCATACAAGTTTTGGGTTTGTGTGGCTTTCATCAAATTGAAGCCAATATCTCAGTGCATTTCACAAGCATCAGTGTTATTAAGTTTTTAATGGACTAGAAATTAAAAGGGCACCGATTGGCTGGCAAAAATCAGAGCAGGCAAGACATACCTATCCAAGTTTGATGAACCATGATCACAAATGGTTTAGAGCTACAGCAAAATACAAGGAAAACTATTCAATATGAATATAACTCCAAAACACGGCACTTATCATGAATGCTGTCCCATTTAAAGTTCTACTTGAGTTTTTGCTCTACAACAAATCGTGGAAAAAACAACATCTCTTTATGTTCTTAAAGTTTGATTAAATAAATTAAAATTTAAATAAGACTAAAAAGAAACAAATTCTTCCTTTATCCCAAAAAAATAATTAAAAACAAATCCAGGAGCTGATTTTTGTATTAATGTCAGGGTCCTTCTATATAAATGGCAGCAACAAAACCTGACTTTGAAGCTTTCCCATTCCCCATTCCAACATATCATTACATGTACAATCGCTCATTACAAGTTCTTCTTAGCTTAAACCACACAGACAGATTTTACAACAACCTGATTCACTTGGAAATATATAGCAAATAAGACAAATTCATCCACAGGCCTATAACATGCATAAACAAAGGTCAAAAAATTTCAAACACCTCAAACTAGAACAATTACCACACAAAGTGAAAATCCAACCTGCACATCATTTGCACATGCCACATCTCGCAAAATTTCAGAGAAAAACACATGCCAAATAATACTAGAGGGGCAGAATCATAATGAACAGAGCGCGTAACATTAGCTTGTGGGCCCTATCACACCAGCAAAACCTGGCCTGCGCCTTGTTCCATTGTAAAGCAAAGTCGAGCATTTGAAATAAAGCTCAAGCTCCTGCTCCAACGAAAACCCTCCATGTACACCACAGTACCCACTACCACTCTCACTATCCTGCTTAAAGCAGAGACTAAACACAACTCCTCCTCTCTCCACCTCACCTTGACTCAATTCCTCAATCATCAGAATATCCATAAATCAATAACAATCACACCTAAATCCCAAACAAAACCACCCTTTACAATATACCTGTCTTGGGTTCAAATCTGCATGTTTGTGCAAATTGTCGAGCAACAAATTCAAAAATTGAAATTTCACATCAGTGGAATCCAAACCTTTTTTTTCCTGCAGGGTTCATGGAGAAAACCAGGAACTTTGTCTTGGTCAAATGCATTCTGTAGAATTTTCCTTCTTAATTTTATGTTTATGCATTGTTTAAGAAATCTACATTTCTTTCAACATTTATATCTATATTCATTAAAAAAAACACACAAAAGAAAACCAGTAACTTTTACGGTCATTGCAAAAGTTGGAACTGACTATAAAAGGTATGAAGTGCACAACAGTTTTTACCTGAGAACAAATGGTCTAACTGGTGGTGAACCATACCTCCTTCATGCCTGCAGCAAAACATTGACATAGAGCATGATGATAAACTAAAATATATTGTTTAGATATTTCTCAATATAAGAAAAAGATTATATTAAAAAGAGAAAAGGTTGGTGATAAATAAATAAAAAATGTACCTTGGAACAATGTACTAGACACGTTTACTCTGTCCACCGACATCCGCCAAGATGCTCGTCACTGAAACTTCAGTTTTCTGGTAATCAGATGACGTGTAGTGCACTTTGCATGGCCATCTGGCTGTATCCTCTTATCTTTCATTCCATTAACAAGGGTCGTAGCCTACTACAGTATCCAAATAAAAGAGCTGTGTAAGCCACATTATCAGGTTCCAGACCACTATCATTAATTTGTTTGAAAAGGCTTGTGGCAACCTGAATGTTATTCGTTTTACAGTAACCAGACAAAAGAGCTGTGCATGTCATGGTATCGGGTTTCATTACTCTATCAACATATTCTTTAAAAAGGCTCGTAGCATCCTGAATGTTGTTCATTTTAAAGTGCTTGTCAATCAAAACAGTGTGACAAATGACATCAGGCTCTACATCCACATCCCTCTTCCAGCTTTTGTAGTTGAGATTGTGGTTGGATACAATTTAATTATACACAAAACTCAATCATAAAAGCTAATTATTCTTTTTTTTAAGGTTTCTCGTAGATCCCACACCCAAACCTCAACCTCCACCTCTAATGTGTCATTTATTTTTGAACAACCATCAATAAAAACAGTGTAAGTGACAGCATCAGGTTGAATCCCTCTTTTCTTCATATCGTTCAAAGATCACAGGCCTCCCTCAAATGATTTTCCCTGCAATAATATTTATCATCAGTGTGTAAGCAAACAAATCAAGAGTTATCCCTCTGGTGATCGCAACATCAAAAACATACAGGGCCTTTCCCATTTCTCCTGCATGGCAAAACATGCCTGTACTTTACATGATTTTGCTCCATGGCCAACATTGTGTAGAACAAGAAGACAGCTTTCTCGATATCATCCTTTTAACATCTTCTTTTGCAGAGATTACAGAGTAGTTTTAAGCAGGAATCCGTGTTCACTACAAATCCTTGTTTGGACAGCCTGACAAATAGTTGAAAGGCCTTGTATGTATGGTTTGCCTCACAGTAACCACTGACCATGGCACTGTAATTTCCCAAGCACTTCTCTTCCAGATTATCAAAAAAAGCTTCAGCATCCTCCACCTTACCCCTATACATAAGCCTTCAATGATTGTATTGTGTGTGACAGTGTTAGGTTTCAAACCCCAAGTCTCCACGTCATTCAGAAGGCTACACACCTTCTGTACAACGCCGTTTTTAGAAAATCCACCAACTAGAACGTTATAAGCAACAACATCAGGCTTACACCCATTCATTTTCATTTCATTAAATAAACTTAAGGCATCATTAAGTTTACCTTCAAGGCAGTAACCGTGAATCAAAGTTATGTAGCTGACAATGTCAGGAATCATCCGTCTACCCTTCATCTCAATGAGCAATGCCACAGCTCCGTCCATTTCTCCCAGTTTGCACAAAGCATTCATGACTATATTATAGCAAGTTTCTTCAAGTTTTATTCCCGTCTCCTTGAATCTATTAAATTGACTGACCACTTCAGAAGCCTCAACCATACAAAGCAATCTTTGAAGAGTTGAGCTCAGAATCACACAGTTTGTTTTGATGCTTTTTTACCCCATTTCACCATAAAGAAACAGCATTTTATGTAAATCCCTGGCCTTGGAAATTCCGTACATCAATGCACCATACATATACACATCTGGTACAAAGCCTTGTTTTTCCATGTCAAGCAAGACACTCTCTGCCTTTTCAGTTTCATTTCATTACAGAAGCCACATCAATGCACCATAGATACACACATCTGGTACAGAGCCTTGTTTTTCCATGTCAAGCAAGACACTCTCTGCCTTTTCAATTTCATTTCATTACAGAAGCCACAAATCATAGCCGTGTAAACATAAACGTCTATTGGAATCTTCACTCTTGTCAGTCCCTGGAGCATCTTACAGCCTGGATCTGACCCCTGATGCGTGCAAAGACCTTCAATATATGTTGTGTGAGCATAAGCATTTGGAGTCACTCCAGGTTCCCGTCTCTCCCAAAAGACATCAACCGCTTCCTCCGAACTGCCTCTCACACATATGCCTCAATAGCAAGGGTATATGTATAATCATTTGGGCTCGAATCAATGCTCTGTAAATGCTGATAAGCGGCGACAACCATCTCCACTGTCCTACACTCAATCAACAGGTTCGTGAGAAAGTAACATGACCATATCCGTGGAACGAATCCACGGACCTTACTATTTTGAAAAAGAACATCAATAGCCTCGTCAAACATCCCAACCTTAACCAATGCATCCGAAACTCGAACGAGAAGATTCCAACACTCACTCTCAACCCCGTCAACCAGAGCTCAGAAAAATATCCACAATTTCAAAATCCAAACCTCTCCCTTTCCTATTAAGTTCCAGCAATACAGAATCAAATTTCCTATCCATACCCCGAGGACAAAAGATTCTAACAATGGAAACTTGTGAATAAACATTGTGAGAAAACCCTTTCTTTTAACTCCTTGAACGATGAAAAAGCAGCTGAGGGTTTTTTTTCCCAAACTGTTCAAAGCTTCAACAACCTTGACTCTGTCTACCTCTAAGGAATGGCTAATAGTTAAGTGGTTTTGGTGATGGGTTTTTACTGTTTGCTGTTCTGTGACAGAGCTTGGCAAAGTGAGGATTCAATGGAGCCAGGGCTGAAACTGTGAAGAATCTAACCAAAGTAACATTCTTTACATGATTTCTACCAAAAATGAGCTTTATCGACGACACCCACGTGGAAAATACAAGTCATTGATACAAAAAATCTTGAAAATAGAAGTCAAGATAACATCTTTCAAAGAAAAGGATAGAAAAAAAGAAAGCTAGCTTAATTGACTTGTATTGAGGTTAACTGTTGAACAAGCAAAGATGAAGCCTTGTCTTGCGGTGAGAGGTAAGGTAGGAGAGAGGGAGATAGCAAAACCCTTACAGAACCCTGCCAGAGACAACATTTGCATAGGTTACAGGCTTGCAGTGATTTTACGAGCTAACTCGTGACAGTTGCAGCTGGTTTCAGTGGAGGAGTGGAGGCTGATGAATTGATGAGTTTCTTAAAATTAGCCCTCTGTACAAAAAAGTTGAGGGCCGCACTAGGCCCTGTGATAAAGCATATCTGGGCTTTGCAGTAAAAAAAAAAAAGATTTTTATATTTACTTAATTATATCTTATTATTATTAATTATTAAAAAGATCTAAATGATTATTGGAAAACACTGTAGTTATGGAGATATTTTTGCTGTGCAGTGCCTCTTTTACCCCCTTAAACCTAAAATACATTATAATTACTTTTAGAATATTGAAGTTTTTTTTATCTATTTATTATTTTCAAATTATTTATACATGATAAATATTTTTTTATGTTAACTTCATATTAAAATAATTAAAACAACTTTTGAAAGAAAATATTTTTATATTTCACTGAATGCTTTTGTTCTTATTATAATTTAAGTTGGGGACAATTGGATATCTTAATAAATATAAAAACAACAAACAATTAAAATACATATTAAAAATATAAAGATAGCTTGAAGTAAAAAAAAAAATATAGGGTAAAGAGAAATTTTAATTTTTCACAATAATTAGCTAAGAGAAATTTTGTTATTTATGTAAATGAGATGGATTTTTTTATTTTTTATTTTATTTTCATATATTTTTTATTAATTTGATCCTTGCTCACTGCTCACTTTTACTCCAGGATTACCTTTGTATTGTCCAGGTTAATTAGATTATATTGGAACAACTTCTATATAACTTGATTATAAATTTAGGTCAAATAAATAATTTAATTGGGAGGTTTTTTAAATTAATATGTTAATTTAATTTCAACAACAATGATAATTTTGATTTTTAACTTTTAATTATTTTTTTAGGGATAACTACATAAACTTTCCAGTAGCTTGATCTAAATTTCCTTTTCCCTCTGTGTTTTTATAAATTATATTTTACATTATATAACAATTAAAAAATTTAAATAAAATGTATTATCGAGGAAGTAAATTATTGCTAAACATATAATTTATAAGATAAAAGATGTAATTTATGAAAGCAGGGAAAGAAAGTGAAATTTAGATGAAATTATAAAAAAAATATAATTATATATATATATAGATTATTTTAATGTATTATTAAAAAACATATTTTTTACAAGAAAAATATATTATTTTAATGTTTTTTTAAGAAATTAATAAACTTTCTCGTCTCTTCATTGCCTTTACGGGGGCCCATTTTCCTTCCAATTTGTCGTGACTTTCGGCTAATGTCCTGCCTGCCTTTTCCTTATCCTTTTAATTTTCCTTTCAAAGCACGCAATAATTACACTTCAATTCACAACTTCACACCCATTGTCGAGGACACTGTCTCCTCTGGGAGTTTGAAATGGACTGTTGTTTCAAGCCCATCATCTAGCTACAATGCTCCAGTCCATTCAAGGTGTTTTGGCGATGATGGCAGAGCCTCTATCAGTCCCTCGAACAAGGGAATCTTGGAACTTTTTCTCATATATAAAACTCTCCATTTAAAAGAAAAGGAGCACTTCCCCAAGAAACGACTCCACAGCATTTTAAAGAGGGAAGCAGTCCCTGCTAACTATACAGCTTTCCCATCTCTTTCACTGTCCCCCCGGCACTGTGTCCCAAAACCCTCGTTCATCGCTTCCCCTTTCTCTCTTTCCCTTCCTCCGTCAACCCAAAAAAAAAAAAAAATCTGTACTTTGATGGATATCTAGCATCTTCCTCATCTCCTCTTCCTCATCTCCTGTCCCCCTACTGGTCTCAAGATTCTAGCATCAACCTTCTCCTCTTGCTGTCCAAATGGGCTATTATTTTCTACTCTTGTGTTTTAGTACACTTCATGAAATCATGATGCCAGCGCTCAACCAATCCACTTAAAGCAACGAACGCCTACTCTAATCTCTTCCCATTTGTTTGTTTTTATGACCTTCAATGTATTTTTAGCCTTATCTTTATTTCCTCCTCTCAAGACTTCAAGGCTCGGAGTCTTTAACCCCATCTTCTACTATCTTCAGTGTTTTCAAGCAAGACAAAAGGATAGCATCAACACAAACACAATCCTTGTTAACCAATCTGGAAGCTAAATCACACACAAAAACATACTATGTTGTCATCTCCAATTCTCTACTCCTTTTCGCTCTTGCTTTCCTTTTCCCTTATCTACCTCTTCACCCCTCAAATCCTTGATCCTCTTCAAAACGCTCTTTCATACGAACTTGATGATCCTACTCTCTTCAAGAAAGCCCTCAAGTCTTGTAAAACCATTCCCCCCCCGGCCACCAACAATCCCACTCCTAAAATTGCCTTTCTTTTCCTTACAAACTCTGATCTCTCTTTTGCTCCTTTATGGGAACGTTTTTTTGAAGGCTACAGCAATCTTTACAACATCTATGTACACGCTGATCCATTGAGTAAGGTCTCAAGCCCAGATGGGATTTTCAAAAATCGGTTCATTCCTGGCAAGAAAACTGAAAGGGGCTCTCCTTCTCTAATCTTAGCAGAAAAAAGGCTTCTTGCCAGAGCCATTCTTGATGATCCTTTCAACCTTTATTTTGCTCTTGTTTCTCAACACTGTGTCCCTCTCCATTCATTTCAATACATGCACGATACCCTTTTCGGCTACAACATTTTGAAAACTTTCACTACTCAATCTCGTCATCAAAGCTTCATTGAGATTCTCTCCGAAGATCCAAACTTGCCTGATAGATACAATGCTAGAGGGGAAAACATTATGTTGCCTGAAATCCCATATGAGAAATTTAGAGTTGGGTCACAGTTTTTTGTGCTGGCAAAAAGACATGCTTTGCTTGTACTCAAGGATAGAAAGTTGTGGAGGAAATTTAAGCTTCCTTGCTTGAATACAGAGTCTTGTTACCCAGAAGAACACTACTTTCCTACACTTCTATCAATGAAGAATCCAAGAGGGTGCAGTCACTACACATTAACAAATGTTAATTGGACTGACTGCTTTGATGGGCACCCGCATTTGTATCAAGCAGAAGAGGTTTCACCAAATCTGGTGCATGGATTGAGGCAGTCCAACTCAAGTTATTCTTATTTTTTTGCCCGGAAATTTGCTCCTGATTGCTTGCAACCATTGATGGAAATTGCAGATGATGTGATTTTCAAGGATTGAAAACAAGGAAACAAAGGTAAAGTAAAGCAAAGCAATACAGCATTATTGATCACTTTAGCTACCGCATCATCACTTGCTATGGGTATTGTATTCTTTTCTGCTTTTAGACTTTGGCTAGAATTCTAGTTGTTTTCGGTCATGCCATTGAACGTGCGGTGGGAATTGCTTTTGTGTTGGGAAAAGAACTTTAGGTGAGCCTGTGTGGTATCATTTGTTGTTTTTCAAATGCTTATGTGAAAGTGTATATTGATTGAAAATATATAAAAATAATATTTTTTTATGTTTTAAAATTTATTTTTTATATTATCATGGAAAAACAATTTTAAAAAATTAAAAAATAATTTAATTTTAAGAAAGTAATTTTTATTAAAAAATTTAAAATGTAAAAATTAGCATGCCCTAAGTTCAGGTTCAGGTCATCTTTCTTTTCTTTCTTTTTTTTGGTTTTTTACTGTTCTAGAAAATGTGATTTGTTACCATAATTTCCCCACTAATTGAAAATTATAATGCATTTATATCTTTTGTTTATTTTTTAGAACTAATTAATTATTTCCGCGGTGGTTATAAAAAGGTTTTATTTTTATTTTTATTTTTTGGGATTATAAAATACTAATGGTTTAGCCATTAGCTTATGAAATGCAACTTAGGGGCTATTCGGGAGTGAATTTTAACTTGTTTTTTTATCAAAATTTAATTTTTTTCTGCTTTAAATTTTTTATTTTTATTTTGTATTTTTGAATCGATTTGATATGCTAATATTACTATAACACCCCAAACATCCTTTAATACGATACTTGCTTTTAATTCTTTTAATATATTTATTTATTTAGAGCTGTAGAGAGGTGTTGATTCCAGGAGAGAGACGTTATAGTATTGGTTAGCAATTTTGATGCAAGTGCTGACCAATGTGCAATTAAGCCTGTAATAATGAATCATTATAGTTAATGCAAAGAGAGAAGGATTATGGTTGAAGAGTGCTAATTAAAGAGGAGAATTGATTACACATTTAATTTGTGGGGGTCTTAATTTAGGTTTGGGATAGTTTAGAGGGCACATTTTCTTTGGTTAGTTTTAATTTTTCTTTCCATTGGTATTTAAGGCAGATTTAAATTTTCAAGGACATAGAAGGCCGGTTTAGCACCTAAACTTTGGTGTAATTACGTGAAGGTTGAAGCAAACTTGGGTTGTGTGTGGTTAATATCACTCTATCTTGAAAGTACATAAAAACATTTCTATTTAAGGCAGATTTCTATCTTGAATGCTTTGTTTTCATACAACATTGTTGTTGTAGATGAAGCTGTTCAAAATGTTTGCGAATGCCAAGATCTCCATTTTAGAAATTGCAGAACAGCTCTTCCTTTTTTCTTTCGAGGGATCCGTTTTATTGACCTTTTGGTCCCGTGGGGAAAACAGTCGTGTTTACATTTTCCTGAGGCCGTGTCTCGAGCCATGGCAAGATTTTGTCGGCATGGTCACTTGCAGAGTGCAGTGCATTTCTAACATGTTATGGACAAAACCATAGACTCAGGAGCTCACTGCGTTATGGTCTATTTGACCAATGATTTAATGTAAAATTCTTTGGTGTATCATGCTAGCTGCTCACGTGATCTTGTTTCTGAAAATATTTTTTCGCAGATTGATTGAAGGAATCTTTGGACTTTCTTCTGTGGACATTTGCAAGTGTGGTGAAGATAGGAGGAGAAAGAATTGTGTTGGTGGGAAGGGAATAAGACCCAGCCCAGTGTGAAAGTTTTTTTTCAAAGTTGTTTGTACAGAAACTTGAATCATGATGTTTTGTTGTATATGATACAGTATAGCACCTTTGCTTTTGTATATTTGAAGTACAAGAGTGAAGGCAGGGTGAGACTTCAGAGCATAAAGAGTCGAGCAAAGGCCAAATGCCTCTATTTCCTATAAAAAAAAAATTCGAGATCTCCCATTGTTCCTTCCAGCTATTCCTTCTCTTTAAGGATTATAATTTTCAAATCAAGTATATTTTGAAAATGTAATCAAACAGAATTTCAAACAAATGTAAGAAGAAACTGTGTGTGGAAGTTATTGAGTGCACACGGCCATGGCTGAGAAATGGAGCCCCTCTCATTCTGTTGTGCGTCTGGATGGCCTGATGTTATCAACTGTTCCTGGAACAAAAGTTGTGTATGGCCTCTTGTTTTCTTGTGAATTAAAGCATGTCACCTGTTCGATATTGCTGAAAACCATCGACATGGTACGTAAGGGATGATGAGTCTGGAGTCACTTCTTCTTGGGTGACGAAAGAGTGACGGGCTAGAAAACGCACAAGGGAAGACTAAAGGACCAGAAAATTGCAAGTCGAGCCCTTGCTACTTGGAGGGCTATATCTTGGGTAAGGTTTGTGCCATGGCACTACAGATTCAATGGTCTCGGAGCCCAGGCTTGATGATCATGTCCTTGATGTTTACTAAATTGATGGGTTTTGGTTCTGTCCTCGGCTTTGATGTTATCCGAGGCCAAGTAAAGATGATGTTATCTTGGCACCCTCCATGAAAACTGGGACTCCCTGGCACAAAGCTCCTCAGCTTTGATCCTGTAATGGCCATTCATTCCCACTCTGAGGCACGTAAAAATGATGTTTATCTTGGCATCCTCCATGAAAACTGCGACTCCCTGGCACAAAGCTCCCTGTCATTGCATCATGGGCCCTTTTAGTTTCTTTTAATATTCTAGATTTGGGCCAAGTTAGCATAAAGTTTTAAAAGTCAAGAGGGCATCAAGCCATTATTAGTCACTCTGGACGAAGTTCCTTGCCAAATGCCGATGAATTTCCAGCCATGTTAATGAATTTCTTTCTGGTTATTGTACTCTTTGGCATGTAAAGAAAATAAAGTGAAGACAAAAACCATTATTTTATTTTATTTTATTTTATTTAAGCTTCCAGTCAAAAATATTTTCTTACTTTCTAATTTATTTATTTTTTTCTTGATTTTCACTATTAATTTTTCAATTGTTGTTTTATTTTTTTATGTAATTAATCTATACCTCGAGTTTTTTTTTAAAAAAAAAATACGTGCTTTGGAAAAAGAGGAGTCCCGGCGGAGCGCGGACCCGTGTCTAAATATCTTGCTAGATGCTTAATTAATTTGAAGTCTTGTTGACTCTAATCTCCATGATAATACTGTCCTTGTCGTTTGGAGTTGAATGCCCATGAACATGGAAAATCTTAGAAATAAACAATCCTTTAAGCATTAATTAACAAAATAATCACATCAACCTGACAAGTTGTCTTATCCCACTCACCAATCTGCAACACACACTTCTTCAACAACAAGACATGACAACTTTTACGTTACCTCGTAACAAGTGAGAGATCATCACCACCATCGTCAAAAATTCAACGAGAATCTGATGATACTGTGTTCCCGTTATTTTTTTCAAATACTTATATTAAAATAATATTTTTGTATTTTTTTAGATTTATTTTTAATATTAATAAGATATAAAAAAATAAAAATTTAATTTTTAAAAAAAGCATTGTTTACTAAAATCTATCAATCAAGAACACAAGTGGTGAGTAACCGTGGAGTATGCAATCATCAAGGTGTTTAGACGTGCTGCACTTAATTAGTTGCATCCATTAATTAAATCGAGATAATTCAGGAGTGATCGGGCAAGTGGGTGAAGGTTTCCAATCATGTATGATTGCGCAAGCCCTTTCCAATCTCGATTGTTTTTCCTTTAAATTATGTTTTTGAATTATTTTAATATAATAACAATACAAATAATTTTTTTAAAATTAAAAAAAAATATTCTAACATGATTTTAAGCTAATAGCATTTATAAATATAATTATTATTAAAAATATTAAACACTACTAACAAACAATCATATATTTTTGATGGTCGATTGAAATTTCATGTTAATTCGAAAGTGTTTTTTTAATTATTATTTTTTATAATAGATATAATTATAAAAGTTCTAGAACACTTTAAAGAAAATAATTACGAGTGATGTACGCATACACATACGCACACGATATAAATGTTGGTTTTTTTTTAGATTAACGTGGATATTCGGGCTAGTTTTGGCGCATCACGACTAATCCTACGATTCTTGAAGTTAATGACCATGTAAGCCTTCAGTGGCTATCATATGAGCAATAAAAGACTCGAATCTGAGACAACGGATGGAGCAAATCTTTTGATCCCAAAGTTTACTATTTTGTTATTACCTAGATGGTTAAACGTCATATTTTTTTTTTATTTATTCACGCGTGTTGAAGTCGTTTGTGAATCCCTAGCGCACGTGAATTTGATATTTTCTCAACTACTTTGATGATTATCGTGCAAAATTAAAATCTTTACATATAAAAAAAGTTTTGTGATGGAGGAATATTTGTAAATCTTATATAAATGCCATTATAAAAAATACTTTTTATTTATTCTTCAACTGTATATTTATTTTCTGGTTGGATTTCACGGCTCATGGTTTAATTCATCGAGTATTGAAATAACCAATAATATATTCTTGCTTCTGTCTTTAACCTAATTCCACTAACCGGTGATTGAGAATACAGTAAGTATTTATTTTTAAAATATTCTTAATTTAGAAATATACAAAGACAATATACTTTTTTATTTTAAAAAAATTATTTTCAATATTAATACATCAAATAATAAAAAATATCAACTTTAAATAAATAAATTTATTTTTTATCAATTTTTATTTAGGCCACACTTTAACTAAATCTCATATATTTTTTCGCTCTTATGTTTATTATTAACTTTGTCTTGAAAATAAATTCATATTAAGTAATAGTGTTACAAACACTTGTATATTTTGTTTTAGTAAATAAGAGCGTGTTTGTTCTCATTCTCAAATTTTTTAAAGATTTTTTAAATTATTATTTTTATATAATTTTAATGCAGTAATGTGAAAAAAGAAAAATATTAATTCTATTTTTTTAAGTAAAAAATAGTTAGAAGTAAATGCTATAGAAGAAAAGTTAAGGGCTGACATGACCAACCAAAGCAGAGGACCCACTATCCGTACTTTCCCATCTTGCCGTATCCCAACAAAGAGCAGCAAATGGGACTGAGGGAAGGAGTAGAGCTACGCTTGTGTACTGTAGTGTAGTGTAGTGTAGTGTAGGGTAGGTTTTTGCCCTTTTTGTCTGTGTCAAGGTTTTTATTAAGGGTTCCTTACCTGCTAGACTATTCATTCTCATTTCTCTCTGTTTCCGTCTGTATTGGTGAAGATATTTTTAACAGCTAGTACAAAAGGTGATCCCAAGTTTCAAACTTTGTGGCTTTTTTGTTCCTTATTTCATTTTCTTTTGAAATTTTGATTTTGTTTCTGGGTTTTTATTTTCCCTTTTGATTCTTTTTGTGTTAGCTTGTTTTTTTTTTAATTATCTTTTGTGTTTTGATTTAGTAAAGTTTGAATCTTTTTACTCCACTGTTGTATTGTTTTTTTTTTTTCAAGAAACTTTTAATTCCAGCAGACTGATTATTTATGGTTATGGGTTTTTCCTAGCCTCGTGTTTGGTTCCGACTGTGAGTGAAATAGAGAAAATGCAATGATGGGTCTTATGTTTCTTATCATTTTGGATGATATGTTGAAAGGAAAATTCTTAACTATCTACAAGGATTTTGATTCTTTGAGGGTGATATGAGACGGAAAAAGAAAAGGAAAAAAAAAGGAAACAACCATTTGTAGTCAAATCCTGTATTCAATGGTGAAGGTAATGAAATCATTTAATGGCATTTACTGTTGATTTCTCATTAAAGGGAATCTGTGTTGTAAGTTATAAGTCCCCTTTTGTAGGAAGCCAGTGATACTCACCATTTATTTATTTCTGTTATTATTATGGCATTGGGCTGGCGTTTGGCAATACAAGTCTGGTGGTTGTTTTGAACAATGAATGGGTAATAAACGAAGAATTTAGCTTTTTTGTTCTCGTGGGAATTGTATTTGAAATTTGTATTGCAGAGCACTTTGCTTTTTGGCCGATCTTGGATCTTGCATGTCTCTTCTTTCTCTGTTTTTTGAAGATTCCTTTTAGAAGTTCTATAAGTTCTTTTCTTATTGTAAAGTTTTCTACCAATAAGGTAGGTTAGGATGCTGTAAGAGACACGACACTAAATTTGCTGGATGGAGGAACATGTTGTGTTGTTTTCTTTCCATAAGAGGCACCTACAGCAGCCTAAGAATGCGATATCTGTGAAAATTGAAGCTTGAACAAACCCTGTTATTGTTTTTCACCATGTCAAGGCAATCTCTCCTCCCTCCTCGCTGCCCATTTCAGAAGCCCCTGGTTTCTCGACCAATTCATGACTCCTACCCGCAACACCATAGATCTCCCTCCCAAGGTTCAATTCTGGGGGAGAAGCTGGCATGGCTTGATGATTTGTTAAGTGATGAAGATGCAGATTCCAGCGGGACTTGTCTTCGCCGGTCAGCCAGTGATTCAGTCACCCTCTTGGAAGGTATTGTGAATTCGTTTTCGGGTTTGAGTCCTTATAACAATGAAGCTGCCTCAGGCGGGGGTGAAACTTGTAGTGGGCTGGAGTCAACTTCTATGTATGGTCCTAATTCTCCTAGGCGAAGAGGGAATGTGACCTTTTCTGAGAATGCCATAGCTTCCGCACTATCGGAGTATACGTTTCAGAATCCTCTGCAGTATGTAGACGGTAGCTTGTGCATTTGGGGGAATACTCCCTTGGATTCAATGGGGAATGCATGTGGTTCGGCCGGGGAGCTCAATGGCGAGACGAGCACTGTGAAACGGTTAGAATCTGAAACTCTCTTGTTTGATTGCTCGCTAATTTGTATTCAAGATAACTGTTGTAACTCTTCGTATCACATCAATTTCTAAGCAATCTCAGAGGCTATAATTATATTTTTTTTGTTCTGTTTCACATATTTTTTAGTTCTGGCTTTTTCTCAGCTTTTTTATGCATTATTTATTGTAAACCTATTATGGTTATCTGCGGGACCCTGATATGTTGGTGATGATTGTCAGTTTAATGTTAATGTCCATCTTACTTGCATTTATTTTAATCAATCTGGAATCTGAATCAATCTTTTCACCTATACTTGAAAGGACTGGGCCAAGCTTTAGTACCCAAGTCTCAGCTTTGCTTGCTAAAGTATTTTGTAGTTCTGTTCTCTTGCAGATTGTGATGCATCATCCCCTTTATATCCTGAACCTTTTTCCCTCTTCACAGTCAGAGGTTGAAAAGGTTGTCTGAAGCTTGTCTTGATCATGTTTGTGAACCGTTGTCTTGTGGGTGTAAGAGATTCTGTCAAGTGTATTGATCCAGAGTAATATTTAAACTTCTGTTAAGAGATACGCCATAAACCACTATGGTCTTCCAAGATGACCTCCGTTGGTTAGAGCTGTCCCTCACTAATATTCCTTCTTTACAAATGTATGTCCCTAGACAAACTTTGGCTGAAGCACAGCTATATTTCCCACCTGAGGGTTGTCTTACTGTCGCTGAGAAGTGAGCTCCTTTTTACTACATGCTTGCAGAGGGAACATTATGACTCTAGCCTGTAGATGCTGGCTGGCACTGAAAATTGAAGCAAACACCCAGGTTTTAATGAGAAGGATATAATGGAAAGCCTACTATTGTACATACAGCTTGGTGATATTTGCAATTATGCTGTACTTAGGATGAAAATTGGGAAATCCTCACTTCTAATCAAATTGTTCAATTTGAAACTTCATATTTTCTGATGTATCTTTTCTCATCATTGTTTAGCAACATACGGAGACAATAACTGGTTTGATGGCTTTCTTTATAGGCAATCTGGGCAGCGCTCAAGAGTTTGCAAACTCCAGTATATTGCTGAGCTTGAAAGAACTGTTAATGTTCTCCAGGTAAATTCCTTTGAGAGATGAGATTTTGTCCCTCTTTAATCTCTGTTCTCTTCTCTTTTCAGGGATAGCAAACAGCGATGTTATCCTCTATGCAGTGCATCACTTGGGTCAATGAAATGATATGTTCAAAGTGTCAAATAATTTATACAATTGGGTATCCATATACCCAGCATGACCCCCATTTGTTAATTCGAAGTACTTCACTGTTTTAAGAATATAAAATAGATTGTCTATGATTAAAATCCTTACACAATCTGATTTCTTTCATTCTTCCTCTTCTTTAAGTTCTGAGAATCAAGAAAATGTAATTCTTGGATCTGTTCTCATCTTTGATACTCAGTTGGCAATGCATACGAGTCTTCAATTATATCCTATAGATATACTATCAGCAAAACATTTTCAATTTCATTTTGTTAAGACTTGTTCAGCAAATCAAAAAACCTCATGGCTGTATAACATTTTGCAGACTTTGGAGTCAGACTTGGCGTTCAAGGTTGCTTCAATGCTTCAGAAACGTGCTGCCTTGTCCCTGGAAAACAACACATTAAAGCAGCAGTTGGCCAGAATGCGGCAGGAAAAATTAATCGTGGATGGTGAGTTTTTCACCTCTCTGGTACATTTATTCATCCCAAATACAATCTTGTGAGGATTTTAAAGTTCTTTCAAAATGAAAAGCACACTTAAGTTTTTCTGGCACTTAACTTTATGCTTCCATCCATTTCACCACAGCTCAACACAAGACTTTGAAGAAGGAAGCTGAGAGATTGAAAAACAAGTTAGGTAGTTCCGCAAATAATAAGTTCAGACCATATTCCAGATCAAGTCTTTCTCCAGAGGAAGCTAGATCAGAAGTTACATGGCAGATGGCAAGGCATAATCTTAACTAATAGAAGAAGACCCTAATCCATGCTTTCGACAATACATCCCTGTGGTTTTCTACTCACCAGTCTGCCATTTTGTGAAAAAAGAAAGCAGCCTTCCCGTATCAAGACGTATGTTGGTAGGGTTACCTTGCACCTCCAGGGCTCAACTCAAGTTTTTATATCTTGCCACACTTGAACTGCCAATGAACGGACTTGTACAAGGGGAATACATCATCGTTTCGCCATAATTATCTTTGCATCCATATGATTGCTTGATCATTAAAGTAAAATTCCCATTTTTCTAGAAGCTCATTTTCGGTTATCAGCTAAACCTAAAATCTTGCCCAGTCTCCTCTAAAAAAATACATCTACACAGGCATCGAGTTGGATGGGTGCTGCTACCAATCATTAGAATGCTCAGCTTTTGGAAAGCAATGGATTTAAAGCGGTATTTAGATGTGTTATGCTTTTTCACCTCCTCGTTGATGCTGGCTGATGTAGCAGAAGCTCATTCCTTCTGGACACTGTTATTAAATCCATCGTGGCTTGACAGATCGATCCTTTTCAAACTTGTGAAGGATATAATGTTGTAGACACTGGACAAGATGACCACGAAAGAAAAACCTGGACCCGGAGGTTCGTGACTCGGTATGCTTACTCAAATTAGGGTGCATGCATTTAGATTGATCCTTGCTTTCTATTGCCCGGCAAAACCAAGGATAGATTTTTAGAATCAAGAAACAACAAAAGCAGCCATTGCTGGGGATTAGTAAAAGCAATTCTTGAATTTTCTCAAGTCAAACGTGTATATCTGCTATCCATACTAGAATGCACAAATGAACCATGGGGAAGAAAGGTTTAACTAAATTTACACATCTATCCGTGTAGAATCCAGTCGCCAAACTGTTCAGGGGCATCCTTTTTCACAAAATGTATCCACAAAACATGTTCAAAGAAAAAATAAATCATTGCATGGAATAAAGCCTAGCCCCTCCAAACACCAATTAAATCATGTAAATCAGCAACGTGTTTACAGGGGTTTGGCATCCAGCTCTTCAAATTACTTTCACAAGGATCACGTAAAAAAACTGCCTAACCACGAAGAGAAGCCCGAGGGACAGCAGGTAAGCCCAGTTCATCCCCAGCCTGTCAAGAACAGAAGTTCAAAGAAAAATGCATTAGGCCGGGAACATCGAGCAGGACATTGCAAAAACAGTGTACAGCATATCTAACTTCGTATTTCAGAAGCTCAAATGATCCAAGTGTTAGGTAGTAGGAAACAAGCTGGCTGTTCGCTTAATCTGGTACACGGGTGTATAAAGTGTATTACTTTCCATTTTTTATAGGTTAATTAGTATTTTGTTCCATTAATTAGAGAAATGCTTCTTCCCAGTCAACAGCAAATAACAATAAGTGATAAGAGTATAAGCAGCAATGTTACTTAAATACCCTCTCATAACACTAACTAAAGCGATTCTACCAAAAAAGAATATTTCACTGTACTATTAATACCTGGGCATTGTATCTGCTAGCTGGTGCTCCTTGTCCTGTGGGCGCTGAAGGCAAGTTCAGTTCTGCATCAAGATCAGATTCCTTATCAGGTTGCAGATAAGAAGGCACCCCATCGGATTCAGTTTCCATTCCCATGTCTGCTTCCAGAGCATCAAGTTCTGCATTCAAAATGAATAGAACTATTATAAAGTATAAATAACAGATGGGTTATGTGTTTTTGCGAAACCAGTGCATGAATGCATGTTTCCAATTGCAGCAGGGAAATATTTTCGACAAAGAGAGCGCTCCTACTGAAGATGCTATGCATTATTAAAGAACTTGTTTCTCAAACATCGGGGCGGAAAGTCAATCAAAATTTCTTTTTGTCCAAAAATACACCTATACTGAACCTTAGAATGAACTTGAGCTTACCACCCATGAGTTCTTCCTCATCAATATCATCTGGCACATTATAGCTTCTGCCCAATGTCTCCTGAATTTCATTGCTCACATCCATCAAGTCCATCATCTCATCTTGCAAGTTCTACAAAGACAAAAAATAAGAAAAAGTGTTAAAATGCTTGTCATCATTATTCCTTGGAGACCTCAATAGAAACGCCAAAACGATAGGACAGGAGAGGAGGAGGGGCTTGGAATCAAAAGAGATTACGTACATCAATATCTTGAATCTTCACAGTTTTCATCATTCCTTTCAATTCCTTGTTGGCGGATTTCAAAGCTGACATCTGAGAAGAACACCAAAAAACTAATATGTGAAAGAAGTCAAGTCAATTTTTCTGAAACTGGTTCCCTTAAGGTGCCCCATGGTTATATATTTCATCTTTAGACTAAATGGCTATGCATGCTGAATGAGCAAAACAAAACCTACTAAAAGATGTTTTGAAGCAGTCCCTCCTAATAGCAGACGTTTCATCCCCTACTGCTCATGAGGATTACAGATATCGATCAACCAGCTTGACCCCTGCCCCAGTGGGTGCTTCCAAGACAAACAAATATATCAAGGTGAGCATCCCATCCCCAATGCAACCATAAATCGATCGGGTACAACACGAATCTTCACAGATGACATGTGAATAATTACTAACCAGAAATGAAATGCCTTATCTATTGCATATTTGCATGTTCAAAAAATACTTAAACCTTAAATGCTATCTATTACTGTTTGCAATTCAGTCGAACTATCAGATGCTTTGAGGCCCCCTTTCAAAACAAACACTTTTAAAACTATATTGATGCTGTGGAACATACAGTTTGTTGAGCATCTTTAATTCCTTCAGAAGCAAATGCAACTTGATCAAGGTTGTACGTCTGATTATAGAGCATGTCACGCTGTCCTTCATACCTGTCCAAGCAATTGACAGTATATCAAGCTGCATGGCGTCGCCCTAACATCAAGAGTATATTCGACAGTGTGATAGCGGTTACTTTTCAAATAACCTTTTGTGTTAAAATACATGTTAATGATTATTTTTTTATATATTTTTTAAATTATTTTTAACATCAACACATTAAAACAATTCAAAATATACAAACCATATTAAATTTTAATAAAAATAAAAAATAAATTTTTTTTTTTAAAAAAAAACACAAGTTTAACCACGTTCCCAAATATCGTCTAGAAACATGGTTGGGAATGCAACCACCGCTTTCTGTTAAAAATTATTTTTTTCTGTATTTATAAATTTTTGAGGTGTCAATTTTAAAAATATTTTTAAAAAATAAAAAAATATATTTTAATATATTTCTAATTGAAAATCACTCATCATGCACAGCAAAAAAGGCACCAACCCAATATCAATATCCACACAGGCAGCTAGATCTACCAGTTTGGTGCTTCAAATGCAAAATTGAAGATCAAGTTCTAAAAAACAATCCAAAACCTTCAGGATTTGTTTCAGCACTGTGATCACAACCCAATAAACATGATCAAATCTAGAGTAAGAAACAAACCAAACCCAGTCATTTCAATAAAAAAAATTCAAAACCCACAAACCCTTTTACCACCATAATCACATTAAAAAAACAAAAGGAGAGAACTTTCAATTCTTACATTCTCTTTTGCTTAAGAATCCTCATAGCTCTAGCTTTCACAGCCTCTTGAGCAGGTCCAGGTCTTGTCTTTTTAATCTGTTCTTTGTATCTAGCAAGCTCTGCATCTAGCTTCTTGATCTTCTCATCTACTGTATCACCTCTTTTATTTATCTAATGTTTTTATCATCAAATTAAAAACCCATATCAGAAATCCAACAACAAACCAGTATTATAAATTCAAGTTCAAAACTTTCTTGGTTGCTCGAACAAGGAATTCAAGAAAAAGAAAGAAAGAAAGAAAGATATATTACCTTCTCTGATGCATCCTGGATTGAAGGTGGTGGTTCTTTATCTTTTTTAGCACCAAAAACTCTCCTCATCTTTACAAGAAACAACAAAAAAAAATTGCTAATCAAGTTCTTGAAAGAGAACAGAGAGAAGAATTGGAACAGACAGAGTTTTTCTTGTTTTTCAAGAAATAAAGATTTTGTTACCTTCGTTCTATTTTACAATTACTCGGTTAAAAGGAAGCTTCTTTGAGTTTGCAGAAGGGACGTGTTACATGGATTTGGGTTCTGTTTTGTTTTTGATGTGGCATTATTTGATTGGTAGAGTTGCTTAATTGTCCAATGGTGATGTGCCATGTCATGCTGACTAGGCTGTTTTATTTTTATTAATCTTCCTTGGACTCAATGGTACAAATACAATTATTTAAAAAAAAAGTCTTTTTTTTTTTCAAGAAATTTTATCGGTCCAAGTTAATTAAACTATTTTAATAGCGTTCAATGAAAAAAATAATAATATAGAAGAGCAGCATATTTTATAGCTGTAAAATTCAAATGACGGTAAATGTCATAGGCCCTTGAATAAAAAATATAAATTTTATCTAAAAATTATTATTATTATTATTATTATTATTATTATTATTATTATTATTATCACTCTCGTCCCTGTCACCATCACTATATTTTTTTTATTGACAAAAATAAATTTACCTTTAACTATATTTTTTTTCCTTGATGCTGACACATATTGTCTAAATTTTATCTGTATATAACTATGCATGTATTATTTCCATGACCATTCATATAATATTTACATTGCATGTGTAATGCATTCCTATGATATTTAATTAATATAACACATTTAATATATTTATATTTATACAATACATTTAATTTATATAATATTTTTATATATTCTATTTTTTTTTCAAATAGAATTCAATTTTATATTCATTTAGAGTTTATTAAAAAATATAATTTAGAAATTCTTAGATTATTATTACTGTTGAAACAACAAAAAACAAAAACTTGTTTCCTTGTGTGCCCTGGAATCAAATCCCTAGACTTTACTCGTAGCGATTTTCATTATGTACTTTCTCTCCTTGTTTACCTGGTACAAAATTCTCCAGCATCCCACATCGGAAAGAAAGGAACAACATTTGACCGTTATATTCCTAACTCTGACGCATTGGTGCAGCATCGTAAGGGCGAGCTGAGAAGTGATTGGCCTCCGCACGTATAAAGGTGGGGTAGGGATAAGCATGGCCCTTGCGGGATCTTATGTAAGAGTTTATAATGATTTACTACTATTATTATTTAGAATTTATTCAAAAATACAATTTAGAAATATCTTAGAGTTTATAATGATTAATTATTATTATTATTACTATTGAAGAGTTTATAATGATTTACTACTATTATTATTTAGAATTTATTCAAAAATACAATTTAGAATATCTTAGAGTTTATAATGATTAATTATTATTATTATTACTATTGAAGAGTTTATAATGATTTACTACTATTATTATTTAGAATTTATTCAAAAATACAATTTAGAATATCTTAGAGTTTATAATGATTAACTATTATTATTATTACTATTGAAGAAACATGAACTTGATTTAAATAATAAAATTAAATAGCATGCCAACTTTGATAAAATAATAAAGAAATCAGAAGAAAAAATACAATTTAGAAATATCTTAGAGTTTATAATGATTAACTATTATTATTATTACTATTGAAGAAACATGAACTTGATTTAAATAATAAAATTAAATAGCATGCCAACTTTGATAAAATAATAAAGAAATCAGAAGAAAAAAAATTAAATAGAAATTGGTATTATCCTTGCTGGAAATAAATTCAAAAACTTGATACGAGGGGTAAAAATCTAAACCATAAAAAACTTTGATAGAAGAGCAAAGAAAAAGAAAAATCAAAAGTAAAAGAACTGAATATGAAAGACGACCAATAAAAAGGATTGAGGTTGATTTTTTTGGGTACAATAGAGAAATGAAAGGACTATCACTGATAAATCGCTCACCTTCATCATATGTTATATGCAACTAATAAAATAGAATGACACAAAATAAAATTAAATAACACAGTAAAAACTCATTTTATATCACGAAGAGACATTGCATGTCTATCTAAAATAAATGATATTTTTCACTATTAACAACTTTTTATATTTAAAAATAAAAAATTAAATTATAAATCAGCTTATGCTACGGCAGTCAACCAAATCATCAACAACAATAATAATTACCTTTGAGATTGATTTAAAAATCAAAAATTAATATAATCCGGTTAATTCGTGAACTACCATGAAAAAATAAGAACTACATTATTTTAATAATTTTTTATTTGAGAAAAACTTTAATCAATGACATTCGAGATTGATTGAATGAATCGATTAAAGTCACCTCACCCAAACCGTGGTACAGACGTAAAAGGAAGATAAGTTTAACAACTTCGATAGATGATGAAGCCACGGCACCTGGATTGTTCAAGTCAACCTCCGCCCAAGAACACAAATAATTAATTTGAACGAAAAACCACAGAAGATGACGACAGCATCTGATAATGTTGCCGCGGTCGCATTCTCGCCGCCGTCTCAGCACATAGATGATAGAATTCACCTAACCGGTTTTTAAACAGCTAGTTCCGGTCTGTTGTTTTATTTTTTAAGATATTAACACTTTAAAATAATATTTTTTATTATTTAAAATTTATTTTTCATATTAACACTTTAAAATAATTCACAAACATAAAATATTTATTTTTTAAATAAGTTTCAAAATATGAAAACAAATAGATTTTTAAAATCACCTAAACAACTCCATCTCCAATGCATTCTTAAAACTATATTAATACTTCCCTGAAAAAAAAAAAAAAGAATTAATTCTTAATTATTGTATTAATAATCCTAACTTGTTAAGCTAGTATATGATTGATTTGAAAAATTCACCAATCACATTGCAGTATAAAAAAATTAATATTTTTTAAATAATTATAAAATTTGATTTAGCTTAAGGGTCAATCATCGAAATAAATTCTAATTTAAACTCTGTTTTAATTTGAACTATTTAATTTAATTTTTTAATAAAATAAAATTATTTAAATTTTTGTTATTTTATCCCCATGCACTTCACTGGTCTTATCCAGTTTCAAAACAATGCTCCAAGAGAACGATAATTTATTTATAAAAAAATGGTATTTGAACTAAATTTTTTATGATCACCTTATCATTAGAGCTCCTTGACCCTTGCGCACATGACCACCGGTCTAATTTTGGTAAAAGGGATTTTTTAATTTTAAAATATATTTAAATATTATTTTTTTAATTTTTTTTATATCATTATATTAAAATAATTTAAAAATAAAATAAATTATTCTTTTAAAATACGATCGTACAAGAGCCCACAGTAACAGAGAACCACTGTCTATCATTTCGCATTTTCACCCGTATAAAATTGAGTCCTCTGGTGCCCCTAAACCTTCCAGAGTATCAAGCTCGGAGTCATGGCCAACGAGTTAGATGGGTTCAATTTCGAGCAGAGACATGGCAAAGCTAGAGTTAGAGTTGCAAGAGTTTGGAGGAACAAATCAGATCATATTCATTCCATGGTGGAATGGTGTGTTAGCATCAGCCTGTTATCTGATTGTGTCAACTCCTATGTCCGTGATGATAACTCTGATATCGTTGCCACTGATACCATGAAAAACACTGTACATTTTCTCACCCAGAATTTCTTCTTTTTTTTTTTAAAGATTCAGATTTGTTCTTTGGTTTATCAGTGGTGTAAAGATAAAGCAAGTATTCATCTTGATTGTCAGCTAGTTAACCTAGTTTGCCTCTTTGTGTAAGATGTCCTTTTCTTTTGTCATCAAGTCAGCAACATTTTTTTTCCTGTTTTTGTTTCTTGTTTTTGGGTTTTTAAGGATTTTGTTAGAGGCTTGAATGGCTTGATTTGAGTTAGGGAATGGATCCCTTCAAGATGCATGTGTTCTTATGCCTGATTTAAGTGGGAAGGATGCATGAAATTGCTTAGGTTAGTGATATGATTTATGATATTTGAGCATCTAAATTTGGATTGTGATTTATGAAGCAATAATGCTTTGTTGTGGCTTTATGATCTGGTGTAGGAAACTCTTTTTAGCTTCTCAATGCTAGGGTTAGTTTGTGTGTTAAATCATCGTTATAAATCAGGAGATGTGTTATGAAAACTTTTCTTGTGATATTACCGGCAGTTCTTGTTTATCAAACAGCAATTGAAGTTTAGTTGCAATCATTTTAAAGGTTACCTGTAACGCAGGTATATGTGAAAGCAAAGGAATGTTCAGAGCAGCTTTCGGCAGAGAACTTTGCGATTCTGCTTGCTAGGCACTTCACATCATTTTACAAGCAGGTAATTACTTTTGCAATTGAGATTGTTACTGTTGAAAACACGGGGATAAGGAACTGCTGAGTTAGGCCATTACCATTTGAAGGCTCCTAAACTTGATTTCCCAAGTCTTGTTGTTAAGAGCTTGGTTTTGTTCTATACAGTTAGAGGATGAACCCGGAACAGCTTCTTATATTTAATTCTCATGCATGAATCCTTTCTCATGGTTTTGTATTGTAATGATGTTTAGTTCTTTTGATTAATGCAGACCTCTTCTTCTCTTTTGAACATTTTGTAGGTAACTACTGCTATTGTAAAGATAGTGGAGAAGCCGTGGGAGCGTGTGCACATAAATGGGCAGCCACACGAACATGGTAATTCCAGAGCCTCTAGGTTATAACATTATTGTGAATTTATGAAAGCAAGTACATCATTTCTAAACTTCCCAGAAAACAATCAAAATGGAAAGTACATCATTTCTAAACTTCTCAGAAAACAATCAAAATGGAATGCATCTTGACATATCTTCACGGTTATAATTCGCTCCTCCCTTTTCATTTCAAGATCCTCTGATTTTTGGGAACTTAAAGAAATATGTATTGGTTTGAATTGAGTTATTACTTCTACTCTTCTTAAGGTTTCAAACTTGGATCTGAGAAGCATACAGCTGAGGTAACAGTGCAGAAGTCTGGTGTTCTGAAGCTGACTTCTGGTATAGAAGGATTGTCTGTGCTGAAGACAACCAAGGTAAAGCAACCTCTATTTGATCTTTTTCTGAATGGGCACTCAGAATTTCTTCAAAGCTGAGAAAAAACCGTTTATTTGATGTCCTTTTGGTGTTTGTGCTATGAACAGTCTGGTTTTGAAGGGTTTATTAGGGATCAGTATACAGCTCTGCCTGAAACTCGAGAGAGGATGCTGGCAACAGAAGTCACTGCATTGTGGAGGCAAGTTTTTCCAATTTCTTTAATAATTTGATCTAGGAGAATTGCTGGTATATGTCGATGGATGATAAATGTTCTTGACAGACCCCTTCGCTCTATTGGTTACAGTTAAGTACTAGTATGTTGACCTTTTGAGCGTCAAATCAGGCTTATTTCTGAGATAATACTGTGTATGCAGGTATTCCTATGAATCTGCATCTAGCATCCCCAAGAACCCGCTTTACTTTACAGAGAGATATTTGGATGTGAAAAAATCTTTGGCCAACACTTTCTTTGGTCCTCCTAAGGAAGGCGTATACAGTGCATCTGTTCAAAGCACTCTTTTTCAAATGGCAAAGGCTGTACTCAACAGGTCTCTCTCTTCTTAATCACATTCAAACTCCTTATTGACACACTCGTCGACATTAATAGCTTCTTATATTGCGATCTCTGCAGATTTCCTGACATATCATCCATCCAACTAAAAATGCCAAATATCCATTTCCTACCGGTTAACATATCAAGCAAGGACAACATCATTGTGAAGGTAGAAACTCTAGGTTCCTTGATGACTGGAGTGTATCATGTTTGAGTTTCTTACAGCATGAAAATCATGTCAGTTTGAACTTGAAGATAAATTTGTTAGCTGAATGATCGAACTAACAACAATGATGTCCATGATGAATCCTGCAGTTCAATGATGATGTTTTTCTACCGACCGACGAGCCACATGGTTCAATAGAAGCAAGCTTGAGCCGCTTCTGGTCAAAGATGTAGAAGCTTTTCTACAAATGTACTGATACCCTGGCCATCGTGTTTCTGCCCGCATCAAATGCTGTTCAGTTTCTGTATTTCCAAAATAATGTGCATAACCTGAACCAAAAAAAGAGAGAATAAACAGTGGGAACTAAAATCCATTTTAAGACACGTGACATGTAATGCAATGTACCTTTAGTGATAATGTTAATATCTTGTGCTACAGGAGATTTTACTTTAGCTTAGCACATTCTAATTGCTGAAATGCGCCCCTTCTCAAGCATAATCTGTGCTTAGGATCTCAAGACATTGACAAAGCCGTGGGAGGCTGCGGGTGGCCCACACATTCTAGCACCCACCAGCATGTGTGGAACACATGCCACTCAAATTGGACAGCCCCTTTGAAACAGATACTCCAGTGGTGCCCCATTATTTGTGAACTAGGTTTAGATAGCTAACACCAACAAATGTTCTTTAGATGCCACGACAATAACATTATGGCTGTTGGAAAATATTTTTTTATAAAAAATAAATTTAATTTTATAAATTATTTTAAATAAAATAAAAAATAAATAAATTGAGATGATAAATAAAAAAATTTAAATAAGAAAATGATAAAGAGAAAAATAAATGACATTTTAAAAAATAAAAACTAAAATTTAACATTAGTCATCTGCCATGAATTTTCATGAAGACAACCGTCCACAACCAACAAGTAGACCAAAACCGTTCAAACTGTACTGTTCATCAGTTCAAATCCTCTTTTTAGCAATCTCATTAAGTTTCACCAAGATAAGACACTACTTCACACCTAAAATCAATACCGATATCAAACTCTACTTATTTTAAGGAACACTTAGATTTTTTTATTCAAATCAAAACCCATCTACCAAATCACATTTCCCTACCCTTTCCAAACTCACCTTTTCTTTCAGGTATAGCTCAGAAACCCGTTCTTATATTTTAGTTCTTAATGAAAACATGAAAAGGGACAAGTTTAAGTTGAGTATTGAGTAGCATGGTGATTTAAAATCTTTGGAGTTTCAGAACTTGATCATTAACCTTTATCAAACTGAACGTGGAGTAAATGAGACTATTGTGATATGTAATAGTGAACCTGGTGCTTGGTACCCACCATTGTTTCAAACCATGCCTTGTTCACCAACTGGTTGCAAAAATCTCAACTTTATTATTGGTAGAACCATGTTTGAGACTAATAGAGTTAATACCGTGCATGTTAAGGGATGTTGTAGAATGGATTGTGTTCGGGTTCCTAATGATTTTTATGTATCTATATTTGTGAAAAGTGGTCTGATTCATCTAAGGTTAAAGATGTTCAGGCTATTGATGCTGAATTCTTTGATCCTTTAAAGTGTGAGCCTTCAGATCTTGGTTTAATAGAGAATTTGATTTTAGGTTCAAGAAAGAAGGATTTGGATTCAAAAACGGAGTTTGTGTTTTTGAGCGTGTTTAAGTGGGAGTATAGGAAAGGAAGGGATGTATTGTTGAAATCATATTTGAAAGAGTTTTCTAGAATTCATGGGATTGCTCCTATTTATGTGATTTCATATAGCTCAGGTTGATTTGCCAATAATGTATAAGGCTGCCCATGCATTTTTTTATAGCCTAAACTATCTGGAAGCAAATGCTTGATGTCTGTAATTCAGGAAGATAGGAAAATAATTGGCTAACAAAATTTGAATGTGCCCATTGGAACTTGCAGTAAAGAACTTCCCTTCAATTCTTTAAAGAATTTCCAGGTTCTTTTTACAAGATTTAGAGGGAAAAAAAGCCTGATTTACAATATTCTTCAGAGAACTCTAGCTTCAATAGCATGGTTCAGAGTATCATATTTTCAGCAGGTATCTTATTTGCAGCATTAACTGCACAAAAAGCTTTGGCTTAGTCCCATTTAGGAATATCTATTCTAATCGTGTTCTCCTATTATATCTGTCATTACTTGTCAGATTTCTCTTGAAAAGCTTGCTGTTTTCCTTTCTTTTGCTTTTTTTCATGCTTTCAGATATTTTAATCCATTTTCCTGCTGTAATGAATCCTGGAGACATGAATACAGGCTACTTCTCAGGTTTCTCTGTGTCAACACCCAATAGACCAATCTCCTTTTCATTCCCTGTGAGTTTAAGGAGAAACCTATGTTTTTGCAGCAGCAAAATGTGATTGATCTGGATGTAGAATGAGCCAGGAAAATCAAACCAGGTCATTAGCACCAAAAGTTCTTAGCCAAGGTTAGATTGGTTCAGGTATGTAACCAACCTTAATGGCTTAGACAGTATAGAATATTTTCTTCTCTAACAACCCTAGCATGTATTTTTTGAAAGGAAAAATCTGGACATACAACTTGATGTGATTTATAAAATCATTACATCTAATGTGATGGTATTTAGAAGATTTTTCGGTATAATATTTCTGTTTGTGTCGCCTTACTGTTTTGCAATGAAATAGGCAAAAAACAAGGAGGATATATAGGAAGGGAAGAAGGAGAGGGGAAAATCACTTTAATTTCCTAAATGCTAACACGTAGAAATCTTTTACAAGCTCTAGGAGGTCTTGCCTTTGGTTTATTACAATAAAAGAACACAACAGCATCCTTCCCTCCGAGGAATCTTCTCTTCCTCACAATTCTCACCATCCTCTCTCCTTCCCTGTTGTCTATCAATCATCAATATTTGTTTCTTTCAAACCTTATCTTAACCAGTCCCAACAATGGCAGCTGCTGCTCTTCTCCCCTGAACACCACCAACCCTCGACTTTCCCAAAACCCACCTTCCCCGGTTCAGGACAGGATGGCCTCCTGCACCTTTATTCGCCTCCTTGGCCTCCTGTCTTTCTTCATCGTAGCCAACACAGTATCATCATTACCCTCCTCTTCTGGGGGAATCCGCCTCGGTGTTATCCGAAAACCATCTGCTGATATCCCTGTCTTCAGAGAGGCTCCAGCTTTTCGTAATGGGGATTCCTGTGGGCCACATAGAATCCACATTGTCATGACTCTTGATGCCAATTACCTTAGAGGCACCATGGCTGCTATTTTCTCTATCCTTCGACATTCTACTTGCCCTGAAAACATGGAGTTCCATTTTCTCTGGGCACGTTTTGACCGTGAGGTCTTCTCTAGCATCAAATCCACCTTCCCTTACCTTCACTTCAAATTTTACCGGTTTGACTCCAACCGTGTTCGCGGAAAGATCTCTAAGTCCATCCGTCAATCCCTGGACCAACCTTTAAACTATGCTAGAATTTACCTTGCTGACATTATCCCATCCGACATTAAACGTGTTATTTATCTTGACTCTGATCTTCTTGTTGTTGATGATATTGCAAAATTGTGGGAGGTTGATTTAGAGGACAGGGTTTTGGCAGCTCCGGAATACTGTCATGCAAATTTCACCTACTATTTCTCCAACCTATTTTGGCTCGATCCTGTTTTGGCCAGGACTTTTCATGGAAGAAGGCCTTGTTATTTTAACACAGGAGTTATGGTTGTGGATGTGGAAAAGTGGAGGCAAGTACAGCTTACACAAAAGGTTGAAGGGTGGATGACAGTGCAAAAGCAGAAGAGAATCTACCACTTGGGTTCATTGCCGCCATTTCTTTTGGTTTTGGCTGGGAACATAAAAGGGGTTGATCATCGATGGAACCAGCATGGGTTAGGGGGTGACAACATGGAAGGAAAGTGTAGAAGTCTGCACCCAGGACCTATTAGTTTGCTTCATTGGAGCGGGAAAGGGAAACCTTGGTTACGGCTTGACTCGAGGAAACCTTGCATTGTGGATCATCTTTGGGCTCCATATGATCTTTATCGCTCATCGTTGCACGTTCTTGAAGAATGAGGACGGAGACACTTTTGGAAAAGGAAGGGATTGGTGGTTTAGGAGAGCAAGAAGGAGACATATTAATGGCTGACAAACCTAAGTTTTAGAAGAGTTTGTAAAAAATATTTTTTTTCTTCCCGTTCTTTCGTATCCTCTTTTATTTTACTTTCAAAAACATTAGAAATACAAACATTTTTCACTGTTCTGTCGAGATCGTCTGACGAAAAACCCTGACGAAAGCTCTGTTGTAAGAGGTGGAAAAGAGAATCCATAACCATAAGGGTTTGAATGTTTTGACTCTACTACTGCTTACCAGCATGGACTCTTGAAGCTATCTTCATCAGTTGATTCTCTTGCATATATAGCTTGAGGCAAGATCTTGAGTTCCTTGTGAAATGGACAATCACACGATGATGGAGGTTGTGCAAAATTTTCTGTGCCCCTCGAAACAACTTTCTAAATACTACATATTTATTTCTAAATCCAGTTTAGTTTCATTTATTCTTTAGTTTTTTTTTTTTTTACAACTTGTGAAACCCATCCCCGCTGTTGTAGAAATTTTACGATCTCCTCTGCTCAATATAGATCGACTATGCTTGTCATTACAATGTGTTGTCTTCATCTTGGATTTGGGGAATTGCTTACTTTTTTCGTGCCTTCAATTAAACAAGACAATGCATATTAAAAATAAAAAAAATATTATTTTAATATATTATAAATAAAAAATCTTATATTACTATATTAAATACACTAAATTTTATTAAAATTTATAATAAAACTGAATAAAAACTAACAATTTAATTTGAATTTGATTGATACCGCATTTTTTATATAATTATCTTACTTGACATAATAAATAATAAATATAATACGAACATCTAACTTGAAATATATTAAAAGATATAACTGTGGATAGCCTCTGCTATTCCTAGTATGTTTAACCAAACATTATTCTAACAAAGCAACATGTTAAAAATAAAATCATTACACTTAAGAGGAACTGGCTTATGAACTTTAATGAATCTCTAAACAGCGTGGTGCAAATTCACTTCGAACTGGTCCACCCGTGAAAAGATTACGGTTTTTTTGGTTCCGGGCTAAGATTTCTTCTCATTGCTTCTTTTTTTCTTCGGATGAATGCATCTGACTTCTCATTGATATTTGCGGCCACGCTTATGAGATGCCTTGGGAGCACCTCTTCGGGCTCCTCTCTTGCTGGTGTCAAATTTTCACTGATTATGCCCTTACCTTTCCTAGCTCTATCTTCCTCCTTGCTGTCCTGTATGCTGTCAAGCTTTTTTCGACCTTTTTCTCGAGCCATGGTGCTCATATTCGGCTCTGTCTCTTGTTGGGTTTTCCCGCGAGCAGTCATAACATTAGCAGCACCATTCACTTGAACTAGGGGAAGCTCTTCCTTGTCATGGGGTGGCTCAGTGACTTTCTTCCCTTTCTGTATAGCTAGCTTGTCATCAGGGAGCTGACCCTTTCCTGATGAAGAGATGGGAATGCTCTCACCGTTCTTCATTTTCGGCTGATCACCATCACCAGTTCTCTGGCTACCTTTTGTTGATTCATGGGCCGAAAACCCAAGTTTGTCGACTGGCGTCCAATGTTCCAATTCTTCTTCGGTTTGCTTGAAGTGAATCTGAATTTCAGATCCTGAACCATTATCTTTTGACCTTTCTTGACCCTGATGGTGCAGCCTTTCTTCTCCAATTGTTGTTTTAAGGATCAAGGGTTCTTCTAGTTCGCCCACTCCATTCCTCAAAGAGTCATCTACAGATACCTCGGTTGAGCTACGAGGCACTGCATCGGCATGGCCTAAAGTGATGCGCTTCAGGGGACAAACAATAAGGTTGTTCATGAAGAAGTTGAAGAGCCTCTGGCAAATTCCAAAGGACTGAAAGTAGTTGTCATTTTTCTGCATTTTTCTGCCAAGAACATTAAAGAAAAAACGAAGAAACAGCTGTGGATGGTTGCTTAAGAGGGGACTTGGGGAGACAGTATATGCATTTGAACAATTGGTTAACTTCTTGTTCTATCCTTGGAAAGTAGGGTAACAGAAGGAAGGAGTGTGAATTTGATGGAAGCATCCTTTGCTCTTTTAAACTTGAAAGGGTGTCATTTCTCCGGTAGCATTGCAAAAGCAGAGAGCAAGAATATCATAGACAAATCTTATTAGTTCCATGCATTGCAAAGGGAAATGGAATCCTACTTTGCTTGAAGTTTCTGATATTCCCAACTCAGTAAGAGCAGGATTCACGCGAAACCATAACCTATATCAATATGGGCCACGGCCAGCAAATTTAATTCAAATGCCTCACATCCTTTGGACAGCCTGATAATCTATCTAGTAAGTGGTTAATGTGGTGAAATGGAACTCCATGCAGTTGGCTATGGCTGGTGATTTATTGCAGGAGGCAAGACTGAAGTTGAATTTTTTTATCACATCAACAACCGCAATCAAATCAATGCCAGCTTTTATTTTCCAATTAATCACAAGGAGTATCGATCAGCACCGAATTGGATATGAATCCAAGAGGAATAATTCAAATAATGCTAGCTCATTTAGTCAAGTGGGACACCTTGTATAATATAAGCAAAAGTTGATACTCGAAAATGAATTCAAAACCAGAATACCGAATTTAACTGATTAGAACATATAAGAAATAGCAAGACAGTAACATCCACCCTGTCAATTATTCGTTCTGGTGACATCCATGACCACTCGCAAAACTCAGGTTTTTCTGTGCCATCACCCAATAGACTGATCTCTTCCTCATTCCCAGTGAATTTAAGGAGAAACCTGTTTGTTTGCAGTTGCGGAAATGTGATTAATCTGGATGTCGAAAGAGCCAGGAAATAAACTAGGTTGTTTGTCACTTCTGGCAACAAAAATGACAGTGCAACACTGTCGACTAAAAGTTCTTGGCCAAGGTTTGATTGGTTCAGATGTGTCAGAAACCACAATGGCCTAGGCAGTGTAGAATTATTCTTACTAAATGCGGGCTATTTATTTGCTCCCCACTTCTGTGCTTCACCTTTCCAGTCAGATCTCCATTGATGTTTAAGTTTTTCCCTAACTTCTGGTGGGAAGTTATATGTCAACCAAGAAGGCGTCTGAAAATTCAATCAAGCAAGTAAACCTAACACTGAATGCTCAACAAGAAACAGCGGCCACTCCCTAAGTAATTTGAACAGAAACATGCAGAGTCGGGAATGGATGCAAAGGCTGGAAATAGGAAGTATATTAGCTCCAACAAAGGCACGGTTGATCGATCATCAGTGACAGCTAATGTGATAAACAAATTCAAATTGCATAGATCTCGAACTGTGTCCATCAATTCTCACAAGGCTATCCCATGGTATAACAATTTACAAAGCAAATCACTAGAGTGCACATTATAATCAAGAATCCAGATTGAGATTAAGCATTCATGATAACTAAATCCACGTCCACTTTCATGATTCAGACCCCCCTCATTTAGAGGCATTGACAACATGGCAGAATAATACTTGGGTGGGAATGTTTTTCTCACTAGATCTTGCTCCTGATGATTGCATATCTGTGCAGTGTACAGCACGTGAACAACCATAAGACACCAGGCTGAAGTTTTACTCAAACAAATCAGTAGTTCCATGGAAGATAACAAGTTTCAAACCTAACATGTTGGCTAACAATAAAAAAAAAAACTTCTAGAAATCTCAAAGCAAGCTTAAATCAGACAAAAAGCTGGTAAATTTCTATATTTTTTATTAGTTTCAACTTTCAAAGAAGCAATACATTTTCTCCTCCAAAGATTTGCTTAAGATAAGCTATCAGTTCCTCTAAAGACCAAAAAACAAGGAAATAAAAAAGGACATAAAAAGCCAAGCCTCAGCAAGGACTTCCGCCGAGCTAACCCCTGTTTCTTCTTATAGTTCCCTGATAGCTGCAACTTTCGGATCTTCACTCTCATCAATACCACCCTATTTCACACAGTCACACGAAACACCATTAACAACCTGCATCCACAAAGAAAATTCTTAAGCGAATAAAAAAAAGCTAACTTCATATACATTATTGTACCACAAAACAAAATCTTTCACTTATCATTACAATAATATAGACAGCTTCAACCTTCGAAGTAACATAACAAATCACTAATATAAGACTCCTGTCAGCATTAATTTGTACAACATAGTTAACTAATATTGAATAATCCTTAACACTGTAATAGACATAACTCTAAAATCTTCAATAGATTAAAAGAAAAAACAACTGGGCCATCCTTATTTTCAAAGAAAACTAATCAAACTATACGTGGGTTTCAAAAACTAAATAAAAACCATTAAACAAAAAGCAGTTCTGAATTTACCTGTGGCATTTGCCAAGCATCAGGTAAATCCAATCTTGAAGCAGCAAAAAGCTACAGAGTCCACACACAATAAGATTATAAAGTCATAAGCATGTATAGAATTATAGCTAAATTTTCACTTAACCAACCTTCTTTGATGGATTGATCAGGCAAAGGCCAACATTTTTTCTGTAACCTTCAGAAGGTGATTCCATTGATGATGTACAGCGAGGTCTCGGGCTTCGATGAAGGAGTGGCAGCTTACTACATTTAGAGAATTTAGAAGGGTAATTTGGGAAGCTGCTGCTGGAGAGGACGACGACGAAGTGTGGGATAATAGAAAACAGAACGACAAATGGCTTCCATTTTTTTCGGTTGATGATTGTAAATATAATTTTAAAATCCGATTCAGAGTATATTTATTAATGCGGCAATGGTTATTTAAAATATTTTTTTATTTAAAGTATTATTTTTTTAAAAAAAATACTATAAAAAAATTAATTTAAAATAAAAAAATAAACAGATTTTTAATTAAAAAAACTTAAGCTATAAAACAAGAGAATTACCGGACCCAGAAAATAATTTAAAATTATATAAAAAAATATTAATTTGATAAAAAAAAATTGCCACCGAAATTATCAAATATGAGATTGACTATATTATTGAATTAATTCGTGGATAATAACTAACTTATATCAATATTTTTATTTTAAATTCTGAAATTTTTTGATGATATCTAATTGAGTATTTAATAACTTGCAGATAACTTCTCGATTATACTTTTACATACACAAATATATAAAACAGATATTTTGATATGCTAGTTCTTGAAAAAATAAGATGCAATATGTCATGAAGGCACTATTAAAATATAAATCTAACAGTTAATTATTTTAGATAATAAATAAATAAATAAAATAAAAGTAAAAAAACCAGGTGCCAGGAAATAATAGCAAAGATGATCAAATCACTTGTTTCGATCTTCCTCCGTATCTTTAATTAAAGGTGTGTTTATTTTTTAGGTAATCTATGTTATTTGTCTAATTATAAAAAAAAAATTGGTAATTAAATATTTTTTTTACTGTATCCTGCATATAATTGTTTTCCAAATTTTTTTTAAAAAACTGCTTCACATTTATATTATATACACAATATATCTTATAACAATTTTAACCAAATATATGTATATTTTTTAAATTATAATTAAAAATATTTTTTTAATTATAAAAAAATTATTACAATATTTAATACACACTAAAAGACCACATTAGCCTAATATTTTAAAGTTAGACTAATAAAAAAATAGTGTAAAATTAGCATATAAAACCATCGCAACATATTAAGTTTTTTCATTGAAAAAAGTAAAATTAATGTTAATTAATTATTCATAATTTTTGTATAAATTTATTTTCGAAGTATGTGGAGCACCATTTTTTTTTTTATTGATACAAGATATAAATTGAAATTATATCAAATAAGGACCCGATACAGATACATCTATTTTGGACGGAAACATATTCGTCGTCAGGTATTTCAGGGCTGGAGACTATTTTGCCTTTTTCAGCAACAATTAATATTGTATTTATTTCTTTTAATATTATTGTGGTTTTTGTAAATTGTTTTTTCAAAATCTATGGTGCTAATTAGCACTTATAATTCCCGACTTCCAATTTTTGGTCACCGCAATTCTTTCCTCTTTTTTTTTTTAAATTTTTTTTAATATATTGATATTTAAAAAAATAAAATCTAAAAAATATTATTTTAATTAATTTTTAATTAAAAATTACTTTACAACCATGATATCAAACACATGAACTATAAGAGTTTATGGCTTTATGCTGTCGTATAATAAAATTTGATTAAAATATATTTGTTTACTGTGTAATCCAAGTCTCAGAATACCATGTCTATTATGAAATAACCAAAACAATCCCTGAAAACAACATGGTGAATAGAAAGTTATACCATGTTAAATATTTTTTTTATTCAATTGCGAGATTTTATTTTTTTAGTTTATTCATAATTAATCAATATTAAATTATATACCCTTCATGTTAATTGTTATATTCATAATTTTTTTTTAAATATTAACTTTAAGTGTGAAACAATCATCCTTTTTTTATTTTTTTTCTTCATATTAATCACTTATACACTAAAAGAATACACTTTTGTATATTTATAAAGACAACAAAAAACCAGCTTTGATCACTAGATAATTTTGTACACACTACCTAAATAATATAAATGTTATCCATTTATTGACACATGTTCAACTTTTATCTATAATTTTTTTTATTTAAAAATTTAAAAATAATATAAAAATATCTACATGACCCTGGTAATCATATAAAATACTCATATATGAAGCATAAAAATACCCTCAAATATAAGGCTTATCATTCCTTTATCTTTTTGAAAGTTAAAGATGTGATTTTATTGTATATGAATAATTGAAAACCCCATAAAAAATTTTATTCAGCAGTTTAATAATTTTTTGATCATGGGCGAATAAATATATTTATTGTTAAGAAACTTATGAAAAATCAAGAAAATCTTTGATGAACTGTTTTAAATTTTATGGTAATATTTTTACTGTGCTGAAAATTTTAAAAGACATAAACACTAAACACCACCGTAAAATCATTTAATGACACCAATAGAAGAGTGAAAAATACCAAAACATTCCCACTCTCGAGACTTTATTTTTTCCATTCAAGAACAACATGATAATTTTATCGCTATAGCGATGCACAGCAAACATGTATCTTGAGCTACAATAAAACTCCCACGATTTTAAGAGTTTTTGGCAATGAGTGAGCACGAGTCACTCACCCTAGAATTCAATGGAATCGCATTGCCTTTTTAAGATGCTGTCACCCCTAAATATAAATAGAGAGATAGAGATCCCTTTTCCATCACCAAGTTGCCACTGATCACCCTTCATTTCATGCAACCAATTGGCGGTTACACCTCTCTTTGACACCTCTTCTACCCTTGCAAGCCACCTCTCTTTCCTTCCTCTTCTTCAGTATTTGATTCTTCCTAGCAACCTCAAGAATCAAGTCCTTTATTTTCCTAGCCCTTACAGCCACGGTACCAATTAGCATGGTGGACTTTCCTCCAAACCTTGAAGATGGAGAGTCATGGCTGCCTTCTGATGTTTTTCTTGAAATTATATCGACAACAAATGCTAGCAAGGTTAAGAACAACGACAAGAATCTTCTTCTTTTTCGTGATCATCCCGCCTTAAAATCTTCTGCCAATGTTGCACCAGAAATTCAGGTCAGTTTCTCAATCTCTCCATGCCTTGTTCTATGTATCTTTTCATGTTTTTTTTTTCCCTTTAATTTTTTGATGTTTCCATGTCAACTCTTGTCTAGATTCATTCTCATATGTACTGCCACTACGGCCACTCTCTTTAATCACTTTAATAAACAGATTTCCTTGTTTGATTATGGCTTTAAGTTCTTTTCCTTTGTTTCCTTGATCCCTAAGGTAATGTTATATAGTATTAATTTTCTTTGCCCTGAAATATATCATTTTCTGGGAAATCCCTAAGGTGATGCTGAGGGTTTTTCACGTGAATCAATTTTGCTGTTGGTGACATGTTGACAGCTATTACGTGTGCTAATCTAAGTTGTCATTGCCAAATATATAACCACTGCAGCTATGTGACGCTTTGGGTGGTTTCAAGCCAAATGTCGAAAGCCCTGTTGGCACTAGAGTTCCGAGTGTTAACCATGGCTACCATCCATGCTGCTGGAACCATGGATTTGAAGTTGTATCTGGACCCTTTAACACATACAGTTCAAAGATCATGACACCATCTCATAATCAAACTGAAGTAAATCTTTATCCTCTCAACACTATCTCTTGTTTCCTTTTTATGAAATTTACAAATTGATTAAAGGGTTTTCACTAATGGTCCGATAATTAGGGTTTCAAAAGCAGAAACATCATGCTTTTTTATAGAAAATCAGAAGGCACGGGGGTTTTCCTCCCTCGTTTCAATAAACCATTCTCGAAGGGAAGTGGTGTGTTGCCTAGAGGGACGGGGGTGTTCCTTAATCATCAAGTTATGGACAAAGACAAATATGGTAAGCTGCGAAATCTTTTTTTTTTTTTTTACAAAAATTATACGTATTTTTGGCTGTATTTAGATTTTCATTTATTTATTGCTGGTACTTTTCTATTTAATTTGGGCCTATCTAGTAATTACACGTTTTGTAGTTTAGCAATAGACTTGGAACTGCCTAATTAATCATTTTCAAAAGAAGGATTTGCATTTAATAATTGTGGGACATTTCACCATTATATATTATAGTCTCATTTAAGGTAATGTTTTGTTTCCTTCGCAAAATAGAAGAGATAATTCCTTTCTTAAAATTATAAAAATTTATTTTAAAAATATCACAAGAGATTTATTTATGTTTTTATCTTTATTTCTTTAATTAAATACATTTATATCTCTTCTATATTTATACATTTCCTATAACCTAAATATTTTTTAGAACAACATGATTTAATTACAAGTTAATTTACAACTCTAAATTAAACCCTCATGGGTTACCTTAATTAATTATGGGAGAATAGCATCGTGGATACCATGTAATTAGTTGACTTAATTTTGTGAATAAAACGAGTGCATTAAATCTTGATAGATTAATGAGATGGGTCTTTCAAGATTTAATTTCTCATGAATTGAATCATTCATCGAACTGTATCAATGTACTGGGGAGCCGAATTCACACCATCTTGCTTTAATTATTAAAGTTGATTAACGATTAGTAGAATCATTAATAAATGCTGGTACCACGAATTATTAGATGATTTGAATAATTTAATTTAATGTTCATTCAATAAAAGTGGTTGTTGTGCATAAATTAACGAGTCCACTGAATTATTGTATGCATTAGGTATTCATGAAAAATGAAAAATAACAAGAAAAAACTCCACTAAGATTAAAAATTCGATTAGAAACTCTACTAATCAATGATTTATACTTACATGCAAACACATGTACATGTCTTTAACTATATTCATGGGATGAAAGGAAATAATCGATGTTTATCTTATTTTTTTGTTCCTCCGGGTGATGAAAATAAGGTTGAAGGGTACGAGAAGAAAGAATTTGCGAAGGAGGGATCCGAGGAAAATGAAAGACACGACTCTCTCGATTCGCATATGATCATCAAGTATGTTTGCCTCGGGAATGGACACGTTCGGCTCCCTAGATTATACTAGCTTCTTTGTTATGTAAAATTATAATAAAATAAAAATGTAATAAGATATTTGTTTAATTTTTAAATAATTTTTTATGTTAATATATATATATATCAATAATTTTTTATTTTTTAAAAATTATTTTTTATATCGGCATATCAAAATAATTTTAAATACTAAAAATATATTAATTTAAAATAAAAAATTAAAAAAAATTAATTTTTTTAAAATATTTTTTAAACACAAAAATAAATATACCCTTAAAATTTTTATGCCTTATGGTTCGCCCTTTCTGTTATTTTCTTTGTTCATCGTTGATTCCAACAAACATGAATATATCAAAACTAGTAAAAGTTTGAAGATTAAAATTAATTTTTCAATTAGATTTCTACATTGAAGATCGAGTCAATCTTGTAGCTAATAACATTCAGCTTTCAAATTAAGCTTGAAGATTTTTTTTTTAAAAAATTGTAATGTTGATAGCGTGCTTAAATTGTATTAGTAAAATTCCTATGTATTTTCTAATAAAATTAGCAAAAGTCATGTGCTTTTATATAATTTTATTTATTTTTTGTTCAAATAGAAATTCCACTACATAATAAAAATACTTTTGTTTACAAAACTATAATTATTAAAATTTAAATCTTATCAAAGTTATTAAATCTAATTTAATCTAAAATTAAGATCATAACTTATGTAAATTAGCCTGTGTGTGAGGTGTAGCTTGAATTTTTTAAAAATAAAATGGTATTATTTTATTTTTAAAATTAAATCAAATTTTGATTATTCGTGCAAGTGAGAGTAGACAAAACAAAAACGAGAATGTCGGCTTGAATAACGTAAATATTGATGAAAATCCAATACCCTGAAAACCTAAAGGTTCCTCCACAAAATTCGTCCATGGAGGGAGGGTAAGTCAAAGCCTAAAATCAAGTTGAAAGGGGTAGCTAATGGATAACACGTGAATATTCTTGTATTACCTCTATGTTAATCATATCATAAATTGATCCAATAAGCTTCTCAAATTTAATCTAGTTAATTATGCATGATTTTTTTTTAAATTTAACTATATTAAATTTTGAGTTAATCTATTAAATTATACATAGTTTAATAAAAACAAAAACAAATCAGAACATATGAATACGAGTATGATGCATTGAATATTTTACTGACATTTAATTATTTCAACTTTCAACCAAACAGTATGAAGGCAAATCGAGGGAAAACTATCATCATAATCATTTATTTTTATCAAATCATCACACCAATTATGTTTTAAAAATAATACTATTTTTCCGACATCAATTTAGCTTAGTGAATAAGGATCATAGTGGTGGGTGGTAGGGCAGAAAATTGAAAAAATAATGGAAGACCAAAGTGTACAACCTGTCAAAGTAAAAGACCAACCAAAAGCCGGAAAAGTAATTTTCTTCAGGAAAAAAAAAACTGGCACTGCCCTGCTTTGATCTGGTCCCATAACTTCTCCATTAATTCAAACTTCAGCAAGAACTAATCTTTTTAGGTTCTTTCTATCATTTTATTTCTGGGTTTTCTCTATTTTCTTCAAAAGAAAGAAAGAAAGAAAATATGATCGTGGCAGTTTCAGGCATGGATTCACTCGGTGAAAGAGCAGCGAAGATGAGAGAAGCACTTCAAAAAAGCCAAACTATAACTGATAATGTTGTTACAATTCTGGGTTCCTTTGATAGTCGTCTCTCAGTTCTTGAGACTGCTATGCGTCCTACTCAGGTAAGTAGATGTGGAAATGTTTTTTGTTGGGTTGAGTTTTGTTTGGTTCTTGAGAAAATGATGGAAAAGATTGGGACTTTGGGGTTTTTTTGGTGGCAAACTGAAAAACCCATATGAGATAATTAATACTACTTGTTGGTGTTCAGTTTGGTTTTCCAATTGCTTTGACTTGTTCTTGCTGTTTGCTGTTGATGTGCTGTTTGTTGTTCGGTTTGTGAGGAAGTGGAGGAAAGCTGAAAGGTTTGGCGGTTTTTTTCATCGTAGGTTGTAGAACCCAGATGAGATAAATGGTTAGTTGTGTGATTCAGAAGAGAAAATTATACGATTCTTGATTGTATCCTGGTTGCCAGTGTTTATTTTTTTATTTGTAATTGAATTGACTGGTCATCCTTGCTGGGTATTGATTTATGATTTGCTGTTTAGTTGAGGGAATTTGGATCTTCAGTATTAAAATAATCACTGTTGAAGAATTCCAGATGGATGAATTGACTAGTTATTGGAGGCAATTAAATTATACTGATTTGATTGGTTTTATCTGTTAAAAAGTTGGGTTTAGATTGTTTTTATTGAATTTGGCTGTGCTTAATCTGGACTTTGTAGATTAGAACGCATGCGATAAGGAAAGCTCATGAGAATATTGACAAGACACTAAAGGCTGCAGAGGTTATACTGACACAGTTTGATGCTTCTCGGCAGGTTGGTTTCATGTATTACTACAAATTTTGCTTTCTTGTTCTATTTGTGAATCACTATATATTTGATTGTTAGTGCCGTTGCTTTCCCTGTCTTAGAGTATGTTTTGATTTCTTCGTGATGTCTACGTTTTCTTATAGCTGACTCACCCATTGAGACTAGCTTGATCAAAGTGTTTTTGTGCTTTCCCGTTCAATTGCTAGACTAAGGTCTGTTTTGTCTCAAAAATAGAATTCTAGTTCTTCTTTAATAATCATTATGGAATTAGTTGCCATTCTAAAACTTCCTTTGACGTACCCATAGGTTTTTTTTTTTGGTTTTGTTGCCTTAACTTTTTTAATTTCTCAAGGTGAAAACTTGATGCCTTATCTGAAATTTAATGGGTTATGTCTTTTCTCAAGTACTACCTTTTCTTTGATGATGCATCAATTTTGATATTTGAAATCTTTTACTCTTTTACACTTTGGATGCACATTTCTTGCACGACTGTTGATATCATCATCACTTCAATATTTAGGCAGAGGCTAAAATACTAAAGGGACCGCATGAGGACCTAGAAAGTTACCTAGAAGCAATTAATCAACTACGAAGCAACATTCGTTTCTTTAGTGGCAACAAAGGCTTTAAGAGTAGCGATGCAGTCATCAACAATGCAAATACCTTACTTGCTAAGGCTATTTCAAAGCTAGAAGATGAGTTTAAGCAGCTTTTGGCATTGTACAGGTATGTTGTCCAAGTGATGGTATTCATGTTGCATGCCAGTTACTTCTAACTGGTTATTGCTAATTCTTCTGCTTTTCTAACCAATTGGTGCTTCTATTATACACTGATGATATTTAACATTTCTCTAATTGTCAACTGAGAGTTATCTATGATAATAAGCTTCATGTGTCAATTGAGTTATCTATGATATTTAACATCTCTTTATGGTGTTGGATGGAAGCTAGTCCCATGTGCTTGGTTCAACTTCCTTATCTTGCAGCATAAACTGAAGTTTTGCTAGCTTATGAGCATGTATAAAATAAACTTTGGGGATATCAGTTAGGACAGGCTTTTCTGTATTTGCAGCACGATTGTCCCTTTTTTCTATATGATGGCTACTTTAATTATTATGAAGGTAAGCTTTCATTTCATTGAACAATAATCAAGCTGGACTCTGTTTACTTCTCATGAACTCTCATCATCTGTCTATTTTGTTTTTGGAATTTATATATGATGCACGATTGATATTGATCTCTCTAGTGATTCTAGATAGGAAGTGGTTGGTAATGACCTATGTATGCACTTTGTCTGGTCATGCAATTGGTAATGACCTATGTATGCACTTTGTTTGGTCATGCAACTTAGCTTTGTTCATCTCTCTAGCTTGTTTATGTTTATTTTCTAAATTCCAGCAAGCCTGTGGAAACTGATCGTCTCTTTGAGTGCCTCCCTGAATCAATGCGGCCATCATCGGAATCACCTGGAAACCCATTTAGTGGCAAGAATAATCATCATGAGCACCAAAACGGTGCTTCAGAAACTGGTGGTTTCAAACATCTTACTCTCATACCTCCAAGGATTCTACCTTTGTTGCATGATTTAGCCCTACAAATGGTTCAAGCTGGGAACCAACAACAGTTACTTAGAATTTACAGGTAAAGAGCTTTGTCTTTTGACTAGTTCTGCCACTTGTAGTATTATTTGCACTCTGAGCTATTTTGACCTCCATGATTATTTTTTGGTCCATCCATGTAGTTGTTTACTTCAGCTAAGTCAATTTTACAAAGCTTCAATACAACATTAGTTTTTTCTTACAACTTTAGTGCTCTCTTGGAATAAAATGTCTAAATGGCCCAGTCCAATATAAAAGGCAATTTCTGTGCTTTTAGAAACCAGATTGGTTCCAGTCTAAGGTAGATGTTAATTCAGGTTTTTAATTTTTGTTCACCTTAGAGTATTCTGCATGAAATCTAACTAGAAGAACTTCTAATTTTGCCTTGCTGAAGACATGTGAGCTTATAGAAAATTACAGTTTCTTTCCATGATTCTATGGTACTGCATGATACCCAAGCCTTGTCAATATCACTAGCAGTTACTGCCTTATGCAACCTTATTTGACTTTATAGTTTAAATAGGAAGGCATGGTATCAAATTGGCAGCTTCTTTGTTTTCGTTCAGGGACACCCGTTCTTCAGTATTGGAGGAAAGCCTTCGCAAGTTGGGGGTTGAAAAGCTGAGCAAAGAGGATGTCCAAAGGATGCAATGGGAGGTGTTGGAGGCCAAGATTGGGAATTGGATTCATTTCATGCGCATTGCTGTAAGGAATTTGTGGACTTGCATGCTTGTATTTATGTTGTACTTCCTAGTATCTAATTATGTTTTGTGCAGGTTAAAATCCTGTTTGTTGGAGAAAGAAGAGTCTGTGATCAAATATTTGAAGGGTTTGATACTCTCCTTGATCAATGCTTTGCTGAATGTACCACTGGTAGTGTCTCCATGCTTCTTAGTTTTGGGGATGCAATTGCCAGAAGCAAAAGGTCACCTGAGAAGTTATTTGTGCTTCTGGACATGTATGAGATAATGCGAGAACTACATTCAGAGGTATGGTTGGTGTGACATATATACAAGAAATGGGTTCTGTTTACTTCCTGTAAATTTGTTCAGTTTTAAATGAATGACATAAAAAACCAATATGCATAGCAGAAATTGAAATATTCATTTGTATATTAGCTCTTTCTTGCTTTGTCCCCCTCCTTTCTTTTGACTGAGTTTGATTCATATTCTTTCCTTGCTGAATGAAAATAGGAGCCTATTTCCACTGGTACTAAGTCTTATATCCTTTTTTCCAGGCTTTCCACGTGGTGGCTTTTTAGTACAATTGAATCAAACATCTAAACACATATATCCATCTGACACCATTTTGGTCAATTTGTGCTACCGATTTACGATAATTTTGTGGATGCGAAATCTATAAAATATATGATATATTCCATATTCCGCTTGGATGCCAGAATAGATGTTTAAGCATGATTTGCAATCAGGGTTAGTAATATGTTGAGAAGCAGGGCAGTATTGTAAATACACTGCACAATGTTTATCGACTGCTAATTCTTTTGCAGGTTGAGGGAGTTTTTGGTGGTAAAGCTTGTAATGAAATTAGGGAATCCATGTTTGGTTTGACAAAAAGGCTTGCCCAGACTGCTCAAGAAACCTTTGGTGATTTTGAAGAAGCAGTTGAAAAAGATGCCACAAAAACTGCTGTTTTGGATGGAACTGTCCATCCTTTGACTAGTTATGTGATTAACTACGTGAAGTTTCTCTTTGAGTAAGTTCAGCTGTCCATACTTTCGATCTTCTAGTTCCAACATTTAGCTGGTTCCACTTGTTCACTTTCAGTGCAGTGTCGTGTTCCAACTTGAAGCTATATGATGCAGCCATGCTAATGATCATCAAGGTTTACATATTGTTTCTTTAGTCAGAGTGGCTGGCCAAAATATTCTTCGCTCACCTATTGACATTGAGCAACTTATTTCTATTCTCTAAAACCCTTCCGGCCCTTTTTTAACACTTCTTTTTTAATAAAATATTTCCATGCTGCTGGATTTGACATTGGATATGTTCACATTATTTACCTGTAAACGGTGTATTAAATCTCTACAGCTATCAAACAACCTTGAAGCAACTCTTCCAAGAATTTGAAAGCAATGGCGAAACAAATTCACAGTTAGCAAATGTAACGATGCGAATAATGCAGGCTCTTCAAACCAATCTGGATGGGAAATCTAAGCAGTATAGAGATCCAGCTCTGACTCACTTATTTCTTATGAACAATATTCACTACATGGTCAGATCTGTGCGCAGGTTTGTTGTGCTTAATTTTTCTCAGAGTTCTTAAAAGATTACTAGTTCTGCTTGTGGCCAAGTTTCAGCTTGTAATATTTTGTTTTCAGATCAGAAGCCAAGGACTTATTGGGGGATGACTGGGTTCAAAGGCATAGAAGGGTTGTGCAGCAACATGCAAACCAATACAAAAGGAATGGTTGGTCAAAGGTGCTGTTCTGTTTGCCAATTAAATGAACTGCCAGATAACAACCATACTCTTAGTTAGCTTTTATTGATATCATATAGTCTCGATATTTTAGACATTTGAGGTAGCTGAAGGTGAAAGGTGCCCTCAAGGTGTCAGAAGTCTTGTGGACTAAATCTGCTAGAAAATATGTGTTTGCTAGTCAAGTTGTTTTCAACATGAATGAAATATAACAAGAAGGTACAGGTATAGGCAGTTGTGATAAATTCTAATACCAAGGCATATGAAAGAAAAGTTGACAAAAATGGAACTTTTGTCAATGGTAAAAAATAGAACAAAGAGATGTGTATGTTCTTACTAGAAAGAAAAATAGATTTGTTGAGAGGACTTGCCTTTTATTTATTCTGTTCTATTAATACAACGAAAAGATCTATAGAGTAAAGTAACTGGGTTTTCACCTTACTAAATATTGGATTTTCAGATTCTTCAATGTCTCTCTACGCAAGGGCTTACCTCATCCGGGGGAGGAGGTTCTGCAGTACCTGGTGAGGGAGGAAGTGGCAGTGGAGCTTCAAGAGGGTTGATTAAAGACAGGTCAAATCAATTCACATTATCTTTTCGTTTTCATATTCACAAACTTTTCTGACCTGGATGGAGAAACGTGTTATGTGTTATATGTTCAGGTTCAAGACTTTCAATGTACAATTTGAGGAGCTTCACCAAAAACAATCTCAGTGGACTGTTCCTGACACTGAATTGCGAGAGTCACTAAGGCTTGCTGTTGCTGAAGTCTTGTTGCCTGCTTACAGATCCTTTATAAAACGCTTTGGGTATGTTCTGTCCCGTTATGCTTGCACCACAGATACATATGCTTCTTAATATTTTTGTAGATTTGAAAAAAACATTTGTCTTTTGTAATGTGTTTTTTGTAAGAGAATGGTGCATGTGCATTAGTTTAAACTTGATCTGAAAATAGTAAAACATGTACATCAATGTTTGGATTTTGTATCGGGCAGGCTCATTTGTGATGGTAAGGGACAGGGAGTTCTTATATTTTTTGCGTTTTTGCGTCTTTTTTCTTTTTTGTGACCTGGAAGCTTATTTCATTTTCTGCTCTAAACTATCTAGATTATGGTTGAAAAAAGCTTGAAACCTAATCCAAGTGGAATTCTGCTCCATCTTGACATATCATCTTTCCCCTTTTCAATTCTGAATGCTGTAAAACCTAGGTTCTGGTGCTGCCACTACAATAAAGATTGTGCAAAACCCACGTAGTTAATTGTACCGTGGTCTTCTTATTTGTATAATTTCCCTCATTTTGTTGCAGGCCCCTAGTTGAGAGTGGGAAGAATCCTCAGAAGTACATTAGATACTCAGCTGAGGATCTGGAAAGAATGCTGGGTGAATTTTTTGAGGGGAAGACCTTGAATGAACCCAGGCGGTAAAGTTTCCATACTCTCTTGAAAATTGGGCACATGCTCATGATCTAGTAGCTCACGCGACACTTTCTTTGGAATGCTTAGTAGTTAGGTTCCTCCCCCAGTGTAGGAGTGACAGTACCTTGGTTCGGATGATGACATTATGTGTGTGTGTGTGTGTGTTTTTTTTGGTGGGGCGTCTTGTGCATCTGTGAAATTCGTAAAGGCTGTGAATAAATGTATTCTTCCTATTTGATTTTAACAGAATTAAAGACTTTTTAGCCGTAGCTTGTGCTATTGGCCAAGAGTTTCTCTGTTTTGATGCTACAGATAGGCTTTTTTCAATTTCCCAAAGATGCAGACCATGTATATGTTTTTCAGTTTTGTGGTGTATATTGTGTTGGAGATGGATTGCCCTGCCATGGCCTCATATTTATTTTCTCCAGCAAGATCATCATTGGCACCATTTCTAATTCTAGATGGTTACTTCGGCTATATTATATTAACAACGCGCTCCCACTTGAAGAGAGCTGAGAGAACACAAAATACGCACAGACAAGTGTGTTATCCAAAAAACAAAAGAGCCCAACCTACCTCCACCAATCACATGTTCAAACAACTCATTTATTACAGTAAGTGAATTAGCTGTTAGAAGAGGAATGAATAAGCCTCAACATTAAGTGATTCTAGGTATGTTGTGTTGAAACAATAGTATGATTTAGGTGTATTTATGTTTTTAAAAGTGGTTTTTAAGAAATTATTTTTTTATGGTTATTTATTATTAAGAAAAAAAAATTAACTTGATTTTTAGAAAAGTATTTTTAAAAAATTTAAGTAAAATTTAGATGAAAATATTTTTTAGAAGTTGTGAAAAATTTAAAAATATTACATTATTTGTTGATTATATCAAATTTGATCTTTAAATTTTTAATTGTTATATATATATATGTTGTTTTGAATATTTATTTTTTAATTTTATTTTTTAAAATTTTATTTTTATATTAACTTTATTTTTTATTTTTATAATTTTTATTTTATTTTTTCTTATCATTTTTTATTGAAATTTTTTAACTATAAAATTTAGTTTTTATTTTTTATTTATTTATTTTATTTGAAATAATTTATGAAATGTTAATTATTATTGTTGTTTTAATTTTTTAATTTTTTTAGATTTAATCTCTATTATTTTAATTATTATTTATTTTATTTGAGATAATTTATGAAATTATATTTTTTCTCAATTTTATTCTCATTCAACCTTTTAATTTGCAAGGTTTGTTCTTCATTATTTTTATAAATTTTTTAAAAATAAAATATTAATAAACTATTTTTAGCTTATTTTTTATAATATAACCAAACGTTAAAAAATATTTTTAAATTTATTTTTTATTATACTATCAAATATTAAATAAATGGGGTTAGTACACCAAAATTCATTCCCCATCCTTTGGTCTTGACACCAAGAATGATATCATTATATATATATATATGTATGTATATAAAATCAAGTATTTATCAACAAAAGTAATAAAGTCTTAACTAAGAAAATAATTTCTCATTTAATCGCCAAGGCTAATTACACTATTCACCATTCAGGATATCAAGGGAGACAGCATGTGTCTGACTGGGTACAAACATCCTCCTCTTCCAAAAAAAAAAAAAAAAAAAAAAAAAANTAAATGAACCGCCAAAAACAGAAAGCCAAATGGACTAGCTTTTGCCACGTGACGCAAAATCTAGCCATGACTGACCACCTTGAAATACCGTTATTTGCGTTCTTTGGTGTTCTTTGGCTCTAAGGATTTCGATCATCAATTCTTGTTTGGTTTCTGAGAAAATTGCCATGGAGAATAATATTTCACCAAAGGGTATGTAAATTTAAAATTTCCTTGTTTTTTCATGTTTGATTTGGTCTTGTGGTTTTCTTTTAAATGTTTCTTGGCGACTGTTGATCATTGGCTTTGGAAAATATTTGTGGGTTTTGAAGATAAGAAAGATGAGACAAGGGAATGTTGCAGCAAGGAGTCATATGAGTACAAGCCAGGAAAACCTATTTCTGATGATATAATACCTCATCTTCTCAACTTGTGAGTGCTTTCTTTTCTTTACTTTGCTTTTGATTCTATCTGTTTTTAATGCTACTTCGGTTAGATAAAGTCATGAATCAATTGTTTTTGTTTGAAATCACTGCCATTAAATTTAACCAAAGAAGTGGACTAAGTCTCAGTCTGCGAAACCTGTAAAACTAAAAAGGAAAAAAAATCTGTGATGTATAAATGGAAATAGAATGAAAGGGAAATTCCTGCTTTCCATGATGATGGGTGTTCAGATGATAGTGAAATTCTGTTCTTGGTCATCAAGACTGACTCTTTATTGATCACTTCAAGATGTTCATCGAGGTTTTTTAATTGATTGTTTCAGATATGGATCTTGTGCCACACCTCGCGACTTTGAAATCTATGCTTCAAATGCTTCCTTTGAAGATCCACTCATGTGTGCTCATGGGTATGTAAATGCTGGTGCCTCGAAATGTTTTGCTAGGAAAGTGAACCTGATTTTTAAACTTAAAACACACTGCCTCACAGAGCACTGTTTGCATTACGAAACTGGATGAATAAGCGGAGTTCTGTTGTAATTACATGTAGAGATGTAGTTTGCATATGCTGCTGTATGAAAGAGCTATTCAAAATTGTTAGCTTTAATTAGAATCAGTATTTTTTTGCTTGTTTTAGCCGGGGAATGTTGTGGGAATGAGTGCCTTTGCAGTTTCTGATTTTATGATTCCACAGGGTGAAGCAGATCAAGTCAGCATTCTATTCACTTTCTAAGGTACTTTATTTTTGGTGCCGGTGATAATCTTCTTCTTTCAACATATCAAGTATTTTATTCAATTCGTTTATGCTTATATGTTTTGATCTTTCAAGAGAATATTTAAAGGGGCCTGGAGAGAATTTCAATTTAACTTTCTGATTTTTCTGGAGATGCATCATGATTTCCTAAGCTCTCTCCCCCTCTTGGATTTTGCTCTTATCATTATGTCTAAATTTCAAGAGACATGCTTATCTTGTTTGATGGTTTCATATTTGGAATTACTAGTGATCATTGTTTCAATGCTAATGTTGATCATGTAAAAAATTGGAAAAAAAATGTTAATTGTTTTTCAGATATTTAGCGAATCAAGAATTGTTGAATACAGCGTGGAAGAAAAAGCAGTGTCACCGAAAAAGCAAGAGGTTCAAAACTTCTTCTGCAATTTCTTTTTGCTATTTTTTCAAGGTTTGGTTATTAATACAGATTTTTGAAGCTTTACGTGTGCATTTGCTTTAGATATTAATTGACAACAAGCAGAACTATAAGTTCCTAGGAAGAAGTATAGACATGATATCACTCATCAAGCTATATGTGGAGGATGGGAAGGTTGTTCGCCATGAAGATTGGTATGCTCTACAGATGCCCATGTAGAATTCTCCGTCATCTTGACCTACAGTATAGTTATGCTTATGTTCAATTCTGCATTAATTTTATACAGGTGGGACAAGAAGCCTCTAAGAAATAGAGAAACAATCAAGTTTCCAATGGCTGGCCGCTTTATGGAAACACTTCGCAGGGGATCAATGCTTGCAACTCATGCCATGATGGGGTTCGGGAAGGACCCAACGATGTAAAATTACTCTTAGAATCAAACAGATATGTCGTGTTTTTCTTCTGCTTAATTCGTGCTCATGCCTGTATTGGTGTTGTATTTGTCGCTTAATCACATCAGCAAGCCATATATTGCTGGCTATTCTGCTTTAAATTACTATTACGAGTAATAATCAGCAATTACAAGTTTGTATTCAAGTAATGTATAATGTTTAGCAGTTGTATGTTCAAGCTCCATTTTCTTGTTGCAGAAAGCTGTGTCCAGGTAATTTATTGGAGGAAACAAGCTTTGTAATCACTGTTCATACTACATTTACGTATGATTTCTCTTAATGAAGTTTACTTTTCCTTCTTTATATTAGTTTGGCATTGCAGTACAACTGCATTTTTGAGATTTTTTTTATTTTTTAAACCTTCGAGCTAATATTTTATTATTATTTTGATATCAGAAATGAATTTTAAAAAGTGAAAAAAATATTATTTTAATATATTTTTAAATAAAAAATATTTTTAAAATAATATTTACTACACTCACGAACATACAGACATGTAACAGTAGCGGTAAAGGTGGTTTTTTTCCAACAAGTTCGCCAAATGGTAGCTTACTAATCATCGATTGATAACAGGGCTGGGCAGCCACAATAACAGAGAGGGAAAATGGAAGGAGGTGAAGTATGAGAGGAAGTTATGTTGTTTGCTTATGACCACATTGATTGCAGTTCACCAGAAATAAATTGATCACAAGCATACCTGCGCAAACCACACAATTAACCTTTCAAATTTTTGCTTAGATAGCAGTGATGGATCGACAGAGAGATGAGACTGAAGCATGGGATCTACCCCTTTAACTTAATTGACCACCTCTGACAATATTTCAAGTCAAGAGGTTGAAGTCATTGGATGTGTGCTTGTCACCTATACCACCAACTATTTTCTAGTAGAATTCTCTCATCATATCATGTGTGAAGAAGAGAGGACCTTAATTTTAGGCTTTAACCTTGATTGCCATATATATCGTCATTTCCAGCTGTTCTTCTTTTTGTTGAATCTCGATGTGCTAGACGGTAGATGTGTTTTTTCCTGTTCATAGCTGCTGCTTTATAAATGTTTATTTTTTCCTTTAATATAACGTGCAGATGCCATGTTATACAGCACTAGAATTCTCAAGCTGTAAAGTTAAAAAAACAAAAAAACAATTCTAGAAAAAACTCTTATGTACTCTCGGAACTCTAGGTCTTCAGATTAAAACCCTATAATCTAAAATCTAACTAAAAAAGAAAATCTAATAGCCAAGAAAGCTATAAAAACAACAGAACTAGGATCGATCAATCTTGTCCATAATGATTGAAAGCTATGATCTATATATCTCTCCAAGATTCTCAAAGACAAAATCAAACAATGATTGAAAGCGAAAAAACATATCGAATATCCAAAACCATATCTAACATTCTCTCGTTAAATTTCACGCCGGAGCCTCTTTTTGACTGGTCTTTCCATGCTGCTTTGCCTTTGAGATTTATTTATAACCCCACAATAAGCCTAAAGCCTAGTTGCTCTCTCTCTCCCCATTATCATGTGAGAATGATGAGTGAAGGATCCAAGACTATAGGGTTCTTCAGGCATAGCTGCAGCAGTTAAGGAGAGAGTGAAAGATAGGTGATTCTATGACAAAGCTTTTTTCTTTGTCGGAGTTCAATTATACACTTGTTATTGGAGTTTCAGATCCAAGAGTTCCCTTACTTTCATGCAAAACTCTCTTACATGAGAAAGAAGGAGCTTTATGTACATGGTGACCTTAAATAAGAACAGCCATTTTAGCTAGCTAGCTTTCTTTTTCCAAAGACTGCAAAAGCATTAAGGTGTGGAAACTTTGTCTCCTTGCCATTCCTTTTTGGCAAAGGGCTCCACTCCTTCCCTCAAAATCAAAAGCTTGAGGCGTGGAAGCTGTCCTCGATGAGACACGGCTATTGCAGTATATGAAAGATAAAAGATGTGAGAAGTAATGCCCTTGAAAAGTGTGTGCATTTTGAATACTTTATGCCCTAATGACCCTAAAAAGAATACATCAGTGGGTTCATGCTTTTGTATTTCTTTTTCCCGTTCCTTTTTATCACTTGCGATGATTTTCCGTTCATGTTCTCAGATTATACAAGGATAACGGCTAGTATAATTCATCTCACAAAACCTTTTGGACATTCTTATTAAATCGGTGCAAGTTACACTCGGTAATCTAAGATTTGAAAATTAATAGAACATGCATGATTCGATTGATTTGAATGAATTAAATCATTAACCGGTCAATCTGGTTAAAATTTAATTTATTTTTTTATATATTTTTTTAAAAATTAACATTGTTTTAGATTATCTTGGATTAATCTATTCAAATTATAATACTAGGTTTAAGTCATCGACCTAACTTAATAACTTTGTTTTTGATCCATTATCTTGAGTTATCATAAAACTTCAAGAAAAATATAAAACAAATTAAGATCATGCAGTTCTGCCCCCACCTCATCATGCCATGAACATAAAACAAGCTATAACAACCTTGTGATTAATGATACATTGATCAAGACCTAAATGTTGTTAAACTTGATATTTTACTGAGGTTGATTAACAATACATAGATTAGGACCTTGAAGAATATCACTGTCTTGTTAAAAACTCATTAATATTTATATTAGTGCTTAAATGGGTATTTAGTTAGACGCTACAAAGGTCAAAGGAGTCTGTCACTAAACCAAGCAACAGCTGCTAGACGGCTCAGAATTTGAATTGCGGCAGCCACTGAAGTAGATTAAAGGTGAGTTTGGAAAATAGCCGACTAAGTTTGAGCTGGTCGTCATCTGACTATTTTGTCCAAGAGAATGTTTTCTGCATGTCGGATAAACATGAATTGTTGTGGATTAAGGGTGTCTGAAACGATTGACGAAAAGGTCCCGAAGAATATGCAAGAAACAATCATCCCCTCAGGAAGAAAAGAGACCAGAAAATCAACATTTTCTGAAAGATGTTTGTTATTGTTCTCAAAGTCTTCTGGGGTATGATATATTGTTAATTACAAGTGTGCGAACATGATAAGTGCAATAAAAAACATGTCTGGATATGTTTCTTTAAAGATTAACAGAAATTCAAAAGAAAAGGAGGAAGAGGAAGAATTAGGATGTCTGCGAAGCTTATAAGCAGGGCTACCAGAACTAGTTAAAGGTTGGAGTCGTGGGTTGGCTAGATTAAACCACTAGTCGATGAGTTAACTTTTTTTATAATAAAAATTATATAAAAAGTGGACAGGTCTATATTATTGACCCACCGGCCTAGCCGTCGTTTATAATTACCATGTCTCTGTTGGTCATAGACTCAACGCACAATCTCCCGGCAAGCCACACAAGCTTTTCGTGCAATTTGAGAACATCCCATAAGATTTCTTGGTTAAAAACATCAATCATTCATGGAAGTTGCTATCATGACTTCTCATGACTTCGTGCTCAAATCTTTTAACCATTTATCCCTTAATGGGAACAAAGCTCGAGGCCTTGTCTTCAAGTGGCTAAGGCTACCCATTATCATCGACAAAGTGGAGTAGTTCTTAAAATTTTTTTGGGGCTGCTGTTGAATAAGGATCGTTTCCAACCTATTTACTATCACGATGCTGTCAAGTGTACCTATCTCTTAGACTAAACCCATAGTGTAAGAAAATGGTGTTATTGGTTACATGAGATAATATTAAAATTTTCTGATCTTTTTGCCGGGAATTCCTTTTCTTTTTTCCTTTTCCCTTTGTTCTCCTCTCTTCTTTTGTCTTACTCAAGTAAGAACATGACAGTTGGAGATGAGTAAAGCAGGGTGAGTTCCAAATTTTGGATTACTTAAGCCATTGCTTTCCTTGTTTGATTTTACGTTCTAAAGCTTACAAAAGAATGGAAAGCATAGGCTGGCTACTTTTTGTAGTTTAGTCAAGGTTAGTTAGTACTCATGCTAAGATTCTCTGGGGAGGTGTAAAGAGCTTATATTTACGAGTCTTTTGGTTTCTTACAAGTAGAGGAAGGTATAGAGCTTTCTGAAAGACAAAGCTTATTCGCCTTTTTGTTAACAAAATGGTAACTCTGAAGTTTGAACAAAATCTTCAAGAACAACATGCAAGAACGAAAATCTAAACCTAGATATATTCCTCCTCTTTTGGTGCTTATACCACCTGATAGGGTTGCTTGGACCGCTCCTTTCAGGCTAGTTACCAGTTGCTACATATATAGCATGCGTGAGATATTCAGCAGAATAAACTCAAAACAATTTTAGATTAATCAGTCAGCTACGTGGCTGGATAAGTTAGAACTAGAGAAAAGGAAAGATAAAAGTCTACATTTGAATGGTGAGGAGCTGGCAAGGTCCCATAATTTGTTCTTCAGGTATATAGCTTGTTAATTAATATAATTATCACCATATATATATATATAATAACAAATTAATTCTTCAAACATGGTCCCATAAAGTCTTAAAAAAAATCTTCCTTTTTGGGATTCTAAAGTGAAAACTTCTTTATGGTCTAAAGATTAGATGCTTCTTGTTTTTGTGCTGATCCTCTTTTTGGTTGATGATCATTCCCTCCTTACACTTCTCAAAGACTAGAATGTTAAGTTTTAATAAACCTACCAAACAAATATAGTAATAAAGTGAACACTTGCCCACTAGTCATAAAGTATAGTGTTCACTTTTTAATAGCTGTTTCCCATGGAAGATTTTTTTTCTTCCTTGTTTCTCTTCCAAAGTAGCCACTTCTTTGCATAACCTTGAAGCTATGAATCTAAGCTTTTGATTTTCAACAAATTTTTTTATTACTAGTTAAGTCTTGGTGTTTTGTCTCTGCGTTTCAAGTTAAAAAAGCATTATTTTTTTACTTGAATCGCAGTTTCACCGCAAATGAGCCCTTAATCACCATATATGTTTATCATTACTGGGACTATAAGATCAGTATAAAGGCAATTTAAGGTGATATAGAATATAAATTTGCATGGAAGATTGCCTAACTTGGACAAAGAATGAAATCTTGGAGGAAAACCATGATTAGATTTGCACTATGTAACATCAAGTTAAGAAATAAAAAGACATATATATACAGCAAAGCCTTACTTAGCTAAGTGCCTAAATCCTGTCGAATCCCTTCTCCATGTAAGATAGAAAAGAATTTTTCTTTTTCCCCTTTGTTAGTTTAATCTTTCTCTCCCCACATAAATCCAAAAAAAAAAACCAAAAAAAAAAGAAGAAAAAAGAAAGAAAGGTCCTTCAATATTAAAGATCTAACAGATATACCCCCCCTTAACTTAATTCTTGAATTTTGAAAACAACCTGCCTATCCACAGATTCTAAAATCCCATATTCTGCAAGTGAACATTGATCATCTCCATTATCGCCAAAGGAAATATTCAGGTCAAGTGAAAGAACTAGACTTTTCTCCTCCATGACATCCTCATCTTCCTTGTCTTCATGATTGTCACCAGGTTTTTGCCTTCTTAGAGGAGAACATGCTCTGGACACCGAACAGAAGCTTTCACAACTGAGAATAATAATGGCATCCTTAAGAGGGACTTTTTCACCATCAGGAAGTGTTACATTTCCATTTTCAATTGCTTGCTTGATACCCTTTTGAGAACAGTTGTCAACTTGATCCACATCTTCCATGAAGAATACGCGACGAGGATTTTCATTCAAAGCTAGGCCAAGTCTCTCAAGATAACTGCAACCCAACTCATCTCTTGCTCTCTTGTTTTTGGATTCTTCGATACATTCAGCTCTTGATGAGGAGAAATTGCTCAAACCAATCGAGACAAAGTTGCTTTGAGAGCCAAAAATTAGTCTAGCTAGCTCCCTTGCAATCTTTTCTTTACCTTCAAAATCAACACCTAAGAAAAACAGCCAAGTTTCTGCTTTGTCTTCTATGTGATTCAACTTTCCTTTCCTTTTCCTCATTCCAGACCTGCACTCAAGGATAGTGGTTGCAATTTCAGGAATGATATCCTTCTGCCATGAAACCTTCTTCTCCAAGCCACTACGTAGATTCTTAAAGTTGTAGTCATTGAACTCCTTGAAGCTTTGGACACCCTCCATATCATCCATTGCTTCACTTGAAGAAGCTGAATTTGGACTAGAGTTGGGATTTGACAAAAGGTCGGGTTTGGGATCATTTCTCAAACTGCTTTCATAACCTTCATTGCTGCATTCTGAAATCCAAATCTGGTCCTCCCTTTCAAACTGTTTATTTTCAAAAATCACTGGCCAACTTAAGTGTGTTTGTTGTGAGTCGGTGTTGCGCTCTTGCGAGGAGAATGAATTCGGTGAAGGAGGAGACGAAGCAAATTTGATGGTTTTCTCAGGATAGTAGGACTGTTTGTGGACTGAACCAAAAAGAGAAATCCCCTTATTGCATAGATATTCCTGCTAAACAAGTTCCAAGTGCAAGGAGTGTTAATTTAATAGAAGTACTATTGATGTAGCCAAGATTCATTATAAACTTTGAAGTTTATGTAAAATAAGCACCTGGTCATTGGTTGTATTTCTTTCAGTTTCTTTGCACTGCTGGAGCCATAAGGGCAAGCTTGAATTGTTAGAAATAGTAACGCTAGAAGTGGATTCCTTGTTATGGGTGCTACCTACTAGGCTTTGAGCTTCTTTATTGAAGTTGACGGAGTAATCTGTCCGGCAAGTTGAGTGGTTATCAACTCTAGATTCAAGCAGTGGCCAACTGGACCCATTCAAAGATGCCTTGCTTCTGGATTGATGAGATTGTGAATCACTGAAAGAAAGTAAAGAACATAAAGATTAGTACTAATGGGGAAACGATAAGCAGATGAGCTTGAATTAGCACTTTAATTAAAATTTAAGAACTTACCTATCGAGTTTGAGACTTAGGTTCAGGCTCCCAACTGGAATTGTTACAGGATTAAGTTCCCACATGGTCTCTAGAGAAGGGTGGCCTGCTTTACACTTCATGTAAGTTTGGAAAGTAGCGATCCCCATAAGCCACAACCTTCCTGTTTCACTGAATCCATGAACTAATCTTTTGAGCTCCATGATTATGTGATCTACAGTGCAGTAGTAGCTTCTCCTTTGCTCACCATAGCTTGACCAAAAATCAGCTATCCATTTGAGATCACCCAGATATAAAACCACCCCAGTGCTTATATAGCTCTTCACAATGCACCTAAGCTCCATAAGCTTCTGTTCAAGTTCCTCTTTGGAAAGACTTCTGAAAGAGAAAAGAGGAAGGTTTTTGAACCTCACAGACCTCAAATCCCCAGAAACTTCCCCTCTCTCAAACTTGTCCTTCACTCCCCTAACTACGCTATCAGCAGTCGCCAGGCACTCTCCTGTGATGATAGTGTTTCTTTTTTTGCCCACCAATGTGTTTAAGACACTCATTACATCATCATTCCTTACTTGATCAAATGGTTTGCTGTGCATGATTCCAAACTGACTGAAAGGTAGAGATTGAGACACACTAGCGCTAAGAACTTGAGGTTTGATGATTTCTTTGGGCTGACAGCTGACAGTAACAGAACTTTGAGGACAAATCTCCAAAGAAACAGTTTGTTCTACCTTGTTTTTCACTTGAGTACTGGAGAAACCTGCCTCCCTCATGACTCTACTAACACTAGGATCATCTAGGATTGAGATGATGAGCTGTTCTATCTCAATTTTCAAAGCTAAAATGGGCTGTTGCTGGTTTTCGATGGACCCTCGCCGTTGGTGAGCCTGAGCACGCTTAAAGGCCGCAACCAAGGCATTGGAGAGGGAAGGGTATGAGGAGTGAGGGCCTAGTAGGGCACTAGAAGTGGACGCAGGGAGGCGATTAAGCGCCACATTGAAGCAGAGCTCTAGCGCTTTGCATTGAAGAGGATGAGAGTAGGATTGAAGGCAAGCCCTTCTGAGAAGACCAGTAGAGGAAGCAAGCATTGTGCTTGCTACATGAAGAGGAGTGACTTGAGCATGGCCTCGCCGCCTAGCAAGACCAACTGCTTGTTTCACTAAACTAACAGCCTCGGGAGTAAGAGCCTGCTGTACACTGCAAATTCCTGCCCTCATATTTCTCTAGTTTTGAATGTTCACTTATGCAATGATACGAAGTTTCAGAAATATCTAACTATATGAAGGAAAACTAGATGATCGTTCAAAGAGGTTTTGGTTTCATGTGTGGATAACAAGAGAAGTATAGTAGTATATAAGGAATTTCTTAGGTAAACTCTTAGTCAAGCTTCCAATATATATGAAGAAAGCAGCTATCTGCCGGTTTATATTTTGCTTGTGAGGGAAGAGGTGTGGCAAGTGTAGATATTATGGGCTATGGGATTGTGCTTTTCTTGCTAGTGAGGCAAGATTTTAGTCTTTGTATGTGAAAGTGCTTTGCATGTGATATCCAACTTTCTCTTTCTCTCATCATATAAAGGTTAGTGGATTAAAAAAAAAAGGTTGGTGTCTCTATATCGTGGGAGCTATAAATTATATCAACATTTTGCAAAGCACTAAGCTTTAAGGACTATGAATGGAATAATCACTTTTTTTTGTTAAATCATATATATATATATATATATATATAATGACTGATGCATTATGTACTATATACGTTATTAAAGGATGGAAGAATAGGCTCAAAAGTAGATAATGAAAAAAGAAAAGGAAAAAAGAGAAAGGGCAAAAAGAAAAGGAAAGGCAAATCCACCAATACCAAGAAGCTGAAGTAAAGAAGAGAAGACTGCCTGTCTGAAGGGAATTGGGAACTGCAGTAGCGCTTTACTTTGCTCTCTTATCAAAGAAGAAGAATAATGCCTTTGATGATTGAGTAATGGATGGCCACAAACTTCTATTTTCCTTGAACAGATTGTATGAAATCTATGTAAAAAAAATTCCTTACCCCCCTCCCCGCCCATAAAGTTGGCTTTGATGAGGGCCTTCATTTCAAATCAAGTTCTTGATTTAGACCATGACCCTATAGGTGCCCTTCAATAATTAGCTAATCTCCAATTATCTTCTTTTCTGGGATGCAGGAGTAGTACTGTTGTTACAGACTCATGCTTATATAATATTGATGTATAGAACATTAATCATACTTGTTGGAATCCCACCTCTCTTTCACGGAATTGGATATGGTCATCAGAAAATTCCACTCTATTTTCCACAATACATAGCATTGGAGTACTCGTTTGAGTTTTCCCTGGATCAGACTTGCACTAGATATCACATTGCACTTCTCTCGAACTATAGCTCTTTCCCCTGTCAAGCTCCTACCTAGCTAATTGTCACTTGAATAAGAAATCCTTGGCTGACAGAATGTTTCATCTGCATGCAGACTTATAGCTAATAGCTTGCTTCTATCAATCCCATGTTCTTGTTGTTGATGCATTGCTTAATTAGTCATCGTAGTTCCTACTTGAAGCTAGCACTGGATAAAAATGCACATAGGCAGAACCAGAGCTGATGCATGGAAGGCTCTCAACACAGTCTAGGCCTAGCAATGCTGGCATAGTAGATACAAACAAAATATAATAGTGACTTGAGTTAGATCCCGTCTGTCTGAAACGAAACGGCAAAACGGTCAACTAGTCAAACAAAATTGTCAGGATAAACTCAAACGACAAGCCGGTGACATGTTGGGGACACAGTGAAAAAGTAAAGAAGTTCAACTTACCTCTAAACTAAGATTACTTTTCAGAAACCCCCCTAAAACTCTTATCAAGGGAATGCTGTAAAAAATATATGCAATTCAAGGATTTGACAATGGATTATTCCCCATGATTTATCTATCTTGATGAGCATGTTTCATTGTGTAAGATTGCATAAAAAATCTTTTTTCCGTTTTACATATCTCAAGTATCGGAATAAACATTAAATATTTAAGGGGATTTTAGAAAATAGGGATTAAATTGAGAAGACTCATAAATATCAGGGATGGAGACGTAAAAAGTACCACAGATAGTTGATCGGTGGTATCCAGCAAAACCATGTCAGTATCTGGTCCTCTCTGTCCACAGATTTCAAAACCATAGTTACTGATCTCCAAAATTTTTGACTTTTTTGGGTTGTATCTTTTGTGAATTTGTCTGAACTAACATGGGTTTGATTTCTTGGATTGAATTAGTGTCAGCGTTTGTTTCTTTTTATTATTTGTCTGATGAACATGTTCCTGCATTCGATTTTGTTATTTTGACCGTGGGCTTAAAACATTGAATTCCTTACAAAATAGTGGAGGTAAACAAATTGTATGTCCTAAATGGGCTGGAATTGATATGTTTATTGAGCAGATCCAGTTAAAAAAAAAATGGTTAGAACAACCCAAATATACTTTTTTTATTGGATTATTGAATCGATTAAAATTTAATTAGTTTAATCTATGAACTCGGTTTTATAATGGATCAGCTAGTTATTGATAGTTGAGCTTGGAATCATGTCCAAGTTACAGACACGGAATATGCTGTGATAATTTTTCTGTCTCTCGAGTTGTTTTTTTATCTTTCTTTATCAATTCTTGGACAAGCATGCAGTAGTAATCTGCATCTGCCTGAAATGCATGCTGTTAGGTGTCCAATATATCTGCTGATGAATGATGTTTTGGAATGCTTTTTTTTTATGTTCTTCGCGTCTCGTTATCATGTTTCAATTTTTATGGTTCTTGTGTTGCCCTTTAAAAGAAGGGTTTCGTTTATAATGTAGTGGTCGTTTGGCCGTTTGTGTGATTTTTTTATTTTATTTATGGAACTGTCACATGTTTATATACACATGAGATTGGCTTGTTTATGTGTTCTTCACTTGCAGTTTAGGGTTGCATGTACACACGATCCAATTGTCTAGTTGCCTATAAACTGTCAGGAATATTGAGCTGTGGAACATGAAGAGACTGAATTGAGAAACTGGGTGCTGCCAGTGGCAGTGATACCTGCATAATTGTGCCTCTGATACGTCCCAGAATTCAAATTTCACAAGTGATGAAGATATATAAGGTGAATTCTTACAAGCAATTTGGCTGCTCACTTGAGATTGTCGTGGATATATCTCAAGAGGGATCATAATTTTGAATAAGATATGGTTGCATTGGGGGAATTCATACATATGTCAGTGAAGGATGCCCAATGCAACAATATCTTCATCAAAATTTAAGAAGAGCCTGACGAAGTGCCAGGGAACTTTGCATTAGAGGACAGCGATCTCTGCACTTGATGTTGGCTGTGGAACTTGATGCTTCAATAAGGTGCTTCCTTAAGTGATTTCCATAATGATTATTGATAGGAGTTGAGGAACAACTTGCTTGTGTTGCATAATTTTGTCATTTTAGGCTTGTTAAGATGGTCTGAACTCTGAAGTTGCTTTTACTTGTTAAGGAATTTGGCTTTTCATTGTATTGAAGACACGGGAATTTCTAAGAAGCCTTGTATCCCAGGAAATTTCTATCTAGTGTAACAAAAGAAGGAAAATATTATAGCCTCCCTGGTCTAATCTGAAAAGGGAATGATGAAATCGGTAGTTTAGACAATCAGAGGAATGCAGCCACATTTATATGTTGAGGTTCTATCATGAGATGTCAGTCATATCATAAGCTGGTGCTCTTTAATGGCTATGAAGATGGAGGGAGGGAGGGAGGAATTTAGAGATACACAATGATACTTGATTTAATTAAGAGTGGAATCGGCAGATCTGAGGATGCTTACAAGGACCTTAGCTTTACAAAAATGTCTTGGAATTCGCTTGAAGCAGATGATACTAGTTCAGCAGTTCTTGCTAAAGTGCAGCAGCTAATTAATCGCTTGTTCTACTTTGTATAAATCTCTAAGTTTTCAGAGCTACAGCTTTCAGTGTCTTCAAGTGGACTTTGGATGGTCATGCTGTCAGTCATACAAAGTAGTAGAACTCATCTCGTTTACTTGTAGTTCTCACTTTGATAATATATAAGGTTGTGTTTGATTAGTGTCTTTAGTAATAAAGAAGAGGTGAAACATTTGTAAAAGAGACAAAAACGTACTTGATTGTACTTTCAAAACCTAAAATACAAGTAGGCATGTGTCTTCGATCCTCACTGTATCCATTTCTTGTTTATATCATAAGGGATTCTTGTTTCTTGAAACAACAGTGGAAAATATTCGATGGGTTCTCCACTTCACTTTGTCCAATCTTATATGGTAACCCAAGATTTGAGATTGCCTTCGCTATGAACAGGGGAAGAGGAAACCATAGAATATATTCGAGACTAGTCTCTTACAAGGACACAGCTTTTTCTTTTTTATCGGAAGTCATTTGTATTTCTATCAATTTCCATGACAGCTCCTTGCGTGTTTTTCTTTTTTGATGAAATAAAAAAAAAATGGAGCAACGTAACGTGTGCATTCAAAAAGATGAAAACAACCTCTGACCTTCTGTAGAACTTCTTTTTAAATGTTGACATGTGAAAGTGGTATACGAACAAATCTATTAAACGTTCCACTGCAGTTTCATATACTGTTCACATAATGGGTTAAAATCTGGTTGATGATGTCAATGCATTGCGTGTAGGTTTAGCTAGCAGTTCTCGAGGAAATCGATAGCTCGCATTTGCAATGCAGTTTAGCTAATTTCGTAGACTGTTGTATGTTCGGTCAAACACGCCATTTTAGGTGGCTTCTTTTAACGGGTCACATTACCAGAATTCGTCTATTAAAGAAGATCATTCTATCACCCGATGTCTGCATTAAACGTTAGATTAGCCATCTAGATTGTGTGTAGTCACGGTTCATTTGCAACAATAATCTCACGTTCTTTCAACGATTCTCCTTGAACCTAGCTGGAGATTCACAGGCAGAGAACAAGAGGCAGAGACTTCAGATTCTAATATTTCTTGCCATTTTCAAGAAGGGGAGAGATTTCATAATCATCATATTAATTAATGTACACGAAAAGAAGCTCTAATCTCATTTTGTTTTTCTTAGATCCTGCTAATATAAGCAAAACTGGAATCATTAAAGCTAAGACGATACCATCTGTTCTTCGTCATCCATCTCATTGCGCCGTTACAATGAACATAGAGGAGATGAAGACGAAGAGGTAGAATCAGAACAAGGAGCAGCCGCAATCCCACAAAGTAGATCGACAAATGCCCCAACTATATACCCATGATTCTTCTTCCCATTGACCTTCAAATACCACCCCAATAACTCCTCTAAACAATCCCAATCTTTAAGTCCATGAGACCCCACCATCTCCTCCATTGACCTTCTAAAATCAACATATGGGTTTTCAGACTCCATTGCTAGCTCTACACTTTCTTTGAATGGAAACCCTCCAGTTTTTGCCTCTTCTAGTATTGAGTTTGTGTCACCAGGCTCAAAAAACAATCTTTCTGATCTCACCCCACGTACAACAACCTCCAATGACTCCCCGTCATAGTCCTCCGACTCAGCTGAGAAGCTTGTAGTTTCTGACGAGTCAGTGAACCATGACTCTGGTGTTTCAACCCCTTCAGAAGAATCAAAGAAGACTGAGTTTACGGTCTTGATAACATCATCTCCAGCCCTGAAAGAAAGGGTCTTTGGGTGCTTGCATGAAGGCCATTTTTGCCATGTATGCTCTGTTTCTTTGCCCTTGAAGAGTGCTGGTATCTTCATTTTTCTTGCTCTCTTGATCTCAAACACTATAAAGAGATGATCTATAGGCTTAAATGGTGTCTCACGATGAATGAATGTCTATGGCCTTTTTGGTTTGCTATTAATGTGATCAGAGGAAGTTGTGAGAGTCATATTTAAAGAATATGCGAAGAGGAGCAGGGGAAGATGAAAAGGAAATGGGACAGGTAGGGCCGGTGATAATGTGAGTATTAAATTCTGAGTTGCATAATTGAACGTGATATTAAATGTCTCCTCACAGCAACTAAACATAACACAACTTCTTTACGTTCAAAAGCTTCCATTTATATAATAAATGGAGCTCCCGTGAATTGTTTTGTTGATGTTATTCTGTCCCACAATTTTACTATCCCTTTCATAACCCATCTCTTCCAAGCTCCTGTTAATTTTCTCTCAAAAGTATTGTTATAAAACTCGGTTTTGGCATTATAGGTCAACCTGGTTACTAGAGAACATCTCTTCCAGCTCATTATAGAGTCTAGTTAGAGGGTTGGGAAAGAAAATATATATATATATATATATATATATATATATATATATATTAACCACCTCTTTCTTTAAACTCGAATTGAAAATGACACTTAAACCAATTATTCAAAAAATTAAAGAAAATTATTTTAGCTAGACAAATTATGAAGAGAGTTAGATTCTCTTAGCAGACAAAGAGTTTATTTGTAATTATGATGGTGATTATGGTTATAAGTTTTTTTTTTGTTTAGAAATTCATTAAAATAATATATTTTTTTATTTTTTTAAATAATTCTTAACTCAGTAAATCAAAATAATTTGATAACATAAAAAATATAATTTTAATTACGTTTGCAAACGCGGGAAAACTAGATGGAATAAAGTCTACTTGAATGAGAAAAGCCCTAGTTAGGCACGATATATTGCGTAATTGAGGAAGGAGGCTCGGTTGTTCTTTCGCCGTGAACCACGTGATGGTATCACATACCATGTCGAGGAACCTGTTTTTAATTATTACAGTAATTGAAAGAGACAAAATACATTAGGAAATTCATTTGGAAAAAGGATAAATGGGATTGAAAAAATAAATGAGGCAAAATTCATGTGACTTCTTTCTTTTTTTTAAAAAGAAAAAAAGAAAAAAGAAGAGCGGTTTAATGAGGCACACTATAAATGTGAATAGAGCCGTACCACCGACCGGATCAAAATTGGCTCGCCCGCTAGGGTTACTTAGAAGGCATCCGACTTCTCTTTCATGAAAAGAAAAGGCATGTTGTTGTTTGAACGATAATTATTAGACTTGGCTTGAAATTTAATTTGGGAAAGAGCCTTGTTTTTGGATTTTTGTGCCAACTTATATGTTATGGGTTAATTTTTTATTTATTAAAATGATGTTATGTTGTTCTTTAAAAAATCATGAAGAACATTCATGTAATTAATTTACTGATCAGATAATCACAGAGAGTTTGGTGGTGTGGATATGTTACCTAGGCTTGGAAAGAAAGAAAAAAAACCTTTCTTTTGATTTTAAAATTTAACAAGCAACTGCTCTTATGTTTTCTTTTTTCCTTTCTTAGTTTGCAGGTGATTTGAACGAGGAGAATATGAATTTATGGCATTCGATCATTAGAAAGGATCGGCAGCTTCATTTTACAATTTATGGCATCCTTATGAATACATGGAGTGTTGTGCGTAATCAAATCAGGAAATGAAGTCAGGTTTTACTAATTTTAACAAGTTGGGCTGATTTTATGCAAATTTTACTTGAGTTTTTTAATTTTATAATTTTCAATCTAATTTCATATGTTTATCTATATGTATAGAATCATATAATTTGACTAGTAAAAACACGTTGTTTTGATAACAGTGTTCGTACGGGGCTTGTAACTGCCATGAGATGGAGAACAAAAGCGAACTAAGAAGAAGCTCACATAGTTTTCTCGTAATCTATATTTTGCGTGTGAAACAACAGTTAACTATCTTGTCAGTGGGTCGTTAGAGAATCAATGTTCTTTTCTTATCTCGCTTTTTCCCTTTTTCTTTTTTCTTTTCTTGAGAGTTCCAGATCTCAATGCTGACGAGGAGCTTTTCGAGAGGAGCCTTTCAAGGAATGGGTTGGGATAGAGTCTGAATGTTCCTGTACTTGCCACCGTGGTGGTAGAACGCAACCCCTAGCAAGGCCTGTACAACCACTAACATTCAAAAAAATAATTTAATTATCAAAATAGTGTAGTTTGGATAAAAAAAAACAAAGAGTTGAAAGCTAAATTTTAACTCCAGTTCTTTTTTTGAATCAATCTCTTGCTCGTGCGATTTGAATGGTTCGTGCTGGAATCAGTAGATCACTGGGTTCGCAGTTATTATTGTGATCAGTTCAGGAGGAGGAGGAGGAGGAGATTGTAGATGAACTGGTTTGTCTCCTATCTACCGATTCATTATTGGCTTTGGGCAGGCATCTATGTGGAAAACACATGCTACGTTGACCCTCATTATTTTTTTTTAAAAAAAAATAAATAAATCTGTGAAGTGTGTTTAGTTTGATAATTGAGAAGATTGTGAAACATTGGGTCCTATGTATTTGTGAGATGACGCTGCACGTCGTGCATGATATATTAGAAAATGCATTAAGATGGACATCTAATACGGTTACCAGCTAATAACAATTAAAAAAAAAAGAATGTAATGCTAATATATACTCCTTAAATATTTCCCAGAAAAAAATTGTTTATGAGGCAATAAAAATACTAAACATTTTATAAAAAATTCTTAAAATAATCAGGAGTCATTAAATCATAATTAACAATAACCTTTATTAATTCAATGATTTGTATGTTTTTTTTTTACTGGTAATGTTTTCCATCGAAAAGTGTGAGATATACATCATGTTTATTTTTTTATTTAATAAAACTGCATGGCGATTTTAAGAATTTGGTTATGAATTATTTTTTTTACAACGGAGCTTGGGAATAATATATATATATATATTAGTAACATTAGTGAAAGAAGAACTGTGTTTTTGATTGTCAAATCACTCTGATTTGATGGGGAAAAACACTAGTGTCAATGAAATGCCCTTAGGGGCATTCAAACTATACCTAAATTAAGTATTAGACGAGATCGATTCCTATTAACTTGTGATTAATTTTGTAGCACCGACTTCAAACTGCTCATAATAAATGTTCGGAAAAAAAAATGAAGCAATTGTATTTCAGGGTTTTCCTCAGAGCACAGTAGCAATTGATGACAAGCTTCTTTGGTAACGTTTTAATAATTATTTTTTAAATTTTTTTTATTTGTAGATGTATTAAAATAATATTTATATTATATTTATTTTTATATCAAATATATAAAAAGGTTAGAACAGAAAAATTATTTTTTAAAAAACATATTTTTGAATAAAAAAAGGGCTCTACAAGTAAAGTGCAAGCTATGTTTTTATCTTAAGTCAGTGTTGATGTGATTTATTTTTGCACGATAATATGTAGCTTTTGTGTTTGATACAAATGGATGAAGCTAGGCATTAATGGAAAGAACATGGAAGAGTCAACAGGCTATTTTGGTGGAAGTGCAAGAATCAGTAGTAGTGTTAGGCTTGGAGTGCTTGCTGAATACATGAACTTAGATTAATTTAAAATACAATTCGAACCAACCACGTACCAAGTTGTCTTTAATATCACTTATTTGAATTGTCTTACATGGAACATGATAACGATCGTGATTCCATGCATGGCACTCCTTTTAAACTTTATTATTATTATGAGATGCAAAAATGATTAATTAATTAATTGCAATTAATGTTCCAACACCTTCAATTAACGCACTTTTTTAAAATGTGGAATATTGAACTTAATCCTACAATAATTATACATTGTACGCACTCTTGTCCAGATTCAGTTCTGTTCTGTTTGTGTGCCAACTGCCAAGAACATAAGGGATAGGATTTGTTGACAAGAATGTTCTTTTTTTTCCCCTTCCCCTTCTTTGTTCTTCAACTAGTTTGGTTTTTCAAAACCAAGTGGGATAATTAAAATATATGAACATGTCTCCGAACCACGACAATCAGTTAAAATATACATTGAATTTTTATTTTTTTAATATTTTATTCTTTTCATTAAATAATATCCATGCCGTAAAGCAGAGAAAAGAGAGATCAACATGTGCAGTTTTTTAGGTTGGGAGATTGGAGGAACCTAGTGTGTTGCTGTATGAGCGTTGATGGGCTCAATCCCATGATTCAGGCCCTCTATATTGTTTACAACTCATGAACTAAATAACAAATCTGTGACCCAGTTGAAAGATCTGAGTTAATGATTAACCTAAGACTATATCATTTTAAGTGAAAAGTTGAAATGATGTTAATTTCATAATTTCTCAATGATTGTATATGAATATAAAAATTAATTGAATTAATATATAGTTATTAAACTTAAATGGGTGTAAGAAGTTAAGTTGATAGGCTTTGGACTCGAGCCCAAGCCGTGTTGACAAAATGCCAACTCCAAAACATAACCAAATAGCATGCCAAGTCTTGAGCTTCTTTAAATGGAGAACCGTTCTATGTTATTCAAGGGGATTAGAATTGCTTATACGTACAAAAACTTAGATAGCATATCTTATCTTGACTGAATTTTCATTCGTCTTGTGTGCCAAGAACATAATTCTTAAATTATACGAGGAAGTAAAATGCTCAAATTATGTTTAAAGTACTAAAACATTGTTGTATCCATCATTCAAAGTTTTATACATTATTCAATTGACTTCTCTTATCCATATCTATTATCCATATCTATTAGTGTAATTACTACTTAAAGGGCACGACCTATGCCATAAAATTAATAATTCATTTTTTTGAGAAATCTTCATGTTATTTTATTATGAAAAATTAGTGGAGATTTTTCCAATGGAGGAGCTCTGCATAAACAAGAGATGTGATTGAGGCCATGTTTGTTTTTGAAAAAATAGTTTTTAAAAAATCAATTTTCAAACTTTTCTGTATTTGTTTGTCATTAGAAAAGTTGGTCAACGGAAAATATTTTCTGGTCAACAAAAAACACTTTCCGGTCAATGAAAAACATTTTCTGGTCAACGAAAATATTTTTTAGTTAAAAATAATTTGACTTAGTTTCATGAAAGTGTTTTTCTTTTTAGCTATGTTTGTTTTCCGGAAAGTGGTTTCCGGAAAAACACTTTCTAAACTTTCTTGTGTTTGTTTTTTAAAAAGTAGTTTCTGAAAAATCACTTTCCAAACTTTCTTGTATTTCTTTGCTGTTAGGAAAGTTAGTAAATGAAAAATATTTTCCAGATAAAAACAAATTTAGCTTGATTTTCAGGAAAGTGTTTTCTTGAAAAATTTGGGAGGAAAACACTTTCCAGAAGTTGTGAAAAATTTAGAAATGTTATTATTTGCTAATTATATCAAATTTGATCCTCAAACTTTAATTGCTATATATATTTTGTTTTGAATATTTATTTTTTAAAATTTTATTTTTATATTAACTTTGATCTTCATTTTTATAATTATTATTTGCTTTTCTCCTATTATTTTTTTATTGAAATTTTTTTCTATCAAATTTGGTCCTCATTCTTTTGATTGTTATTTATTTTATTTGAAATACTTTATAAAATGTTAATTATTATTATTTTAATTTCTTCATCTTTTTTTTTTAGATTTGATCTTTATTATTTTGATTATTATTTATTTTATTTGAGATAATTTATAAAAAAAATTTCAATTTTATTATTATTTAAATTTTTAATTTGTAAGATTTATTTTTTATTATTCTAATAAACTTGAGAAAAATAAAATATTAATAAATTATTTTCCAGTTCATTTTCTATAACATAACCAAATACTAGAAAGTGTTTTCCAGTTCACTTTTTATAACAATACCAAACGTCGGAAAATACTTTACTTTTCAGGAATTTTTTTTTAAAATTTACTTTTCTCATAATTTACTTTTAAAAAAAAAAACAACTTTTCTGCAAATAAACAGAGTCTAAGAAAATTCTTATATGAAACCAGAATCAATAAGATGGGACTAGTTAAAGGTTTACTAAAATCATCTATTTTATATTACTGCAGGTCCTTCTTTTAAAACAAATATGGATTACATTAATGTAGCTTTGGATATAGTTTTTTTTTTTCCGTGAGAACATGTCTAATTAATTTGGTAACTTGTTAATGAGAATAATTATACTTTATAATTTTCCACCACACAAGCTTTGAGGGGATGTTTAGTTTAAAATATTTTTTATACCAAAATACATTAAAATAATATTTTTTTATTTTTCAAAAATTATTTTTCGATCCAAAACATAAAAAAATAATTTAAATTTAAAATTTTTAAAATACGAGTTGGTATGCATTTTCAAATAATCTTTAAAACTTCAACTATTAATATTATTTATACTCAACTTATCACATCTTCTCTTTTAATTTTTACTCCAAATAATATAAAATTTTATCTAAAAATAACTGGACTCAACTCTAACCTAGGTTAAATCTTGGGCTAAGTGCAATTATGCTTAGCATCAATAAATGGTGTGATATTTCCTTGCTACAACAGTTTAATTATGGCTTGAGAAATTCTAATATATACTTAAATTTTAAGGTGGTGGATGGGTATTTTTTAATAACATGCAAAAAGAGTAGAATTAATTTCAGATTTTGGATATACAAAAACTAATCTAAGAACACCAACTAACCATAAAAACTAATGCTAATCATTCACACTTTTGGAATAACACAAAGGATTCTTAATTATTATTATTATTATCATCATCTCCTCTTATAGGAAATATGGAGAGCACAACAACGCAGACTCAAAACCCCACCCACCCCAAAGCTGCAAAGAACAAAGGATGGCACGATGCCTCCCCCCGCTACAAAATCCAACTCAGAAGCATGGCCAGATAGCATGCATGTATACACTAACACCTCCTTGGCTTCTTTGCTGGCCTGTGACGAAACACATCAACCAAAACGGTTCTCTTGCATTTTGGACATTTGGGATCTACCTCAGAAACCATGACATAAATGAGGCAACGTGCACAGCCCATCAAAACCAGTGAAGGTACCTTGGTTATGTCGGTTCTGTTCATTGAGTTCATGTCTATTATCATACAAGAACATTGGCTTGATGAGATCCCAACTTGTTTTGATGCTTCGTCCTGTTGGTGCTGCAATCCTGGCAGTGAGAGCCTGAGGCTCAAATCAATACCTGGACTCTCTCCTTCTCGTGCCATTATGGGAAAGCATCTTCCATTTCTTTCCTTCTCCTCAAATCTCACTCCGATCTTCAAATAAATAAATAAGATCAGAGTCGATATATATAATGCATCACTTTCAATCCTTTATTTATGTTTTTTTTTTCGCCGCGATTCAAATAAAAAACAATCGGAATGATTTTTTTATTTTTAAAAACAATCAAAATAATTTTTTTTATTTTCAAACGCGTAAACAAACACGCTCCAGATAGAAAAATAAAACTTCTTCCCCGGATAAGAATTAATTAAACTGGAGAATAAGAAAAGGAAAGTGCAAAAAAAATAGCAATAATAAAAATCAGTTCATAAAATTAAGAAAACACCATGCTGCTTTACCTCCTTATGGAAAAAGTCATGCCATTCGAAACAAGGTCGAGAAGGTGGAGCTGGTTCTAACATTGGATAATTAAGATCAAGAGATTTATGAGATTCTTGACGAAATTGATCTATGAGTGATCCGATGTGATCATTGCCACGACCACCCTTCTTGGTCACACCATTTTTTTCTTCATTTCGGCAAGCATGCCATAAACTTTGTGGTTTATGGTTATGTGAGATCATTGTAAATTATGATGACATGATAGCAAAGAAGCAAGCATATTTATACAGGGTTAGAGGACATGGTTTTAGAGTACACTGACTTGTATGGTTGTAAAGCTTCTTTCCTTTCTTTTTTTCACGAAGGTTGTAATGGTTCTAGGTAATAGCTAATGGACAAAATGTAATGAAACGGATGACAAATTGATGTTAATTTTCATGAGGGAATTTTGCAAGATTTAGAATATCTTGATGTTATGGTAAGGAAGAACTCATAATTAGTAGCAAACCCAATTCAATGCTTGTATTAAAAAAAATATATATTGAATTTTCAAGTACGTGAGGTTTGTTTAAAAAAATAATAAATTTAGATTCAATTTTTGAAGTGGAAATTCATGAAGCTCTAATTAAAGCATGGGAAAATGAGACAAAAATACAGAAAAGAAATTAAAGTTGTTGAACTGTATTTTAACATATGTAAAAAAGAATCATATATGCAGATTCCTGCAATGCAATCGATCCGTTTTAATAAAGACAGAGTGGGAACATTGAATAGCCGTTGTAATTTAGAAAACAAACAACAGATAATAAATACCCCCTTGTGTAAATGGCTATCATATATTATAGCATTATTAATGCTATCATTAATTAATAAACAAGAATATCCATAATTATATCTAATTAATAAAAAGAAGGTAAATCTCAATTAATTATTGCTTCTCGGGGTTTATATATATATATATATATATATATATATATCTCTTTTTTAATTTCATCCAAAATCTTTGATTTATTTCGGTTAAGACTGGTATATTTCATTTTCATTCCACTTTTGTAAATCTCAGTTTTATATCTAAAGTTAATGAAATGCTTTACTATAACCAAAAGGTAAGAATAAACAAAAATAATTTTAAATTAATTAATTAAAAGAAGATATGATATGTGCTTCATTGCCGATCATATATTTTTTCTTTTTATAAAAAATTATTTATGCAGTTTTTTTCAATGTATTTTGATAATTCAAAAAATATGACAAATCAAAAAATTTATATACATATATAATCAAATAAACTAGAAATTATGTATGTTAATAAATTAACAAAAAATTATTAATAATATCTAAAAAATAAAATATTAAATCATATAGATCAAAATATTAAATCTTGAAAAATAAAATACTAGATTGAATAAAATAAGAATAGAAAAATAACAAATAAGACTATATATATTAAACATATCATCTAAAAATAAATATTTTTTATTTTCAAAAATATAATTTATTTGTATAAAAAATAAAAACAAATACATAGATGAATAAAAAAATTACTTTAAAAATTAAATACATAACAAAAAAATCAATACTTTTTAAAAGAATCTTTGGAATAAAATTAAAAAAAAATAATTGATCACATCACTTCTTTATTTCTTTTTAATTGTATTTTTTAAAGATATATTTTTATAGTACTATAATTATCAAACCAAGTTTGGGAGTTAATCTCGCTAAGGGGTTAGAACCCGGGTTACAAAGGTTAACTCGAGTCAACTCAGAAAAATTAGAAAAATATATACTTAATTTTTTAATATTTTTTATGAAAAAATTAAAAAACAATTCATATAGATATAATTTATATATTTTGTAAACAGTTAAGGTTAAAAAATTATTTTAAAATATTTTTTATTCCATATTAAAAAAATATTATTTTATTTTTCTAAGTTGAAGTATTTAAATAAAAAAAATTCCCCGTTAAAAGAACATAAAATATAGATAATAAAAGGACTTCAAATTTCACATTGTAAAAATAAAATATTATTTTAGTATTTATATATTAAAGTTTAAAATGAGTTAATAATCAATTAAAAAAAAATCTAAGTAGAAAAAAAAACACATTTAAAAAAAAATCTCCATCAAGTTTTTCTCGATTCACTTGAGTTCTAAGTTGACGTAGCAAGTTGATCAATTTACTCCGGACCAACTACAAGCCTAGATTTTAAATAAAACAGACTAGATTAACGCTATTAAATTTTACTAGACAGCAAGACCCAATAACAATGAATCTGGCCACCAAGCCAGACTCAACAACTTTTGGCACAAACAATTAGAAAAAAAAAACCCTTTTATAACACTTTTTAATTAAAAACCAATACAGACAATGCCTCATAATACTACATTATTATTCATTCATAATACAAATATTCTATATCTAAAATATAGTTCATGGTGTAATAAATTTATATCCATAACAATAAACATACAATATTTTGTATAATATAATATGATAAAAAGAAAAAAAGAAAAAACTGCATCAACACTATCTAACAGTTATTTGATAGTCCAAGAATAAAATTAAGCTAAGCAATTATGATAATATATATATATATATAAAGGGATGGTAGCTCGAGTAGAGGACAATCTTGACATAACCTAGAGCGTGAATATTTGCACGTATTTAAAGATGCTATTTGATGACAACATCAAAGAAATAAAGGGATATAACAACTGAGAGGGATAAGAACAGTGAAGGTTTTAATGAAAAGATTTATATATATATATATAAAAGGTTAAATAATTTGAATCTTGATTTTCATTCAACTATAATATTGATGACGGCAAAGATAATGCTGCTCAGTGAGAATTGAACCTGGTAGAAGTTAAAAATTTCTTGAGAAACTAACCCTCTCGAGTTTTTATCATACTGGTTTCAAGCTCCAGACTCCTAACCTGGTTTAGACCCAGAGTCTTTGGTTAAAACCCTTGCTGTCATGATGATCATCATCCTCATCATCGCTATCTCTATCATTCACACCAGCCAAAAACAAGTCATTATCACCATGAATGCTGGGTTCATCATTGATATCTGATTCGTGGTTTGCCTCGAGAGAATGATGTGCGTTCCAATCAGGAGGGAAGGTCTTCTGCAAGGTCTGTGTAAGCTCTCCACCTATTCTTTCAATCTTGCGTAAACACTTGGACCAGTAAACTGCTGTCCCCATATCTACAGTCAACTCAAACTCTATCATCTCTCTACAAATGGACAGTATCCCCGAGTAAATGTATGCTTCAGCAACAGTAGCCCTTGACAGCAATGATGTCATTAAGCAATGGTACACAGTTTTATCAGGCTTTAATCCGGCCAACTTCAACTCTTCGAAGCAGCTCAAAGCCTTTTCTGGAAGAGAAGCATTTGCCCACCCATGAATCAACGTGGTGTAGGTTTTCACATTTGGCTTCACCCCTGCAGCTTCCATTTCTTCCATTGTTTTTGTTGCTCTCTGGAAAATATGGATTATTCAAATCATATGACGAATGCCACAGGGGACAAAAAAACTCATCATATTATGCATTAAAAGGAAAAGATGCACTAACTTATAATTAATGCCTTCGAGTAAACTGAAAAAAAACTTCCGATGACAAGTATTTTACACATATTGCCGTCAAAATTGTTCTGATAACTAGAAATAAAAAAATCCATCCTATAATCCATACCCAAGTAAGAAATGAAGCACTGATTTGCTGAATTAACACCTAAAGAAAAAAAGATGCAATTATTTTCACCTGCAGATGAAATCCTATGAACTCATGTTAATTAGGTTCTCTGTGCAAGAGCTACAGAAATTTAGAATGAAATGCTTGTTATCACCATTAAAGTTCAGAATGCATTCAGTGTGCTCTTTACTAGCTGTGTAAAAAACAAACTGACTAATGACTGATCAGCAAAGCATACCAGCATATCTCCAGCCTTGCAACAAGCATTTATAAAAGATGTATAGGTATGAATATCAGGTTGAACCCCTTCTTGCTTCATTTGCTCCATAAGGTCAGCAGCCTCCCAAACATCACCTCTTCGAGCCCATCTACATCAGGAAACAATTGAATCAAGTTCTTGGAAATACATGTGGACAACATACCTGACCGGAAGAAATAGGGGGAGATTAGAGGAGTTTCTGAGAATACATTAATTTCAATAATAATAATATTAAAGAGGTTAGAAGTCTTCTCAGAACACAAATTTTAGAGTAATATACAATAATTCATACCCATCAATTAATATGTTATAGATAAAGGTGTTTCTTGGAATCTTTTGAGCATTCATTTCTTGAGTAACTGCTAAAGCACTCTGCATCCTGCCTGACTTGCAACAAGCCTTGAGCAGTGCCTCGTATGTAAATACATCAAGCTGTAGTCCTTCATTTCTCATTTTGGTAAAATACTGGAAGGCCTTTCCAGTATCACCTAATGCTGCATAACCATGCATGATTGTCGTGTATGTGTGTTCATCTGGACTTACACCTGCCAGTGCCATCTCATCCAATATTTCAACAGCCTTCTCCATCTATAAGATACACAAGATAAATATAGTTGCGTCAAAACAGAAAGAGAACATTACTGAATATAGGCTTCTAGAGAAGACAACATTCACCAAAGGAAAAACATAATTCAATTTTCAAAACTGCTGACATCATTCCACATATGCCAAAATGGAACTTCACTAAGCATCTCAAGAAGTGACTTAAGTCGATCAAATAACTGAAGGATATGATGGGAACAATGTTTCACAAAACGGGAAGAGAGGTTAAATTTCTCCACCAAATATATGGGGGTGTAAGAGTCTTAATAACTCCCATAAATAGATATAGTAAATTACTCATCACAATGCTGTTCATGCAAACAGACTTTTGAGATTTTCTATGTACCCTGAAGGTGAAGGACACATATTTAGGAAGTCTTTCAGACACTTCAGCAATGCTATAGACAACTGCTCCTTTCCTAACAAATCCAACAATGTTGAAAGAAGTCCATGCTAATTAGTTATACAGCACACACCATGACATCAACAAAAAAGTTCTTTTCACTACCTGGTCTATTTGCCAAAGTTGGAATCTGGTCTGACCAGGTTCCAACACTACATTACGTCATATGCATAGTTTACCTTACACTTCTCAACAAGGCCAAGAACCAAAGCATTGAAGGTATGCACAGTTGCGATGCACCCACTCTGCCTCATCATATCAAAAATTTCTAGGGCCCTCCTCATTTCTCCAGCTCTTGCAAATCCATGTATAATGGGCATAAATGTGCGTGAAGTAGGCCTGCATCTTTCCTTCTGCATTTCTTTCACCATATGGATGGCACGATCCATATTTCCCATTCCACAGAAAGCTTTGATAATGTTATTATAGAGGACAACATCAGGTTTCAAACCATCTTTGATAACATCTTCGAAAACTGCAAATGCATTGGTCCAATCTTTTAGCTTCAAGAACCCGTTGATCAAAATGGAATATGTCTTCATGTTATGCTTTATGCCAACAGATTTCATCATTTTGCTAACCTCCAGGGCTTTAGAAACTTTACCAATCTGAAAAGGAGGTTTGGATGTGATGTTTGATCGTCAATTAAACAGAAGACAAGAGATACCAACGTAACTACAAAGCATGAGTGAGGAGCAACTATACATAAATACAGAACTCAAACAGCAAAATTCAATGAATAATATTGAAGAAGAAGACACACTGTATTTTCATAAAGCACAAGGGTTAAGAAAGATTGAACAGCAGAGCACAACAAAACATGAATGATCAAAATCCTCAACTAAGCAAACTCTGCTAGCGTCCCTCTTCTAAAATTCTCAGCCTTCTCTCAATCTTTCTTAACATCAAATTAGCTTGCAGGAAGGACACCTGATGTCAAACTTTTTGAAGATTCCAATTCAATTGAACTAAATTGCAGCCTTCTTAGCACTAAAGTCATAAGCCATCACAACAAACAAATTCTCCTGCATCCTCCTTCATGATCGCTCTTCTAGTATATTCAAAAAAGAAAAATTATGGTGCTGGAAGACCTCCTGATGCCCAACTCTATGAGAGCATTTAGACATTCAAATGGACTGGCTCCCAGCTTTCTTGGCACTGAATCCATAAGCTCTGTCAACAAACAAATTCACCTGCAATCCTCCAACATGATCATCTTTCTAGTCCACTCAGAAAACTGTGTCCATGTCCCACTCTTTCAGGACACAACTCCAAGAGAAGGTCAAAACAAATGAATGCAGACATCTAAAAGATCTCTTTTATGACTTACCACAGCTTTTTACTTTCCATGGACTCAAATAACTGAGTTCATTCTTCCAATTTATGTTTTTTTTTATATTATCCTTAGTGCAATGAATTATAAATCAATTTGATTTGAGCAATGACATAAATAGCTCCACCCAGTTTTGTCCAGAATGTTTATATGGTACTATCTTGAGTTAGGGCTTCCCTTTCCTTAAATTCCAAGCATTTTGGTGTTAGATTGCTTCACTAGGCTCGTGCGAGGGAGCTTCAAAATAGAATAAAGATGCAAAAATTTTAGAGCAGAAAGGTGAAACGACAAAAGGCTTACCTTGGTATACATATTGATGAGACATCCATAACTGATCACTGAAGGAGCAAATCCACATTCCTACAGCATGCATATAGCAATTTAGGATGATGGGACTATAAATAAGATATAAATTATACCACAATTCATGTAATTCTTCATGGCAGAGTATTAAAGGAAAAGGTGAAGCTTTGCAATTAAATGTTATCAAACATTATTTAAACATCAACCACTGATCAGGCATTAACCCTGTATGGATTTTGCTACTTCTGGATTGTGTCCTCTGACACCTTTACTTGACACCCATCCACACACACAATTAAAGCAGTCTTCAACAAGGTATTTTGCCAGAAATTTGACCTAAGTTCAATTTCTTGCTTCAATAGGTAGTCAACAGAATCTTAAAAGTTGACACTCCTTCACAATTTCCTCAGGCCAGTCCATACAAGCATACATGCACAAGTATGTACACATATCTAAACATTTGTGAAGTGTTCCATATTCTCACTAATCAAACCATGGAACAAAGGAAGACTTGATGCTTTACTTTCACAAAAATGTTTTTCCACTATCATTTATTTGTTGCTCTCTTGGTAATGAAGTTCACATCTTATTAAACCTTTCACATGCATCTTAAAGACACTTGTAAAGGAGAGCCCATTGAATTGCACGATACGTAGCATAGCAAACAAAACTTGATCAGAAAACATTAAGCCCAATGCAGACTAAGAATTTTAGATTATTCAACATTTTAAACTTTCAGCATGAATCATGAAGAAAACTGCTTATTAAGTTATACACAAGTTAGATTTATCTGAAAATTATAGAATTTTTATTACATATAGAGGTGCTTAACAACTAGATAATAGATTCTTTCTAAGAAGTTTTTTAACACTTTTTACATGAAACAGTTGCAAAACTTGACAAATATGCTTTGCAGATCAATGAAGCTAAAAGACACAGATCATATCTCCAACGGAAATAAAACTTACAAAACTGAAGCACACAAATAATCACTTCACAGGATAAACTCTATAACATCATCATCATCTTGTTACCTTAAGCCTTTCGAATACAATAAGACATTTTTCTTCATTTCTAATCATAGTGTAACCATCCATCATGGTATGATATATGTCAAGAGGTGCATCTATATCTTCTTCTTCCATCTCTCTCACCAGAGCTTCAGCTCGATCCATATTGCATGCCTGACTGTAATTAATAGATGAGGAGTGAAGCTATTATGAATTTACATAAGCAACTCATAAACTTGGAAAAGATTTAACAGAAAGTGTAAAGTATAATGTGTAGACAAAAGATGACAGATACAAATTTTAGCATGCAACCTGGTTCAATAAGCATATCCTCCAAGGATCCATTCAACACATACCAAAGGCCTTTGCCCACAAATGATGCAACTGACAATGGGTCCTTATATGGTCCTAACCTTCAATAATTTAATAAAGTTGGCACCCCAAAGACTTGGACCCTGATAATTGCACTTGGGAGTGGAAGACTTGACAAATTCACCAACAATAGCCCTAAAATAATCAATGGTTATACGAGCACATGCATATAGAGTAAAAGCAGACTTGAAAAGCTAGAACATATGTATTTGACCTCATATTTATAGCCATGGAACTCGTTAGCATATTTATAAGTATAAATATAACAATAAGAAAATTAACATAGACTTGAATTCGAAACTTAATACTGACCAATACGCGTATATAATGTTCCCATAAATGTATGCATTCAAATTCGTATGCCTCTCTTTGGCCTTCCTAAACCAGTATCTGCAGCTCTTCAAAATCCACTTTTAAGTTATTATTAGCACAGAGAGGAACTTCTGAAACAAAAACCAAAGTTGCAATGTTTTGCTATATAGAAAGTAAGGACAGGAACGAGTTACAGTGTTGAAGTTTAAAGCATATGTCATCAAAGCTTTTAAATGTTGATCAACCCATAAAAAACTACAAATAATTTAGTTCAAAGAATAAACCACTACGTGAATAAGAAATAAAAACACAAAAAAAAAAGCTTAAAAAAAGTTTAAAAAGAGAGAGAGAGGCTTCAGAACTGGCAGATATATTACTCTGGCATATAAAAGGATACTTTCCAAGAGCAAAGTTAATGGAACAGATACATTCCTCAAGAAAAAATGTACTGAAGGTAATATTTACTTACTCAGCATTGCCGATTTTGGCAAATCCTCCGATAACTATGCTATAAGTCACCAGACTCATTTCAATGCCCTCTTCAGTCATTTTCCTAACACAAGACAGTGCTCCTTCCATGTCTCTACCAACTGCATAAGCGTGAATAAGGCTGCATGAAATAAATAACTTTAATGCCAAAAGAAGAAAATTAAAGTACATAGCTATTATCCTCAAAAAATATGAGGAACCAAGTTCCTGTTAATTGAACATAGTTTACACTTGGGAAGCAGTCTTTAACAGACATTGCCAACTTACCAGAAAAACGAATAACAACATGAATGAAAAATAAACACATAAATAATGTACAATATTCAAAGCTGAGAGTCCTACAATCTTGTTTGAATAACTCAGAGTGAAATCTTCCTCGGAATATTTGCTTCCTAGAATATAATTTGCATCCAGACACATTGTTCACATAATTTGTATGTATCCAATGCAATTTGGATGGGTGACCAGTATTTCAACAGATGAAGAAGCTCATGAAGAAGTTAATTCAACTTAAATCACACAGAAGCAATACTAAAGATGTTTTATCAGAAATTTTACCTCGTATAGACATGTGAGCTGGGATCCATTCCCCTTGCTCGCATGCTCTCAAAAGTTTGTCGTGCACGATGCATATCCCCTCGCCTTGCATAGTACCCCACCATTAATCCAAAATCCCTTCTAGAAGGCTAGTAAAATGATGTGAAAAAAAGAGGAAACAAACATTATAAATGACCAAGCAAAAGCTATTATAACTTTCTTAAATATAAAAGGTCACGCATGATATGATTATGCAACATTTTCCATCATTATAGAAGTCACGCATTATGAATTAAGCCATTAAGCATGAATCATTCCCTCAAAAGTTAATGTTTCTCCACTTAGACCATGGTTACTATAATCTGCACAAGTCATCGTTATAAATGTGTTGTCAAACAAAGAATACTCAGGGAATCCATCGCTTCCTACTCTTTGAAGACATAATTCTTATAGGTCACACATCAACTTTATAAAAAAAATTACCAGTCTAACAAAGAAGAATGTCTGGCACTTTTTACCTTCTTAATCCTTTCGAAAGCACTAACAACTGCCTGCCAATTCTCCGGTTGCGTGTCTAAAACCTTCCGAAAAGCCTTCGTAGACCCTTCTCCTTCTTCATGCCATTTAGACCTATAATCTTTTACATCCTCCCCATAAACCCAATTCTTTCTCTCCTCTGCTTTCGCTTTCAATCTTCTCCCATCATCCAATTTCACAGTCAAAACCCTCCCATGAAACTCCATTCCATCAAATTCCTCAGCTTTCATTGCAGACTTCCCTGCTTTTGGACCATCATAGATAATAAACCCAAACCCCGCATTCCTTTCAGTCTCATTATGACTCTGGATCAAAATTACATTTTTTATAGGCCCGAATTGACGGAAGAATTCAGAAAGTTCATGTTTTTTTATCCAGTTTGGTAAATTTCCTATAAAGATCTTCCCATTTTGGTAGAATTCAATTCTGGGGGCTTCATTTTCTATCTTTTGAGTCTTTTCTGGGGTTTCAGTTTCTGGGGTTTGAAGTATTTCTATTGGCGGCGGCGGTGGTGATGGAGGAGGAGGAGGGGGCGAGAGTTTGCTGGAGAGGCGGAGTTTGCTGGAGAGAGAAAGAGGGTTGGTGGTGGTGGTGCTTGTCACTGAGGGCTTGGAGGGGTTGGGGAGGGTTTCGAGAGGGTTGTTGGGGAATTTAGGGGGGGTTGGGTTTTGGGTCGAGTTGGTGGAGGGTGTTAGAGTGAGTGATTTGGGACGGCGAATAGAGGAAGAATTCGTGGGTTCTGGTGGTGGTGGAGGTGTTGGTTTGAGGGAGAAAGAAATAGTTGTGGTGGCGATGGAGGAGATGGGAGTGGGAGAATGAGGGAAGAGTGGGGTGGTGGCGAGGGGCGAAATATCCATCATCTGTTCACTGTTGAGAGTTGAGACTGAGGAAATGGAGGGTAGCAGTGGTAGTTTATGAAACTTTGGGTACATCTCCCTAATTGGCCTGTTTGCATTTGTATTTTAAAATAGTTTTTAAAAAATTTAAATTTTATTTTGTTTTGTTTGTTTTAAATTGATATTTTTTAGGTAATTTTAACGTATTGGTATTAAAGTTTATTTTTAAAAAATAAAAAATATTATTTTCATATATTTTTAAATAAATAATATTTTAAAAAACAAGTAAATATGTTAGAAACTTTTAAAAAAAATATATAGAATATAATATAGTATTTAATTATTGTTTCCAGATAAAAAAATATTTAATTACGGTTTTCAGATAGAATAAAGATCTGGATACTCTCTTCACTCTTCTCGCCTAAACACTGATATGGTATTGCGCATGGAGTTCGTCGACTGGAAACTTGCCTAGGCAACCTTCTACCTAGTGGAAGTGCTCAATTCTTAGTGGAGCATTGTCGGTGTAGCAGACGCCTTTATGACAAAAAATAGGGGAAGAATCAGAGGGCACTTTGCACATTGCAAACACCCACCCGTTTCTATTAGGAATTCTTGCACATGAAAAGAAAAATCATTCTGCAGTAATGAACGATATCACGCGAGTCACCGGTGAACATGGGCAAACATCCACCAACTGGTATTAGGAATTCTTGCACATGAAAAGATAAATCATTCTGTAGCGGCACACGCTTGTAAGGAACAATAGCATGCGAGTCACCATTGAACCTGGGGGGTTCTACACCTTGCTTGATGAAGTCCAGGATAGAACAAATCACCCTTTCTCCAGAGTAATGATGCCTAATAAAACTGAAATGTCAAGGTGTTCACATACTTGAGCACATAACAAAAATGGCATTAGAAGACAGGTTTAAATCAACTAAAAATATCATTCTTTAACAGCAAAATCAACTAAATCTCCAGTTTTAAACAATCAAGTACCACTACCCACTGAGGGTAATATCCATAACAGACACTGAAAGCGGGCACTAAAAAAAGACAAGACAAGATATTTAAAGTTCTTGCACTCGAACATCGTGTGGAGGTTTATTTAACTCAAGAACCTCCTAGCACCACCTCCTCTACCAAATCCCTGAGTGGGAAGCATTGGCTGAGGCTCAACTTCAACAAGCCCAGGAACATCTGACATACCAAGAGCAGCAAGCATGTCAATGGTCTCTTTGTCAACCTTGATCTCATGCATCTTAATGGCAGACTCCTCAGGCACAAAATCCATGCGACGCTCACGCTCTTCCTCTTGTAGTTTCAGTGAGATGCCACGAACTGGTCCCTTCTGAATACGCTTCATTAGATGGGTAGAGAACCCAGCAATCTTGTTGCGGAGACGCTTTGAGGGGATGATAGCAACCTCTTCCAAGATCTTCTTGTTGGTGTGGAAATCCAAGGTCATTTTAGAGTAGTACCTCTCAATGACCTGGCGTGAAGACTTCTTCACTGTCTTGGTACGAACGCGACCCATCTTAGCTAATAAGCTGCTGCTGCTGCTGCTGCTGCTGCTGCTGCTGAGAGAAGTAAGAGCAACTGAAACTGTAATGGGAAACTGTAATGGTGATTGTCATTTCCTTTCAAGGAAACATAAAAGCAAAACATGAGAAACTAAATTTTTAATGATCTAAAGACAAAACACCATTAACAACTCTAAGTTCACACATGATGACATGACATCCAAAATGCAATGGAGCTACAAGAGTACTGCTTGAATTGTCAATGCTATTCATATAATTCATTGAAGAGAGAAGCCCCACAAAAGCTCCTCAAAGACCATTAATAGCAAAATAAAACATATTCTATTCAAAGTATGGGTGTTAATCGTGGAAAGAGCTGGAAACATGTCAGATAAAACATCCTGTTTTCCAGTTTGAAAAGAGCTGGAAACCCACAGTGATATTGTGTTGATCGTGGTCTGAACTATTCTATAAAAAAAATTGGGTAATGGGCAAAGGGAAATAAAATTCACAACCAGTGTAAACTAAACATCATATTACAGACAATAAATCAAAACTTCAAAAGCCTTCCACCATCAAAACAACAATAATTTTCAAAAAAAAAAATCTAAACTCTTAGGATTCTTTATTCATTCAAATGAATAAGGTAATCAATACAACTTGTTCCAGTTCTCATACTTTCTCAGCAAACAAATCAATTACTTAAAAAATTCTTCAGCAAAAAGTAATATTAAGAACAGTTTTGCAGTCCCATTACTAAGAAACTAAGTATCCAAAGCAGGAAAAAAAAACCCAAAAACAACACCTTTACCCCACATTGTCTTAGCAACAAAACAGATCAAACACGCACAAAAGCAATAAAAACCATATTTTGTTTTCAAAAAATTGATTAACTAAACAGAAATCCCAGAAACTAAAAGATACTGAAGGTTTCTCACGAGATATAGGTGGTGACTAAGGAAGCACGAAGCAAGAAAGAAGTGAAAGTTACCTTAAAGATGCAAGGAGAGCCCCAATGACGAATACCGAGGTGCTGCGGCGGCGTTATGGGAAGGAGGAAGAGAGTCTTCTTCAGGTATATAAGCAGTCTAGGGTTTGCGCCTGCCGGCCACTATTTTGTTAACAACTTAACGGGCTCTTCTTCTGGGTCCATTTTTAGGTGTATGAAATAGAAGGCCCATTACATTTTCTGGGCTGGGGGATAAGAAGCCCACTACTCTTTACCTTCACTTCAATAGTTTTTTTTCCCCCCCTTACAATTTTGTTTTAATAGAATCAACCTTTTGACGAGATGAGTGAGATTTTTGTTAATGGATAAGGATAAAACAGGTGCAGTTCATGTTATTAAACCTCGTCTTGCCAAATCTATCTAGTAGATTAATACGGTAATTTATTAATATAAAATCTAGTTAGAAATGTATGTTTATTAGAAGTGACGTAATAAAAACTTGATTTGATTTTATGAAATAATATTTTTTAATTTTTAAATGATATAATTTTTAATTAATTCAGGTTAGTCTATTCAATTTATAACTCGGACTTCGATTGAGTCATGGAAACTCAGGCCTCCCCGCCCAAAAAAATAAAGAGAGAGAGATATTTAGTTCATTAAGCTGAGGTGACACCAATTGTTGCCCGAAAGATTTTTGTTTCGGAATTTGAAAAGGAATCTACAGGTATGATATAAATAAATTTAATAAGTTTTGTATTATTAAAATCATGTTCAGTGGCTGGTTTAATACAGAAAAACAGATATAACAGAAATATAATAATTTTAGAATAATTTTTTATAGTTTTAAAATGTGATATTCGGAGGATATGTTTCTAAAAAACAATGTTAATCTTTAACGTTCGTCTTTTCTGTTTCAGGACAGTAATAAAACGCAATCTAATGGACAAATTTATTATATTTTTGGTGCATTAACATTTTATAAAATTAAAAGATTAGTTTTTATTTGCATGCCACTAAAATATAATCTAGTAATTCTAGAAACAAGCTTCATAAAAGAATGGCAATCCCGAATGCAAGAGCTAGCTTATGGACGTGGTGGCTCAGAAGTTCTTGCTTTCAGCTATCTTGCAGATCATGAAGGTCAAAGCCAGTCTCAGCCTTATTAACTAATTTAGTCATCTCTTCCAGCAAGTTATTCAACTCTAAATATATATCGGTTATTCTAGGATGGGTTCTCTCGCCTGCCATAAAAGTGTGAACTTTGTCCTTAATTTCGATCCAACTCTTGCCCCTCTCCTTCAAGATCTCACTCCCTTTGAGGGACTTCCTTGCTTTTGCAGCTTCCTCCCACTTTTTACTAGCAGCGTATGTGTTTGCCAGTAGAACATAGTTTCCTCCACGGTCAGGTTCCATCTCGAACAAGTTCTTCGCTGCAATCTCAGCTAATTCAAGATTCCCATGAATCCTGCAAGAGGCTAAAAGTGATCCCCACATTGAAGCAGTAGCAGCAAATGGCATTTTCGTCATCAACTCGTGAGCTTCATGAACCAGTCCTCCCCTGCCAAGAATATCAACCATGCATGAATAATGAAGGACATTTGGTGCCACGCTGTGCTCTCTTGTCATGAGGTCAAAATAGCTTCGTCCCTTGTCAACCAAACCTACATGAACACATGCGGATAATACAGCAACATAAGTCACTTCATCTGGTTTCATACCCGTCTGCTGCATTTCCTCGAATAAATTCATCACTTCCGAAGAGCAAGCATGTTTAGCAAACCCGGAAATTATAGCATTCCACAAGACAACATTCTTTCTCTCTACATTACAAAACACAACATAAGCCTCTTCTATGCTACCGCATTTGGCATACATGTCTACAAGAGCGGAAGCAACAAAATTATTTGGACCAAAACCAGTTCTACAAACAATAGCATGCACCTGCCTCCCTTCAATCAAAGCTGCCAACCCTGCACAAGCCTTAATAACCGATGATATCATAAAATGATTATTTTCAAGCCCCATTTCCTTCCCTCTCGCAAACAACACCAAGCCCTCTTCATAAAGCTCATTTTGCACAAACCCTGCCACCATTGAACTCCACGTAACATCATTCCTCTCAGGCATCCCTTCAAAAACACAACTTGCCTCTTCAATCGACCCACATTTTGCATAAACATCAATCAATGCAGTACCCACAAAAACATCAGCATCCACTACAGCCTTGATAGCAAAAGCATGCAATTGCCTACAGAAAAAGACATCACCTTTAGCAGCACAAGCACAAACAACACTAGAAACCGTGAATTCACTGCATGGGCTTCCTTCTCTTTGCATTTCCAAGAAAATGTCGATAGCCTTTTCCTCCTCGCCATTCTTTACACAAGTACCAATCATTATATTCCATGAAACCATACTTCTCTCAGGTATTTCATCAAACACCTTACAAGCACGACGAATGAGACCACGTTTCGAGTACATATTCATTAGCATGTTCGATGTTAAGGTATCTGTTTCTAACCCCAATCGAATAACTTGTCCATGGCACGCCTTCCCTATAATGGGTTCTCGATTTTTTGCACAGGATTGTAGTAAAGAATGCAACTTCAATACTTTGGTGGCATCAAAGAAAAAGTCTTGTTGAGTTATAATTTCAGGTTTTTTGGTAGCGTTACCTAAGGAACAGAAGTGTTTACAGTAAACAATAAAATTTTCACTGAATCTCTTCTTGCTGCAAATGATCCTAAATGCATTCATGTCCTAGCAAACGATGTTTGTTCATTTCTTTCTTGGGGACAGACTTGCTTTCTCTAGTCTTGGCAAGGAAAGGCAAATAGTGCTTAAATAGGCCTCAAAGCCTTTTAAAATGTGCTTCGATTAAATCCAGCGAGTCTCGCGATGTCATTGACCATAGTTATCATCCTTGATTTTTAGGATTGATCGGGTTTAAAAATGCTGGATCCTGAGTTATGTAAATTAATCGAGTTCTTTGAATTGATTTAAAAAAATAAAAATACAATATTTAAAATTTTAATATTTTATATAAAAAATAAAATATTATATTAGTTTTCATATAATAAATTTTAAAAAGTATTAATAACTAATTAAAACATATAAAGAAATAGTATTTCTTTAGAAGAAAAAACATATAAAAAAAATATCAACTGAATTTTACTTGGTCATCCTAGTTATTAGTCAACTCGGCTAGTTAAATAGATCGCTAGATGTAGGTTAATTAAGTTTTTAATTATTCTATTTTTTATCTCACCTGAAATAGTACAACCACCGGTCATTGATGTTGTAATGGACACTTACAAGAAATTCATTAAACTTGGGATTGACTGGAAATATAGTTAAAGTGTTTTTTCTTGAAATTTTATTAAAATAATATTTTTATTTTTTAAAATTATTTTTATATCAACACAGAAATAATTTAAAAACATTTAAAAATAAAAATAAATAAATAAATATTTTTTTTTTCAAAAATATAATCTCAAGACGTGGGATGAAGATTTTTTTTCTAAAGGAAAGTAGGGGAAATAATGGGGGAGAAGAATCTCGTTGACATGGAATTACATGCCATCGTAGCTAGCAAGTTGATGTTAGCTGGTTCAAAAGCTCCCCAAGATGATGATGACGACGGAGACTTTGACATGAGGGAGGGTAGACCCAGATTGTCAACCTGCTGTTATGGAAAATCAAGCAGGAGAGGTACAAAAGAAGGCAAAAATCTGCAAATCCACAGAGGCACAAATCTTGTGGACCCTCTTGTTCTTACACTGAACATTACACGACCAAGACTGTATCAGCTTTAATTTTTCAACTCTCCACTTACAAAATCCACACCAGTTGAGCAGCATTATCTTCTGGAAGGGGATGTCTTTTCAGAGAATCATCACCGTATTCTAAACTGAAAGTAACTAGCAAGGGGCCAAATAAGAGATATTCCAGCCGGCCGGCCGGCCCAGCCCCATCATTTATCCTCGCTCATTATCTCTTTCCTGTGCCTTGCTTTACTGAGCTGTGCCTTTCATACCTATCTATATTGTCTGTCAAAGCGTACTGCCGATTTGCGGTGGCAGGTATCTCGTGATTTTTGTGTGGCTGCGACAGTGACAACACCGCAACGCTTTTGGGAAAAGTGTAGCGAGGTTTTGCTGGGTGTTTTTCCCGTGGATTTTAATATATATATATATATATATATATATATATAAAAGCAATAAATAGAGTGCAATTTTAGCTCACATAAAGGTGTGGTTTGTGTTTTGAGATGCTGTTCTAACTGTGTTATAAATTTTTATTTTTTAAAATTAAAAATATTTTAAAAATAATTATTATTATACTTTCAAATATTATCTAAAAAAATAATTAAAAAAACCTTAATCACAGCTCATTGTACCTCAAATCTAAACATGCATTGGAAGCTACTTAATCACGCACCGCCGAACAAAATTTTTGAGTTAGTATCTTGCTTAAAATCAAATCAGATAAACATGTTATACCCACCCAAATGAAAATATTAAACCAATTTTTATATTAAAAAAAATGATAGAAACCTTAAAGTTGGAAGTAGAAAATAGGATAATTTGTTGAAATGGGAGAGGGCAAATATGCCCCCCAAGTATTACTTCATCTTGATTGAGTCCCCCGACAAATGATTTTCCCAATTAAATCCCCCGTGTGATTAGACATAATCCCTTTAAAACCCCTACCATGAAACCATCCAATCATTTACGTCCCAGATTTTACATGGATTCTGGATATTTGAGTAGCGTCCAATTAGATGGAGGACTCGATTGTGAATTTTTTTTGTTGGGGTAGTCAGCTGAAAGTGGTGTGATGGCCGGGCATCGTCATCTTCTTTTATAGTTCAAGGGTTTGTGGAGATAACATAAGCAACGCATCGTTCTTCATCTTTATGGAAAGATCTATTGACATGGCATTACCTTGAGAAATATATTTTATCTTTTACAATATAGTATTTTTTCAGGGATTTGTTTTATTTTCTGAAAAAAAAGGGGTGAATCTGCGCATAAAGTAAAAGAATATGAGCACCACAACATCACTTGAATTGTTTTTGGATTGGTCATCTCATTTCCCTTTTCACCTTTTATTTGCAGAGAATCCATTCAGTGGAAACCTCCATTTGCTGCCCACTTCTCGTTGGAGGCATCCTCTGCCCTACTTTTATTCAAGAAGATCATGGAGCATAAATCTTATCCGATATTGACCAAATAAATCTGAAGAGAAATTGAGATTTTGTACTTGGTCAAACCATCTCACCATGCACCCGAGAGATGTTACACCCTACTTAGAATTGACTTGGTACAAAGCTTGTTTCATGGGTGGGTTGGAAAGATTAACTTATTTATAAAATTTATAAAAAATTGTGTAGTTTTGTTAAAACAAAATAAAATCAATGAATTTTATTATTGAAATTTAACAAGTTAACCAGGCTGTTTTTAACCGAATTACATCTTATTAATTCTTTGTTCCATCTCGACGAGCCCCGAGGAACTTCTCAGGCCAATACAAATTTTAGAGCTATGTTATTATTTTTAGTAAAAAATCAAAGTGAGAAGATACAAGATTGACAAACTTCTTCGTTACAGTTAAAATCAAGTATACATGGAGGAGAATCAGAATAGAATTTGACCCTTATTAAGTACAGAAGGACAACGTCATTTTTCTCACTTTAATTTTTAGGGTAAGAATTCTGAAGCATGGTTTATTAAAGGCACGGTGGTGGGATAAGAGGTCTGAGTGTAGTTCCTAAGACGCTGATGGAGGTCCATGATTCCAATCTAAAAAAAAAAAAAAAACACACACACACACACACATGATTATGAATGAGTAACTTATTCCAAATATGATACACAGAAAGTATAAAAAGATTAGATTAAATTCGTTAGATTCGGTGGTTGTAGTAACAAAAAGTCGTCACCAAAAAGCATTAATTGAAGGATATATCTGAAGAGCACTTCACCTATGAATCAAACTTATATCTTAATTGCATCGATTATGGTCACAGTCAAAAGAAAGTGGAAAATGAGCTTCATGATTAGGCAAGACCACTCCACTCGTATCGACCTTGCAATCGACATGATTTGCCCGAGCTCAAGTTTTCATTGCAGGTCGGTTAATGGAGCTTTAAGAAAGGAGTGACAAGACATTGGGGAAATTGTTCTTTTCTATCAACCACCTACGCCATGATTCTAACTTCATCCCTTGTAGCTTGGTAAAGAAATCTCTTGTTATTTGTCAATTTGTATTTAATTAGGCAATCAGCTTCAATAATCATGAAATTATCAAAAGCATCTTTTCCTTTTCAAAGTGACATCATATCGAACTTTTCTCACTTTTGATTTATTCTCAAACCCCATTTCTTTAATTCGATTTGATCATGAAGATCATCATTCCCGGAGTATATTTAAACAAAATCCCATTTTTTATTCACTGTCATAATCCCCCCTTTTTTCCCATTCAAATTATCAAAATACTATAACATAAGTAAATCCAACGGAAGGTGTAAAAACCATGTTTAATGTTAAACTCGATTTCAGTCGATTCGAGAAGAAACCAATATATTCTCTAATATAGTCTCTGATTCACCCAAATTGACTTTTATTTTGAAAAACAGATTCAAATTGATGTCGTTGTAACCTCTTAATTGAGTCCAATAGATCCAAATTAACCAGAAGGAACTATCATGGCTCCATCATCGGCCAGGATTAGTCACTACGGTAAAAACACAATGGAAATGACTTCTCTTTTCTATGCTACGCTTCATTCATGAACTGTTCGAGTCAAACGAGCAAATTTAATAGTAGTTGATGGATCACATGAGCTGATGTACAAAGGATCACACTGCCTAATTTCAAGTCCACCTCCCTTCACCAACTATACAAGCAGCTACTTCAGCAAAATTCCTTCTATTCTATGCCTTCCTCTTTCTCCCCTGGTATCCATCAACCACTCAAAAAGTAGAGGTCACTACCAAGTAAAAGGTAAATGAGAAAGACAAATTTTTTACACTTTGAAACTAGGGTCCTGATCGCTCTCTCCTGATTCCTTCAAAATCCCACCATTCTTTTGACCGAAAGAGCCTTCTGCTTCAGCATCGAAGCTAGCATGGACACTGTACAGAACATACACAAGCACAGCAAGAGCTGAAAAGAAGACGAACCGCACATAGGACGGACCCCCCAGAGACCCCAACAAGAATATGTTCAAGAAGATAGATACACATGGTATCCATGGCATCAATGGAACACCCCAAAATTCAGGCTTTCTTGCTTGTGGCACCAAGCAACGAAAGAGCTGTATTATTGCAATCGCTATCACCGCGCAAGCACCGAGCATAACGGCTTTTCCCTTGCCTTGTGGCATGAAGTGCCAAATGAGAGTGAATAGGATAGAGGTCAAGGAAAATGAGCACAGGAAGGCTAATGTAGGCCATGGATTGGTCGTCCCTATGGCTACGTAACGTCTGTGAACTAGAGCATTAGCTACCATGTAGAAGACAAATAGTGTGCCGATTGATACGAGATTGAGGAGGACATTTAAATCAGTGAACATAGCAATTGCTGCAGTGAAGATTCCTGAAAAAGAAATCATAACACATATTAAAGATGATGTGTTAAAAATTGATCACAACAGGATAACAAACTCAACCTTGTGAGCAAGTGTCAATGTCACTCAGTAAATTCCTAGCACATGTCTTGTAAATATCATAGTTTTCTGCACTGATTTCTTAACAGTCCAGTTCTGTGTCTTTGGAGCTCAAAAACCCTAGTTTTTATATACATCTTAGTAAGAGCATGCATAATTAAATGCTGTTGAAATGTTGCCGCATCTAGCAGTTTCCACAGATATCAATATGCCTGGCACGTGCTCTCCTCTTAATTCATTCAACTCTTTTCAGAGACGCGTGCCAATCCCGCCTAATCTGTTTATATAAATTCAGCCATCTTTACAAAAGATTTGCTGTCTTCAATAAAACTCTTAGTATTTCTTAACTAAACAACAAATCCTACTTCTAGAACTAGTAATTAACTAATTGACGCAAACTACACATCATCAAACACTCAATCAGTCACGTGAACAGGAGAAAAAGGACCAAGAAAGGCCAATTTGAAGAATCTAATAGTAAAATGCTCACTCACTTTCTACACGGCAAAGGCATACCAATTTCGCAAGGTGATAGTCCAGCTCAGAGGGTCCAAAATACAATGAGACAAAGCGCGAGTTCCTCGTAAGGGTTTCCTATTAGGGACACTTTTGGATGTACCCTGCCTCAATAATTTACAGGGCATAACATTTGTCCAAGCTTCCATGCGCTATCAAACAACCAAATAATGTTAATTTTCAGCATATCTGTACCTTGTAAAAGCGAATGCTGCGCTCACTAATTTTATATTCTTTCTCGTAAGATTATACTAATCCATCCCACAGGAACCAATAATTCTTCATGCATGGCCTCGCAGCAAATGCATTGCTTGTTGGGTAATGACTACACAATTCCTGCGGGGCAAGGGGGGGCAAAACTAGCAATTCTAATTCTCTCGTCGGTTACACATGACACCCGAAGGGCCATTCCTCTACCATTTCTCTAAAAGATATGGTTGTACCTTAGTCTCAGTGGCCTAACTTCGCTGGTTGACTCAGAAACGCACCATAGGGTCGATCTTGACTGGGACGAGGTTTCATGATATTATTAACTCGCAAACCAAATCCAGCCATGTCAACTCCAGTTAAAATTTAAAAAAGAAAAGGAGAAAATGCCGTTGTAATAAAATAATTAATTTGTACTAGCCTGGAGATTCATAAATGGACTCGACAATTCGATGATCCAGATCCGTTTTCAAGTCAGTTCTAGAATCCGATCAGGTCTAGGTAAAAACAAGAAGGCAAAACGGCTAGTAATTAATGCTCCATTTACAAGGAATTAGAGGTAACAACATTAATCGAGAACATAAATGCATCACGACCTGCAAAACTTAAACGGTTCAAGTAGGGCCCATAAACCAACAACCTATCAAGAACAAACTCCAGAACATCGAGGATAAAGCCAAGACTATCCACATTACAGAGCACACACAAATATTTCATTATTAAAAACAAAAACAAAAACAAAAACAAAAAAGCCATGACAAATCATTTCTTCATGCTTACAGGTGATAATTTTCAAGAAAAAACCAAGCAACCACATGATGATAAAAACACGTACCAAGAAATGCGGAAGCATTAACGGGCGTTGATGTCTTTGGGTGGACCCTAGCAAACCAAGCAGGGACAACATTGGACCGTCCGATAACACACATGTATCTAGCTTGTCCCAGCATTGCAACTAATAAGGACGTAAGGATCCCAAAGCTGGCCCCCATCCCTATCACGTTAGAAACCCATTTCCAGCCGTCTGATTTCCCTCTAAATGCGGCTGAGAATGGTGCGTCTGCATCAATCTACATGGCCACCACCGCACCCAGTAGCAAGAAACTTTCAGTCATTTTCCAAGTAATTTGCAGTGGTATTAAATTAATTATCATTCTAATTGATTGATTAATTAATCAATTACCATATCATAAGGGAGGAGCATGGACATGGAAGCAGACATGAGGCAATAGAGAACGGTGACAATTATAACAGAGCCTGAAACTCCAATAGGGATATCCTTAACTGGGTTATGGACTTCTTCAGCTAGAGTAGAAACAGCGTCATATCCAATATAACTCAGATACACCATTGCTGCTCCATTGAACACACCAGGAGCACCGAATGGGAAAAACCCAGATGGGTTCTTTGGGTCTGATGGCTCTGTGAAGTTTTTCCAATCTCCTTTCCAGAATCCTATTAGTATCACAAACCCAATGAACAATATGTGTAAGGCTGTTAACACCATGTTCACCACTGAACTCTCTCTTGTGCTGTCAACCAAGAACAAGTTGGTCATATTTAGCAAGCGAAAGCTGGTCCAAGAATACTGTGAATATTATAAAGAAACGATTTTTTTTTAATGGTACCTGTAGCAGATGATGAGAGTAATGGCTATGACAACAAGGACTGCAAAAATATCAATTTCATTGAAGCCATCTGGGAGTACATGGACAACAACTCTCCATTTTGATGTGGAAATGCCAATTGCTGAGCCTAGATAGGCAGTGAAGCTTCTGGCAACAGCGGCGTTTGACATGACATAATCCATTATAAGATTTGCACCGGTTAAAAACGCTGCAAACTCACCTGTCAAGAAAACAAGGAAAACCCAGTAAGCATTTTTGCCAATTGTGCGACAGTTCGTCGGCAGCACACTAGTGATTGTTACTTACCAAAAGTGACACGAAGATAACTGAAAGCACCGCCGGCGACGGGCATGTCAACGGCAAACTCGGTGTAACAAAAGGCGGAGAGGAGAGCACAGAGACCAGCGATGGCATAAGAGATAATAACTGATGGGCCAGCGCATACACGGCTGGCACGGCCAGTGGTGACAAAAACACCAGCACCAACCATACCACCGATGCCAAACCCAACGAGGTCATACCAACGAAGAGTTCTTTGCATGTCAGAACCAGACCTGGCCTTGACCCTGCTCGTTTCTTCATAAGAAGTTGAGACTGAACCACCCCGCCTGGCAAAACGAGCTGGGGTCTGAGCCAGGGCCTGAATGTAAGAATTCAAGCTAGAGAAAGAAGAACCATGACTGCTCTCCATTGACAAAAAATAAAAAATAAGAAATAACTCCTTTTATCAATCTTATGTCTCTTTCTCTAGCTTCTGTGCGGGGAGTTAAGAGTAGATGAGGGGGGCTTATAAAGGGCTTGGACTGACAATGGAAGTTGAATAAAAGGGCCACTTTGTGTGTGTGTGAACCAATTTCTCTTCACTTTGCCTAGTGTCCACTATCCTACTGGCTGCTGTGACCATGGCTATTCTTGGAAAAGCTTTCGTATAGCTAATGCTATGGCATTTTGTGTGGATGTTTTTGGATTGAATTTGGTATGTCTAGACATGAACATTGATGAGAAAAAGAAGATTTGAAGTTAATAATTATATAAATTTATTTATTATATATAAAAAAATTATATATTTTAATTTAATATATTTTTTATAAAATAGCTGAAAATATATTAATTTAATAAATTTTTTAATGATATGAGTGCTTGACCGATGAAGTTAAAAATTATAGAAGTTTTAAGTAATTCTTAAAAATTTTAAATTTATAATTATTAAAAAATAAATTTAATATTTAACTAATTAAATTATTCATTTGAGAGTTATAGCTAACTTAAGGAGTTGACACCATGGAAAAAATAATACATTAATTTAAAAGATATAAATGAATACTCGATTTTTTAAAGCTGCTTTCAAGAAGTGTTGATTTTCATTTAGAGCTCGCGTTTGCGTTTGTTATGACGATATATTGGTTGATTTTTAAACTGATTTTTTTTATAAAAGAAATACATGGAAAAAATTAAACTTTATCAAGAACACAAAAACATATAGTTCCGGGGCATCCATTCGGTAACGCGGTTTGGCAGGACACGTGGCTGACGAGAAATGATGCAGTACTAGCAAACACCCACCACGGGTGTGGCGCCTGATTGATCACACCACCTAACGGCGCCTCTGGCTGGCAAAAACCATGCTTGTAGGTGTAGCTCTTATCAAATGACGAGGCTCACATTCTCGAAAAGTTAATTCCCTTTATTCAGGACGCTAAATTGGTGGTTGAATCTCGTGCTGGATTTAAGACATGTATTATTATTATTCATTGTGGTCCAGAAATTTCATTTTATAAATCCACTAACTAACTCTTCTTTTTCTTAATTAAGTTATTATTTTTATTGCTGTACGTGTGTGGTGTTGGTTAATAAAAAATATTAAATTTTAATCTTTATATTTTTAACCCTTTCAACTAATTTTTAATTATTTTTAGATCATATTGACATCATTTTTTTACTATTTATATTTTTAATAATATTTTTTGATTTTATTATTTTTTACAGAGGGTCCAAAAATCGATTATCACATTCGTGTTCTTAAAATGTTTTGATGTCTTGATGTAAAAATTGAATCTTTATACATATACAGAGAGAGAGACAGAGAGAGAGATTAAAATTAGAGTCGGAGTAGATCTGAGATGGGTTTGAATAATGCAGTGCAAAGTGCAGGCAACTTGGTGGGGAGAACGGGAAGAGGAGAAAACAAGGGGCTGAGGCTAGGTGCTAGAAACGGCTAAAGGAAGTGCACTAGCCTTGCCTTTTATCTATCACCATTAATGACACCTTGTATCGAATCACCTTCATGATGATGTTGATGATAAAATCTGACAAATTCCAATAAATCTTCCCAGGTGCACCTTTCAGGAAAGGGGATTGTGGCGCAGTGTGTATATATATAATTTTTTTAATTTTTAATACCAACCCATTAAAATTAAAACTAATTTTTTTAAAAAACAAAACCTCTTAATTCCATCAATTTTAAAAAAGTTCCGAGTTGAAAACACTTACTTGTCACGTATCATTCTTTGTCTGTCAATCCAAGCCATGGGTGCTTAGCTTACCTACGTTGAGTTGTACAATTTTTTTCCTTGTTTATATTGTAATTTTGTTTTTATATTTATTTATTTTTAATAATTTAAGACATTTGAATCAGATTATACGAAGCATAATTAATTTCTGAATCTACTAAATATTTTATAAATTTAATAAATAAATAAAGCATTACGGAGATAATAAGCTGATGTACAAAAAAATCAAACTCGGAACAATTATAAAACAAGTCTTATACTTGATCGGTGAACTGTATCCTTAAATCATTGATATTTTTTATATATATTTAATTCTTGTTCAAGAACTAGAGGTGTTTTTCATCAATTTCATGCAGCTGGAACAGTTTTCATGCTTCGAGATTCAAGTTTTTCATGGTAAAATCGTAGATAAATAAATTGTGTGTAAATTAAATTTTTTTAAAAAACTCACTTTCCATTAGAGTTTTATAGCTAGGAAATCCAGCCCGACCATACAAATCGAAATGAAAGCTCCTCGACTGAAGCCCTGTTTCAGGCTGGGTTGACTTTGAATAGTGGTTCCCAATTGATTTGGTTAAAAGAAACGGGAGACCTGATCAAATTTTTTTAATCTCAAGACATTGTTCTATTTATTTTTTTAATTAAACTCAGAAAACGATGTCTTTCTAAATTAAAATAATGATTTCACCTTTGCTACTGAGGATGAACACCGCCATAAATGTGCGTGACGAATCAATCTTGACCCTTGAATCTTGCAACGTGAGCTCCCTGAGCCATTTGAAACGGCCCGGAAAACTAGCACCCACTTGGCAGAGGAATCTGGAGACGTTACATTCGAACCAGGACGGGGTCACCGAGCCAAATGGTGGCCACTGGTGCCGCTGGCTGTTCAAGGACTAGAGGATACGTGGCCCCCTAAAAGGCGATTAACTTCGCATCAAGCTTAAAACCCACAATGACACGTGTGGAGAATGAAAAGGCACATCTTTCGAAGATAAGCATGGATTCGAGGCAGAAAAAGATACTGGTGTCTAGCTTGTTGGCAAGGACCTAAACTTGGGGGTGGAGGCAAGAATCATCACAGGGGAAGGGTTTTTTTTTTTTGGTTAATATATGGATATTGATGCAAAGAGAGAGAAAAGAAATCAAACAGCCCATCCATGAAAGTTTTGTTCCAAAATATGAAAGTCATAGTAAGAATGTCTTGGTTTTTTATATGAAAATTGAACCAATCCATGCATATTATTTGGGAAGAACATTGTTCATATCTGAAAGTTTTATATTTGAATCTTTTATCTTTTTTAAATTAAAGATATTTTTTAAACTCACCCTCAACCGCGAAATAGCTAGAAGGATTTTAATCGCCGCAAATTGTTAATCAAGTGTGACCCTCCTCTACTATTTCCATCCACATCGACTGCGATCCACTGTGCCACGATTGTCAGGGCTGTGAGGAGATGGGATAGCCCTGCACCTCTGCAGTGGCTCTAGCATGGCCACGATCGTATCAGTTCGTGACCAATCAACACAGTTTTCTAAGATCTGGGTCCACAGCAGGCTCCCACGAAATCACGTTTTTGAGGCCCCCGATGCTTCTGTTCGCACCCACACAGTCCTTCCTCTCTTGCTGGAAATCGGAGTTAGGCTAGTTCATGACTACTGTCAGGCTCCAACCAGGGGACTTGAGCCACAACCAGGAGAGAACAGCACGGTTAGTTTTTCTAGCCCCCTCTAGTCAAAAAAATCCCAAAGGAATCTAACAATATTAATCAAGTTTGTTAATATTATTCCGAACCATAGAACAACATTAGTTATGTTATGGCACCAATGAAATATATATATATATATAACGATGGAAAAAAAAATATTTAAAACTATAGTTTTTTATAATTATGTCTGCAATGTCGCAGTGATATGGAGATTTGCTTTCGACGCCAGCCTCGTCATGCCTTGAAGGGTATTTGTTTACACAGCTGGGACTGTATTTTAATTAAAATATAGTTTATAATTGTTTGGTAAATAAAAAATTCAATTTACTGTGCATAGTCCCACATAACTTTTAAGTTTACAAAGTAGTTACTGCTTTTCATTCACTTGCACTATTCATGCATTTTTTTATTTAAATTTATTATATTTTTTTAAGTGTTAATTTAATTAATATTTTAAAAATATTAATTTTATTAATATTTTTTAAGTATTAATTTTATTAATATTTTTTAAAATGTTAATTTCATTAATATTTTTTTAAGTGTTAATTTTATTATATTTTTTAAATTTTAATTTCATTAATATTTTTTTAAGTGTTAATTTTATTATATTTTTTAAAAATCTTGTTTATAGTAAATTAAATTTATCTGCACCGTTATGTGAACAATATTTTTTCTTGAAAAACTAATATAGAATAAATTAAATTCACTTGCATTGTAATATCAATTTTATACTTGATAGTATTTTATCTAATTTTATCACATACTTAAAAAATTATGAAAACTGTAATTCTTATCGAATAATTTTTATATGTAATGTAATTATAAATAATTTAATAAAATAAAAAAATATTTTATATAAAGTATTATTTATTTCATGATATAATAAGAGTAATTAATTCTATAATAGTTAAATTTAAAATCATCAATATTAATGTATATTTTAAAAAATTATTTTATAACTTTAATTTTAAAAATTTTTTTAACCAAACATATTAAATTATTTTTTTTTCAACTATAATTTTAACTAAATAACTATTTTTTAAAATAAATTTTCTTAATTAAAAATAATTTTTATAAAATAATTTACCGAGCACACTCTTGATAAAGGTGGGAAGGTTATTTTGCTATTACAGCGACCACCAACTCAGGTCACATGGGACACGCATGTACTGCCATGTAATGTTCGGCCCAAGATGCCATGCTTGGGGATTGTCATGTGGCAGCGCCGCCACCAAGTTGTGACTTTTAAGTGTCGATGAGAGCGACCATATTTTAAACTGACCTCCTCCTTTAAGTGCAAGCTCGTGCCACGCCTTCTGCCATGTGTTGAGCCTCCAGTATACAGATGGACACTGTTTTGGCAAACAAGGTTGCCTGTCCAGGCTAAACCAAGTGCATGTGACTCTATGCTATACGGTGTTTCCTTTTTGTTTGTTTTTTAAAAATATATCATTTTTATTATTGAAATCAACACATTAAAAAATATGAAAAAAAATATTAATGTAATATTTTTAGTAATTAAATATATTTCTAAAACAAACTTGAACAACGTAAGAATATAATGTGAAACAACACCAGCAAGCAAGGGAGATACTGCAGCACTCGGAATAAATAAATAAACAAACAACAAGAAAATTAAACTTTTTTAATAGAAAATAATTGGATGGTCCAGTAGTCCTAGACCATGGTTGTTATTGGTACAAGGCTGGGGTTCAGAAGGAGATGCAATAATCTACATCAATTATTATTTAAAAATAAATAAATTAAAACAATATTATTTTTAAAAAATAATTAATTTTTTAACATGATCACAAGTTGACCTGCGGAATAAAATCGAGTCAATTATAAGTTAGGAATGGATCAACCATTCTTTTTTTTTTNTTGACGTGTGATGTCCGGGCCAGCTTACGCGCACCACGACTAATCCACACGGCTCACTGAACATCCTGCAAGCCCAGTGAACACGTAAGGCACCGCGGGGGTGACAGGCATGCATGGTGAGGTTCGAACCCCTGATGCAGAGGAAGGGGACAAGCCCCTTCCACCGCTAGGCTAGAACCTCACTGCATGGATCAACCATTCTTAATTAGAGCTATCATATCATTTCTTATTTATTAATAATAATGGTCCTGAGATGTACAACATCCAATGTACTTCCAGAACCGTCATGATGTACTGAGGAAAATCATAATCATTAATTCTTTAAACCATGCTCTACGACCGTTGTATGGAGCTGCTAGAGATGTCATTTTTTATTTTATTTTTTTACTCTTGGTCTGAAAAACAAAATAATTATACCCTTTTCCATTTATTTTTGATCATACATTGTCTCCTACGCTCGTCATTGGGGAGCCAAGTTATAGCATGGCCCTGTGCGGTACGTGAGTGTAATATTTCCTTGTTGCCGACCGGTCGTAGGAGCACATAAGCTCATCTGAGGCATGAGATTACCAAATCAATTATAATGACGCCCATGGTCGCTCGGTCAAAGCACATAAAGAAAGACATGGGCCTTTTCCCGACCACAGCGTTTTTAGAGCTCCTTCCTCTTTTGTTAAACAAGTAATTGTTGGATTATGGTAGGGTCAAATAATTAGTGTCGGGCAACCAGAAATTATTTCACTGGCACCCGAGAGCCAAGAGCAATGTGCTGCCTCCAGGTGTATAAAACGAAGTAGTTTGTTTTCTTCATGGCAATGTGTTTTATAAGTAGCTCTATGACCTAGGTTAAAATTATTGTATCATTCATGCTGTTGTGTTGTTTGGTTATTGTCTAAAATATATAATTAAAACGCAGCCGACATGTTATTTCTACTTTAACATAGCATAATTTTATTTTAAAATTGTTAAAATTTTATCAAACATCCAGGGATGTTTTAAAAAAGAAACAGGGAGGAGTGCTTATTTGTATTTATCTTTGTGATGGTTGTATTTTTTCTGATTTACATGGGGTATCCGAGCCAGCTTGCATGCACTACGATTAATCTTCATGACCCATTAAATACCCCACAAACCTAGTATGCATGTAAGACACCGCGAGAATGACAGACGTGCATGCCAGAGCTTGAATCCAGGTGCAGTGGAAGGAAACAAGCCCCTTCCACCGCTAGGTTAAGCACTGAAATGAATAATGATTGTATTTTGTCTCAGTTAGGGGGGAAACCATATGGAGGTTTCTATAAAACATATAAAATTATAATTTATTTTTTAGATTTTACTTACTCGAGTAAATTTTATAGTCATTAAGAATTTATATAATTGTTATTTTTGAAATTTATAAAATTAATTAAAGTATAACTCAAACATTCTAATATATTAATAATAGTAAAAAAAAAACCAAAAGTGGAATCAAATGGTGGCAATTGCAGCTCCATGACCTCCCAAATCGTGGCCATTGGTCCATTCCATTGTTACAGCGCCTTGGTTCTGGTTAGCAACAAGACGAGGAGGTAACAAGAAGAAGGCCTAACCTAGCACAACCCGCATCAAGATGCGAAAAGGTCGGCTGCGAAAGGAGAGGGCCTACCCTGGATGTGAACGAGCCATCAAAGGCATCTCTCGTGACATGCAATATCAAACCCATCTCCCTTCCTAATAGTCTCCTACATCACTAGTCCATAGATGTAAAGAATTAATAATACCCGGATGTTATAAATATTTTTCTAATAAAAAAATATTTTGTATAAAAATTAATTTAATTTTACCCGATTATCTTCTTGGATTTAAAAATAATTTAAACAATCAATAAAAATACAAGATGACTAAAAAATTTCAAGACAATATTATTTTTTCAAATACCAAAACAATAACATATTAAATTGATCTATTGAATTTATTATCATGAGATTACAATAATTTTATAAAAATATAACTTTAATAAATTAAATATCAAAAAATAAAAAATAAATATTTGAGTCAAGTGAAAAAAATCTAAATTAAAGTTTAATTCATAGCTAACTAGAGTTGACTAATAAAATTAAAAAATAAATATAAATTAAAAATAATTAGAATCAAATGGGTTAATTTAACAAAGTAATGCAGTAGTGAGAGATCATTCTATAAAAAAAAAATTAATTTTTAATATATTAAATATTAAAACCCCCGGGGGTAAAGTGATGACCCCCATGAAGTGATGAATAATTGAAGCATATCTTTTTTAGTTTTTGTTAATAATTTCTCGATAGAGTTTAGTTTTTATCTTAGATAAAAGAGATGTATCCAAACCTCTTTATTTTTTAAGTTTTAAAAGATAAAAAATCACTTCAAATCTATCTCAAAATTCAATTTTACCATGTTGTAATCCCTCTGGTCCACAAGGGACGACATTCTGGCAAACAGCAACGTTCCAACAAGGCGTCGGCTGCAGAGTTATTCTACTCGGCTCCTGAAACCTACAATTACCACAAAAACCACAAGTTATCTTGCAAAGTTTCGACTCACCCTCAGATATCATCGTCGAGAATAAGAATTTCACTTCTAACATGTCTCTCGGTTCCGTCCAATGGTGTCTACTCCATGCGCCCAGGAGAGATGATTCCATTGGCTTATACGGCACAGTTCAAAAATGCAAAAGCAGCAATCGTGCTGGAAACACAGCACTAGAAACTAAAGAGGAGGTTGTTCAAGGACAAAGTTCGATCCTTTGCCCGTCTGATGAATTGTCGAGTACAGGTAATGGTTGTCATGCTTGATTCGGGGATCGACGGTGTAAGAGTTGGATTGTTGAATCATCTGCCGTCTACATATGTACAGGCACTTTATGTGCTAAATCCAATAGTAGTTCTAGTGGTAACAGGGGAAGGAACCGGGGCAACGACACTTTCTAGTTAACTCCTAAAGTGGCTGCGGCCTTTGGCAACCTTTAATCAATGCTCCCCTGTGATCCCCATTGATCAGAAAATTAGTTGTGGACAGTCATTGAAGTCCATGAAACCCTCCGGCCAACTAATTTTAGCGCTTTGTCACTACCCCAATCAAAGGCACGATTGACAATAAAAACAGAAAATTTTAATAACTCTCAATTTTGTTTATACAGCATCTGCCTACAGCTAAAATGAACACCAATCGACCATAGCGACGAAACACCAATAACCTAAACAATATCAGATTTGATTGAATGATAGACGCGGGTAGTACAATGATGTTTACACTAATTAACCATTTTTACATTTGAAATCTAAAGTTTTGATAACCCAAACCCGGTGGCCCGTCTTGATTAGTTGGAGGGCCAGGCGGAGAGTTCCAATGATCATCAGCTGAAGGACCAACAGTATTGTTATCCACTGAGGTAATGTCATGAATGCTCGATCTCTTCCTCTCTTTCTTCACCGAATTCTGGCGGAGGAAGTACTTTTGTGCATGGCTAGCTACTTGTGTTGGTGTTCTGGTAATGACCACATTCCTTGAGATGCTCCTCCAATCACCCTTTCCAAATTTACTCAATCCAACCAAAAACAGCCTGCAACAATCCCATTAGAGTCCCAATTGCCAGAAATTCAAAAATCAGAAGATGACAGCTTAAACATTCAAACATATAACATTTTATTATCTGAATCTTCTTCGCAGAGGTTATCCTCAACTCAATCCTATCAAAAACAGCTTGAAACAATTCCATTGGAGAGTCGACTGCCAAGATTTAAAAAACAAAAGATGATAGTTTCAACCTTTAAACACATAACACTTTATAATTTGAATTTTTAGCTTATATGTAAATAAAAAATCGGCTGACAACATTCGTTCATCCAACCCCTGACAATTCACTCTTACCGGGAAAAGAGCTCTCTGGGGTTTTTCCCTTTTCTATCCCAGAAGAGGTCTCGCGGCATTTCCTACTGCTAACTCTATGCAAAACTTCCTGTCTGCTACCCTTGATCTAAGGTTTCCATGACAGCTATACAGCTACACACAATGAGCTTAAAAAATTGCATCTTAAAAGAAATACACTTCAACAGCCAGCATTTACCCTTCGTAGACTCATCTACCGCACAAGATTTTGCAGCCCATCATCAACAAATACTCAGATTACCCATATAGATATTTGCTTCAAAACACAAAAACTTGCAGAAGATGTTGGATAATAACTCACACTTCTTCAATTCCGAAACAAATTACATACAAAAATTCAAACTTTTTAAAAATTATGAACAAGGATTCAAAATCCATGACACGCAAACTCACTTGTGTTCATCCTCAGTCCATGGTGTGCCTTTCTTCCGTTCCGTATCTTGCTTTGCTTTGCCACCAAAACAAATCTGACCAGACGGCGGCGCACCCGCAGCGACCATCCGGCCGTCGCCGTCGCAGCCGCCGGATTCCCAACTCATAGATTCATCATCCCTATAAGATGGCAATTCAACACGGCCCGAATCAATTGCAAGAACGTCGTGAACAAGAATATCATAATGTTCTTTCACTTCCCACGCTGATTTTCTGATATGGTTTGCAATGCTCTGCCACCGATCTGGCAAATTCTCGGGGAAAATAGTTAGAGCCTGTTCAAAAATCTTGTCTTCCTCGCGAGTCCAGCGAGTGGCGGCTGTGGCATGAGATGACTGAGTCAAGCACCGAGTTTGAAAGTTGAAGTCTTGATGCATTTTTGGTTTCGGATGGGGGTTTGGTAGGAGAATTGAGATGATGTTAGTTTATAGTGGGGATGGCAAAGGGTTTTGGACTTTTGTACAGCTCACCTCTTCTTTGAATTCAACACGTTTTTTCTTTTATTGGTTCCCCTTTTCTCGTTTCTTCGTTTTTAACTTGAATTAGGATGTCTTCTTCCTCCTCCTCCTCCTCCTCCTCCTCCTCCTCTTTAAAATCAAATTTATTTTTAACACCCGCGGTGATGACTCGCTAATTCAAAACCTAGTTTAAATTCAGTTTTCTTTTTCTTTTTCCTTTTCTTTCCTGAGTTGGATAAATATTAAGCTGTATTTTTAAATAAATTTCTAGTTTTAAAATTAACATGATAAACTTATAATCCTAAAAATAAAAATATTATTTTAGAATAAAGCTGATAAATACAATTTTGTTAATCTATTAAATTCAGGTGAGACTATTTATTTATTTATTTTTTTAAAAAAAAAAACAATTTCCGCCGATACCATCGTTTTTTTTTTCCCAGCACAAAATTGGCTTCGAAATGTGTGGTTGGCTAGCCCTGCGCAAGCCAAAAATAATTGCCCCACTGTAATTGATTTTATTTTTTGTTTAATGGAATTTGATTAATTACAGCCATTTTATTGTCGACAGCCTTCAGCTTAATTAGGATAAGATTAAAATAGAGTGCGTGCGCTCACCTTCTTCTTTTTATTGGGTCAGTGCAGAGACTAATTAGTGTTTGTGATCATTTCTTTAAATTTACTCCAACCGATTTCTCAAGGAAAAACAAAAAAAAAAAGAGAGTAAAATTAACTGTTATTTTTGTACTCTATTTATTTAAATTAATTTATATGTGCTGATTTGACAGTCACAGCAGGATCGATATAATTTAAATAATTTTTTAAAATAATAACAATTTACAAAAATGGCAATGAAAAAATCATACAGCTTTAGTGGTGAATTGATATCTGCACACGCACGCACGCACGCACGGGTGCGTGATTTGATTAAATAAATAAAATAAATTATTCATATAATAATAGAGTTATTTCCTAGGCTGTAAACCATATTTTTTTTTTTAAAAAAAAAAGATCCATGCATGAAATAGTTTTTCAATCATGAAACAAAAAATATCTCCATGCCATCACGGTACTGTAAACACAGGAGAAGTGATAAGCACATGAATATTTAAATCAGTCAGTAAAAAACAAACGAAAAGGCTACAAAAAAAGATGTTTTCTACCATGATCCATCAGCATTTGTTGTACGAACCCTAAGTTCTCTTGATCCCCCCCTTTTCCTCTGCCATAGTCAATCTTATTCGATCAAATGCAAACCATGATTTCAGAATAATTGATCATGATTTTAGAGTAGGATCACTGGTGTGTTTTTTTCCTGTCATTATTCGACTAATTTATATATCAATTGATACTGAATTAGTTATTATACCATTAAGAATTAAATTAATTTTTTAAATTATTTTAAAACAATCTTTGATCATCTAATTCCATATATTACTTTATTTTCCGTGTTATATTGTGAGTGGTAAAAAAATAAAAAAAATAAAAGTTTGGTTTAATAAAATAAAAATTCCATGTATATTAGAATTAGGAGAGTCGTGAAAATCTTATTCTTCCTCGTCCAACATTTAATCAAGTACAAATCCAAGAGGAAAAGCAAATATACACGTGACAGGCACATAGTTGTGGGGGGAATTAGAAAATTAATTTAATTTTTAATCAGAAATTTATAATCTAGGCTTTCATGGAAAATTAAATAGTCTAATATAAAGTTTATTAAAAATAACAGGTCAACCAATGAATATATAAACCGACATCAACTTGATAAAATCTAAACAACCTAATAAATTAACCTATAATTCGACTGATCAAACCAAAATCGGGTGAGTCGCAAGTGAGGTTCTAACCTAGCGGTGGAAGGGGTTTGTCCCCTTCCTCTGCATCAGGGGTTCGAACCTCACCATGCATGCCTGTCACCCCCGTGGTGCCTTACATGTTCACTGGGCTTGCAGGATGTTCAGTGAGCCGTGTGGATTAGTCGTGGTGCGCGTAAGCTGGCCCGGACATCACACGTCAAAAAAAAAAAAAAAATCGGGTGAGTCTAAAGAATAAAAAAAATATTTTAATTGATTTATTTTGGATATAAATACTTGATTAATAGGGTGACCCAACAAGATAGAAATCACTTAAATTAAATATCAAACTGTTCTCACAACTATAAATTTATTTTAATTTCAAGAAGAAAGATAAATTAGATTTATTTTCCCACAATTAAGACCAATTATTCAAAATTGTTTCCCTTCCCCTTAAATTTGAATAGGTTTTTCAGAGTCTTCAATGTTTATTGCCAAAGACAAGCTTCGGCAACTGGCCACCACCCAATTTTATCTCACTCACTGTTAATAAAGGCAAAGCTACTTGTCTTTTGTCATAGGCCATGCGCGACCATCATGGAATTCAGGTGAAAATGGGTCACGGCTTACCAGATGGAGGTGCTCATCTTTATGGTAGTGTCGGCAAGCGGTCACCGCCCTGTCGGTCGGAGGTTGACGTCTGGTGCCTCTTGGTGTAGCAGCTGTCGCTTTAGAATAATTAACAACAACAAGCCGTGCCCCGACAAAGCTTTTCTCCTTCCCTTTTCAAACGGCCAGTTTTAGTCTTGTTGTGCATTTCAAGTTCTCTATCCACGTGGCGAAATGGGTACTTGGCACGTGTCTCCCACTTGGAATCTTGGCTCGAAAGCAGCCCAAATACAGAGTTTTGGATAACCTTAATTTGCCACGTCAGAGATTTTTATTATTATTGCTGGGATAAATTTGGCTTCTAGACTTGCATTTGGATATGGATGATGGACTCCAATTTTTTATTTTTTATTTTTTATTTTTGTTGGCTGAGAGCGGCCAGGGTGCGTCTAACGGCTGTTAAACTCAATTCAGTTTATTTAAAAATTCTGTGTTTCGAAGTTTAATTCGAGTTAAATTTTCAAATAAATTAAATGAAAACTAGGTTATTAAAATCTAGTTGATATATAATTTGATGGAATCGGGCTAATTTTTTTTTTAAAAAATATTTAAATAAAAACAATTAATTTATATTAATCTGGTATCTATAAATTACATAAATTACTCAATAATCTAAATCTATTTTTAAAACTAACCTTGAGATCGGTTTACTGACAGGTGAATTTAGAATTTTATATTTGAAAAATCAATATTATTATAAATTTCAAGCTAGTTTGATATTGCGGTTTGAAATAATATAGTTCTTTATTTTGTCAATAAATTTTTAACATTAATGTAACAAAACAACCTAAAAAACTTAGCTTCCACCTGCCAGGATTTTGATTTGAAGTAACCCTCCGTATCATACACAACAGAAACCAGTCGAGGTTGATAACGCTGTTGGTGAGCAAAAAAAAATCAGATTCAACAGGCTTTAGGGAGGGAGGGGGTGTGGTTCCCGACGACATGATTTTTATTGAAAGAATCGCAGCTATTGATATTACGTGCTTCTTCAACATATCACTGTCGACATTGATGTGCCCAAAAGTCCGAGGTTGTGTTTGAATAATTCTCTGTGGATAAGTGCCCCCGCTCTCTCTACACGGCTAAGCAATTGTATATTTTTCGTTTTAAGATTTTTTTATTTTAAATAATTAACTACTGTGTCATGGTAGTAGTTGGTATTGTAACAATGGGTACTTTTCTAAGAATGTTTTTTATTTATAAATATATTAAAATAATATTTTTTTATTTTTTAAAATTAATTTTTGATGTAGGAACGGTGTAAATTAAGGGAAGACTAAAAACTACAAGGTGCAGGCGCAGCAGACAGCTGGTACTGTTGGAAACTACAAGGTCATTGTTTCAAGATCATTACTAAAATTCTGTGCTTGTAATTGCGTGTTTAAGCTGTCCTGTTGCCTTGTTTCCTGTTGAAGCAGGGCAGAGAAACATAGAGAACCTCATCAATCACAGCTGGCCATCAAGCCAGCAATTGACATTGTTAATGCATGCCGAACAATGTTCGAGGGCACCATTATAAGTGCCTGATGCAGCGGTATTGATCGGCATTCAGCACAGAAAGCAAAAATCATACATTCTGCTAGTTAGTCAACTTGCTGGAAGTAAATATAAGCACTGACATGGCCTCAAGCTTGATAAATGCAGTTCTTTTTGTGACATTCATTGCTGTGGTCACAGCAAGTGATCCCGACATCATCACCGACTTTGTAGTCCCGGCAAATCTAACAAAGATTGATGGGGATTTCTTCACCTTTACCGCCCTCAGAGGCTTCTTTGATAGCGACTACCCACCGAACTTCAAGGTGACAAAAGCTGGCATGGCAGAGTTCCCAGCTCTTAATGGGCAGAGTGTTTCCTTCGCTGTCCTTGAGTACCCGGTCGGCACAATCAACCCACCTCACATCCATCCGCGTTCTGCTGAGCTCCTCTTCGTTGTCGACGGAAGCCTTGAGGTTGGCTTCGTCGACACCACCAATAAACTTTTTACCCAGACTCTTCAACTCGGTGACATGTTCGTGTTCCCCAAGGGACTCGTGCACTATCAGTCTAATGCCGATCCCCAGAACCCTGCAACAGCTATCTCTGCCTTTGGCAGTGCAAATGCCGGCACTGTATCTGTGCCCACAACTGTGTTTGCTACTGGCGTTGATGATAATATCCTGGCCAAGGCTTTTAAAACTGATGTTGCTACTATCCAGAAGCTCAAAGCAGGCCTTGCAGTGAAGGCCTAACATGATCCTGGTTTTGATATTCTCGGCATATATAGTTTTGATCACTTGGTCTGCCTGATTTTTTTTACCCTTTTAATTTGAGTTTCAGCAAAGAAAGAATGAATCTTGTTTCATAAAACAAATTATTTGGTGATCTTATTTCAAAGAAGTGGCGGCTTCAACTTGAATCCTACTTTATCTAGATATCAAAAGTGACTTTTGCGTTTTCTTTAGATGAGTTGTACTCAAAGACACATCCAAACGTTTTAAGGTGAGGTCTTAAGTTGTATAATCATCCAAATGATACCATGTTTAATTTAAATTTTTAATGATTTTTTCAAATATAATTTATATCATTATTTGAAAACTAGCAAAATCAATATAAAATAGTACTATTTTTATGAAATATAAGTTTATCAATGATTCGTAGATAACAATGCTTAAGTAACCCTTAAAATGAATCACAAAAAATAAAATAAAAAAAAATCATTCAAGAAGGAACCAAAGAGGAATGATCTTGCTGTTACATAAGGCTAAATGTAATTGCATTGTGGTATTTGGTAAATATTTAAGTCTATTTTATTATTTTTATTTATGTTGAACTGTTTTAATTGAAAGAGATGATGTAATTTGGCTCAATCTTTTATTCTTTGATTGGAAAACCAAGTGCATTTGAATTTATTTCATTGTTTTATTATATTTATTTGAGTTATTCATGCCACATAAATTTAATTTTTTTTCTGTAAAGCTCCTTTCTTTTTTTCATCGTTACGTTTCAGTTTACCATGGAAACCAGGTTTTTGACATGAGATAAAACGAAGGAATGCACTAAATGGAAGTAAAATCACCAAAACTCCTCCTTTGAGCTGTGATCACCACTTATTCAGTACATAAATGAGACGGAAAAAACTGGGATGCATGGCTGTGTTAGAGCTCCATCTCCCAGCTTTATGCGAAACCTGCCTTGATTTTTTCTATGGTAGCAACATCAGTCTTGAAAGCCTTTGCCAAAATCCCACTATCAACGCCAGTTGTGAACAGGGTGCTTGGAATTGACACGGTTCCGGCACTTGCACTACCAAAGGCGGACACTGCTACAGCCAGATTCTTAGGATCGTTATTATACTGCTAGTGAACAAGTCCCTTTGGAAACACAAACATGTCCCCAGCTTCGAGTGTCTGTGTGAAAATCTTGTTAGCTGTGTCAACAAATCCCACTTCAAGGCAGCCATCGACAAGAAAGAGCAGCTCAGCTGACCGAGGATGAGTGTGAGGAGGGTTCAGCGTGCCTGCTGGATACTGTAGAAATGCATAAGAAACACTTTGTCCATTGAGAGCTGGAAACTCCGCCATGCTTTCTTTTGAGGCAGTGAAAGATGTTGGTGGTTTAGCCCCGACAAGAGACCGTAAAGCAGTAAAAGTGAACAACTTGCCATCAACTTTCGTGACATTTGGTGGCACTATAAAATCAGAGATTATATCTGCATCTCCAGAAATTGCTATTTGGAAACAGGCGAAGATTAGGACTAATATCAAGATGAAGCCTTGGTTAATAGTGTTTGAAGCCATTAAAATAATCCTTAATGATCCAATTACAACCTGCTATGCCATAGTGCCTTCAACAAGGTGCCCATTTATACTTGCTTTTCTCGAGATGGAATTCCTTGGCATTGTCAATTTATTATTCTTTCGCATCAAATCCACACGAATACAGAATATGCCTAAAATTCGAGTTGCCATCAAGGCATTGAGCCACCATCAGCCAGGTTGTAAAGATGTCCTGCGTCAGTATATACCTACTACGAAGTGAAGGTGGAAGAGATTTAAAGACCCTTTTCGATAAGGTCTTCTGGTACAGAATGTGCCCTGGAAATCGCAGAAGAGTCGATTTCCTAGCTAGCTGTCTGTCGAGCGGTCCTATGGAGGAATATGCTTGGCTTCTTCGGTGAAAGCATGAAACAAACATAGAAAATTTCGGCACTTTCTAGCAAGACAACGTTTTTCAACCTTAAAGGAGCTATAAAGGCATTGCCATACAATGATCCAGACATCTAAATCCATTCAGCACAAAACTGAATCACTAACTCGAAAGCTCGGCGTTCGACTGTTGAGCTTGCAGCTTATCAACCACAGCCATGGACTCTCTCAAACCAGTTTCCCTTTCCCTATTCTTACTTTCCTTCGTCAGTGCAGTCAATATGGTCTTCGCAGGTGATCCTGATATCCTTTCAGATTTCGTCGCACCAACTAACACCATCGTTGATGGAAAGTTCTTCACCTACACAGGAATGCGTGGGGTTCTTGCCAAATTTCCTCGAAACTTCACTTTAACAAAAGCTACCATGAACGAGTTCCCAGCTCTTAATGGGCAGAGTGTGTCATATGCTGTGCTTCAATACCCTGCAGGTAGTCTCAACCCTCCTCATACCCACCCTCGAGCTGCCGAGCTCTTGTTCCTTGTGTATGGTAGCTTGGATGTTGGATTTGTTGACACCAAGAATGTGCTTTACACCCAAAAACTCCAAGTTGGAGATATGTTCATTTTCCCAAAGGGTCTGGTACACCACCAGTCCAACCCAACCAAAGAACCAGCTGTGGCGATTTCTTCTTTTGGTAGTGCAAATGCCGGAACAGTTTCTGTGCCTTCGGCTGTCTTTTCAACAGGAATTGACGATGGAATTCTTGCCAAAGCATTCAAGACCGATGTGTATACCATTCAAAAGATCAAGTCCGGCTTTGGCAAGCCCTGAACTAAGCCTAGATAGCTCAAAAAAGGCCTGCACTTTTGCATTCCAAGCAATCAATAATTATGCTCTTGGCTCAGAAAGTCGACCAATGTTTGTTTGTTCGTTCATCACAGTCATGAATTTTCAACAAGGAGTGGTGATCATTTTACACTCGTTGCTGTACTTGAATGCCTTTGTGGATATTTTTCATGATCTTTTTAAAGGTAAAAAATAAATAAACAATCAGAGAAAAGATAATATTTTAAAAAAATCTACAATTAAAAAAAACTTAAATTATTAGATAAAATTTTAAAATATAATTTATATTAATTCTAAATACACTTTCAAGTAAAAGTTGTTTTTTAATCTTGAAACTTGTACATACTCATATTATTTTCTATTTAATTTTTATTAAATAAATAAAAATAATAACATTTAAAAACATGACCACTTAGTCGTTAAAATTTTAATATTATGTTAAAAAAATATTTTAATTTAAAAATTTAAACTATTAAATAAAATTTTAAAATATAATTTATATTATTTTCTAATAAATATTCGTAGCAGGTAGGTCAGCTCGTTTTTGGTGAAGCACATGAAATCATCCAGGGCATCAACAAGAAAAGATAAAACGAACTCTGGATCAAGACTATTCAAAGTTCGGATAGGAAAACTATCAACGGATGCAGAGCTACATAGAAGAGCATGGTTATGTTTATAACTGTTCAAGAGTATTCCAAAGACAACAACTCCGTGCAACCACTAAATCTCCCTAGAGAGTCGTTATTTTACATGCCTATTACCGCAGCAAGATCATCATTATCTGGTGCAGATGATCCCCCATCAGGCTTTCTGGCTCCCTTCAGTTCTCTGCAAAAAAGACAAAATTGATGTCGATTAAACTTAATCTTCAAAGGCAGACTTGAATAACCAAACAAATAAATAAAGTAGAAATCAGCAACGATAATTTTGGAGATGCTGCACCACCATTCTCCGATCCATATGCTTAGGTGCTCATTCTTCAAAACTCAAAACATATGTCAAAGAGGAGAGGAAAATGGTATACATTTACCAACATTTGGCAATCGGTGACATGAAACATCAAAGAAATGATGTTGGGAATTGAACTCATAACAGGGAATCTATGCACTTAGATTCAATTACTCAACTAATATTTAAATCATTCAAGCAGTAATTAGTTGTTACTTTAAACATCAATGTTGGTGATAATAGGGAATTTTGATTTTGAAACACACAAGTAAACCAGCCACATCTTCTTAATCCATTCCATTGACAAAAAACTGCACCTCTAATCATGCTTAAACAACAATCGAACATAGCGGCCCAAAGATTGTAATAGGAGCAATGTTTCAATCATTCTGACCTAAAAATGAGGAACAAACATCATCAAGCTACAAAAATTAAATTACCTTGTCAGCACCCTGTTTCTCTTTTGCTGCCTTCTCTTTCTCCTGCTTTAGCTTCAGTTTCTCCAGCCTTTCCCTCTCCATTTTCTACGAACCAAGACACCGGGGAAAAAAAATCACCATACAATCATCTATTGCAGAAATCAAATCGACTGGTAGTTCAATCATCAAGCTCTATTTGATTGCAAACTTGTGATTAGTTGGAGCAAACCCTAAATCTAACTCATAAAATAATTTAATTTTCTTTTATCTTTTCCTTTCGATTTCATTTTCCTACACTTTCTCAGCTACCAAAGAAAAAAAACGATGACAAAGATGTAAATAACTTGTACCATTTAACTTAACTCACAATACTCTGATATTTTTCCCATATCTATCATTTTCCTACACCTTCTCAGGAAACGAACAGAAGCTGAAACAAAAACGACAAAACATTTCTTAAGATCAATCGATCACCAACGTTATGAGCAACGATTTCTTTCATTTTCCTACACCTTCTCAACAAACAAACAGAAGCTCAAGCAAAAACGACAAAACATTTCTTAAGCTCAATCAATCACCAGAGCAACGATTTCTTTCATTTTCTTAAACATTCTCAGCAACCAAGCAGAATATAATAGCAATAAGAGAGTGGTAGCGAGATGGCGAAAGGTGAGATAAGAGGTCAGGCCTGAATATAAACGTTTTCAGCAGCGCGTTCCTCTTCGCTCAGAACTCGACCTTTGCCATCACTGAAGTAGCGAGTAGCTCCACGAGTTGACTTCATCGAGCGAATAGGGATTAAGCTGAGTCGGCTCAGTGAGGATCTTGTTGCCATGTTTTGTGGGCTCTTTGCTTACCTTTGAAACTTTTCTTTCTTGAGACGGAAACGGGAAACTTACACTGAGCTACTACCTCTAGAGCTAGAACCTTCTTGCGGTTGACACGTAGTTTGATAGATGAAGCCCAAGGGTAAGGTGCTTCGGCCCAGTTAAATAGTTGGGCCACAGCTTTTTAATTTGTTAAACAAGGAAAATAAATATTAGGAGTCTTCTTTTCTAGAGTTTAGTTTCAATCTCGAGGTAAAAATAGAAAATATATAAATAGGGATAGAATAAATTCATCCATGAGATATTTTTTTTTGAGTTAATTTATGTTCAAATTGTATATAATTTTATTATCCCAGTTTGTTTATATGGACACAACAATCAAGCATTGTTTATATAGATAATTAACAAAATAATTGCATTAGAAAGAATATTTATTGAGAAGTTGAGAAATAAATTGATATGACTTCAGAGATATGTTTTTTGAGAGGATATCAGCATTATTTTTGAGTGATTGAAATACTATTTGACAGTATAATTATGATTATTGTTTATAGTATTTTGTATTTAAAAATATATCAAAATTATATATTTTTTTATTTTTAAAAAATTATTTTTGAAATTAGCATACCAAAATAATTAAAAAATACTAAAAAAATATTAATTTAAAGTAAATAAAAATTTTAATTTTTTAAAAAATATTTTTAAAAAGCAAAAACAAACCAAGCCTGACAAATTAATGATTTTTTTTTTTTACATTGCTAGATTGCTAATGCAGTAGGACTGTGTTTATATTATATGGATTAATCATATTTTTTTGTTCCTTTAATTTTTGATATTTTCTAAATGCAGCTCTTATAAATTATTTTGAAAAAAAATAAAAACTAAATTAATTAATATTTATCAAAATAAATCTTATTTTATTTAATTTAAAATTAAACTGGAGCTAGTTTTGAGAAACCAAAAATAACCTATCAACTCGGATTAAATTTAGTGAAGGCCTTTCCCTTGAGTAATTTTTGTTCCCCCCCCTAAAACTAAATAAACTTTAACTTTTATCTCCCTTAATAAAAAATTTTCTACCCCCCTAACCTAATGTCCGAAGCTGCCTGGAAAAACTAACCAAGTCCCCTTGACACAATGCGATCCGTGAAAACAGTCAATTTGATGTCAGATCAAAAGAACGATGGTAGAGGAGAGACCGCCGCCGTGAGTCAAGGTGTTTTGAAAAAAGAATTATCGCCGGCGTCTTCTAATTGGACTCAGAGGTATCCATCTCCACTGAACTTTATCCATTCTTCTCCTTTTTTATATATATATATATATATATAAAAAAACACATTTGATATTGATAGCGCTTCTCAACCAGACAAACAAACGTGCCTCAGTAGGCGAGTTATTTAAATGTTATTTTACTTGAACAACAAGTAAAGACGTTTTGCCGCTTGTAGTTCTTAGTTCTTACTATTTTGGTCCCTTTACTATTTGTAGTGGTGACGTGATACTACAACAACAAATAGTAAGAACAAACTAACACTAAGCATTGAAAAATCTGAAAACAAATACACAAAACAACTAATTATTCTCATTAGCTATTAATTTATTATTCATTTCACTATTAACCAGTAAAATAAATCACTATTCATTTATTATGGCATTTTATAAAAAATTTGATTGGATGTGGGACAGAAGAAAGGAAAAAAATAAAATAAAAATACTATTCCGGCAACATGAACTAGTGCTGGTCTAAAAACATCTCATGGCACCATATTACACAAGTTTGCGAGTCCTTCTGTTTATTTATCTTTAAAATTAACTTGAGACCTGATATGTTAGTTAAAAATTAATTTTGATTTTTTATGATATTATTGTTTTATAACATAAACCGAACTAATATACTGACACAAAATTTAAGTAAATTTATTAAAAATTCATTTTAATCAAAATAATTTAAATATATTCTTGGCAAAACTCAACCATCAATTTGTTGAATTCTTTTATTCAAATAATTTTATTTTATTTAAAAAATCAAGTTAATCTAGCTTGTTGTGTAACCTCATAGTTTTAAAATTACACATAACATATGGTGGCATATTAAAAATATATTTAAAAATAATAAATATTATTTTTTAAATATTTTTTTAGAAATATAATTAAAATAATTTTTTTTTCAACAATTTTTAAAAAATCTAAAAACATTTAAAAAATTAAAATTAAAAATATTCTTAATTTAATAAAAATTTTGTTTTATCGCAGCCAAAACGGGATCTAAAACCATGAGCACGGCTTCAGTGTATTCCAACCTCAAAGGCACCAAAAAAAACGAAGAAAACAGGTCATTAAGCCGAAGTCAAGCATTTCATTAAAATGACGACATGTCGTTTTATAAATGGACGACATCCATTTCACCAGCGAGATAAATACTTGCAGAAGCATCCATTGAATAGCACAGAAAATCGTCTCGATCCCTTCTGCTTCCAGCTTCAGCTCCGTTCATTAAAGAAACGATAAAAAATCCATGTATCATCCAACCAGAGGAGGCGTTCGCGGCGGACGAGATCGTAAGCTTCCTCTCTCTACATACGTGATTTAATTGGGGTTCGATTGGCTATGTTAATTTCCGGTGTTAAAATAATTTTGGTTTGGGTTTTTGTTTGCAGAATTTAGTTGGGATGATGTTAAGGCAGACAAGCACAGAGAGAATTATCTTGGTCACAGTATTAAAGCTCCTGTTGGTAGATGGCAGAAAGGTAAATTCTTTTCTTTTCTTCCCCTTGAATTGTCGTGTTTTTGGTGGCTTCTTCTCTTACTTATTGTCTATTTTTTTTGTTTTTGGTTGAATGGATGGTGAAGGGGAAATGGGTTGCCGAGAATTTCATTTTTTCGTGAAAAACGGGATTTTTTTTTGTTTACAGGAACTTGTAAATGCAATTTTAGTGTACGAATCTTCTGCCGGATTTATTTATAGCTTGTTTTATGATATAAAGAGAGATTTAACAACCATGTTTAGATTTTTTATGCTGTTGCGTTGGTGGTTTGCTCATGACTGTGGTGGATTGGTAGGAGACTGTGGTAGCGATTACTGTTGAAAGTGGTTTTTGCTTAAAAATATATTATTTTTAAAAAATCATTTTTGATATCAGTATATCAAAGATCTAAAAACACGGAAAAAAAATAATTTTCAGCAAAAAAAATTCAAAATTTGAGGGAACGTGTTTGCGGGGCTCCTTTCTTCTTTTGTTTAGAGATGGTCTTGTATGGGATACTTCAGTGATGCAGTGCTTCTGTTTTATACTCTTTGATGTTCAAATTTACTGCTTATTCATCCACACTGCTTCATAACATTTTGTAATGAGATTTAGTGCAAAACAGTCACAAGTGTAAATGGATAAAAATGTACTTTCTAGGGATACATCTCATCAGCTAACTGATTGCTTGCAAAGTAGTTTTGGTTTGTGTTGTTATGTATTCTGTGAGCGTATCGTTTTTTCTTAGATTATACAGGTTTGTCCATCCTTTTCTTCCTCTGATACATTGCTTAGTGGAGTGTGTTGAAAAGATCCATGGACGAAACTGTTATCATGATTCTGGTTGTTTTGCCATTTTATGCATCAACGTGCCTTGATTCATTTAAAGTGGGTGCTAGGTATATTCAAACTTCTGGAATTTCTGGACCTAATGGCTCTGCCTTGAGCAGTTCTCAGTATACAAGTTATAGTCAAAATAGTTGATTAACTGATGTTTCTCTTTCTGTATCTGTTTAGTTTTCAGCGTGTTATTCATGGTTTCTTTTATCTATTGCTTGGCAATTTGAGGAATGATATCATTAAGAATTTTTCAACCTTTTCTTTCATTCATTTTTTCTACAGGGAAGGATTTACATTGGTATGCCAGGGATAAAAAATCTGGGTGTTCAAATGAAGATGCCTTGAAAGAAGAGATACAAAGAATCAAGGAAGAGGAAGAGCGGTCCATGAGGGAGGCTCTTGGCTTAGCTCCAAAGCGATCTAGCCGACCTCAAGGAAATCGTCTTGATAAACATGAGTATACAGAACTTGTTAAGAGAGGTTCTACGGCAGAGGACTTGGGGGCTGGGCATGCAGATGCAGCACGGGTTGATGGTCTTGGTTTCTCAAAGTATTAAGTCACTAATGACATGTATCGTATAATTGCTATGTTCAACATATGTGTGTGATTCTAGCTGGGCTTATAACATATTTATGCATCAAGATTCAATGCCATGTATCATATTGTGTTGCTTTTTTTTTTTTTTTTGTGGGTGGGGTGGGGTGGTTGGCTCAAAACGTGCACTTGTAGAATTGTTTGCCCATGCTTATGTGTTAGGATACTGCAAACTCGCATGGTATTCTAGTTCTCTTCACTCCGGGGTGCACTAAAGGCCAGCAGCTGGACATAATACTTTATCTTAGTGATGCTTATACACGCAATATTCTGATATTTCCATCTAGCCTGTAGGTTTATCGACGTTGTTGTGCCAGCATGTAGCATTCAATTAAACTGCTCTTCATTTCTTTTTCATCATTTTTATGTTTGATTTGAACTTCCTGCTGCAGGGCACCTCGGGCTTGGGAAGACCCAAGTACTCTTCCATCCATTAGTAAGCAGGCTTCACCTGAGCCAGTTAAGGTGGCTATGCCTGATCCACCAGCAGGCAACGCCGAAGAAGATAAACCTGAGGAGGACAAAAGCAGCCGAAAGAAGAGGAGGCGTGAGGAGAAGAAATACGAGAAGGAAAAAAAGCGTGAAAAGCATGACAGGCACGAGAAACATCATTCTCGTGATTCTGGCGAGAAGAAACACAAGGAGCGCAGGAGACACAACTCTGGCTCGGACTAAATATTCTTATTCATTTGGAAGTTTTATCATTTCTGATAGTTCCTGATAGAGACGTATTGCAGAAATGGAAACCAGCATATCTGATGTAAACTTCATGTGAGATTTGAAGTGGTGTTATTATGTGAGATCGGGCAATTTATCTTCATTTGATTAGTTTCGAGTGTTTTTTTTTTAATGTATTTAAATAATATATATTTTTTTAAAAATTATTTTTATATATATCAACATATCAAAACAACACAAAAAAGCAAAAAAAAAAATCAAAACAAAGAAAAATAGAAATTTTATATTTTTAAAAATGTTTTTGAAATGAAAATAAAAATAAAAATAAAAATGATGGTAATCTACAACGGAGGCAGAAGCGAAGCATTTATGGCGGGTATAACTTCTGTCCTAATAATTGAAAATTTTCCATATCGAATCTCTTTGCTTTATTTGAAAGTAATTTTGATAAATAACTAGCAAATAGCTGTATTATTTAGATTTTTTATCATATATATATATATGCACACGTACGTACCTCTCTCTCTTTTCCATTCGAATCCCCGTGCATCCTACAAGGGTGAGGGGTTACTTTAGAACTTTATGGAAACTACAAGGGTAATAACGAGATATTAAAACTGTAGAGGGAAAGCGGACCTTAATTACCTTGGTCACAAGGTTGCCATCTTTCAACTTTGGATGAGCAAGGAACAGCAACGGGAGCAGCCACCGTCCCCTTATTCAGGCGTAGGAGATAGCGGCGTGGGTGGCCTATAAAATACTCTTTCTTCTGTCCATCTCCTTTCCTACTGAAATTGATCGTTGGTTCAACTTGGGCAATTCTGATATCATCACTAGCCGTCAACAAGCCTGGAAGAAGATAAAGATCCACTGTCCATGCTTGGAGTTGGAACTTTGACCGTACAAAACTCATCCAAATCGCGATGATGCAGTGCCTCTCTCTCAAAACATCTTCAGCAGCATCCACAACACACTCACCACCTCCAAACAATGGTGATTATAACTGCCCTCGGGCTTCGCAAGGTCAGATGGGCTTATTCGAAGTCAGATTTTGTGATGCCTGTAACGTGTTTGTGTAAATGTCTGAATGAATCCAACTCTGTTTGTAATCAGCTGGGAACTCCGCCGATGGAACACCAAGATCAAGCACACAGCCATCCCCTACTGTTAACCTCACTCGCGAATACACCCTCGCTGTCCAGACCAATTCCTATAACGAGATGTGGTCCAGGATTCATTATGACGAAACTCAAATGGAAGAAATTCATGATCATTACAATGAGGAGGATGCTAACCGCTTGCTTATGACTCAAGTTCTTCAACCAAATCGAGAATGTGTGGAAGAAGCTCTTCGTGACGCCAAGCCTAACACTCTCACTCGACTGGTATCCACCTACTTTGACAACAGCGAAAACACTAGCCAACTCTGCATTCTTCTCCAACAGAGTGTTTATCGTGCCCGTGCTCTTTATGGTCCTCTTCATAAACTTCTGGATGTTATTCCTACTGACTCAGAATCCCTGTCTCAATCACAATGCGATTGTGCTTTTGATGTCTTTCTCCAATTTGATTGCGTTGACAACCCTTTCCCTTGCCCCGAATCGCATAACTTCAATGATATGCAGCAATGCTTTTCACAACTGAAGCAGCAACTAGAACAGCGAATCCGCAAGTCACGCTCTAGAATCCACCTAGTTCGCCGAGCCACTTTTGGCTCTGCCCTTTGCGTCATTGGCTCTGTTGTTGCTGTTGTAGTATCTGCTGTGGGAATCGCAAGTCATGCACTTGTTGCCATTGCTGCCACCCCGATATGCACGCTGCCGTGTCTCCCTAGCAACTTGACTAAGGAAGAGCTTGCCCGTGTCGAGCAACTTGATTCTGCTTCTAGGGGTACATATGTGCTGAACAATCAACTTGCTACCCTTGAACGGCGTGTTGCTCGTTTGTATGATGCTGTCGAGTGTGATAAGCATCTTATTCGGATTGGATTGGAGAGCGGTAAGGACTTGCATCCCATTTCAGGGGTTTTGAAACTGCTTAAAAAAAACCATCTCAAATTCATTGAACAGCTCAATGATCTCGAGGAGCATATATGCCTTTGTTTTAATGCTGTCAATAGGGCCAGAGGTCTGCTTCTTCACGAGATCCATCGCCATCAAATTTCTAGTTCCTAACAACTAATGACCTGCTTTGAGTCGCATTTAATTCCCGTAGACTAACTTCATTGCTCTGTATTAACATCTTTCCAACTCTGACTATGAAACATTGCCCTTTACCCGCTCTTAACAATGAGCATCAGGGCAATTATGGCAGTTTGTATACCGAAAATGCAATCAGTTCTCAGACCCTTTTTCATTGGAGGTATCTTCGCATGATCTGTTTTGAGCCACTACATCTGGTTTGTTCTTTCATTTCATCTTTCCTGCCACATCATATATCTTTGATTAATAAAAGCTGATTTGTTAACTTTTTAGAGGTATATGATATTCACTTCCCAGTTAAATATGATTTTCTCTTCAGGTCAGATGCATATCTGTGATATTTTCTAGAATATTTTTGGATAGTTTTAGGATAGACATCTCCCTTGTCGCTTCAATTCGTTGATGAAAGCTACCAGTACCCAGTACATAAGAGGTCAACGTGGAAGGTACAGCACTTTCATAATGTATGTGTTTCCTGTATACAAAATGGATGTTATCCCCAATATCTTCAATTCAATTTGAAGTACTAGAAGATGATTTTATCTGGGCAATTTTGTTATGTTTCAAGGATACTTTTGATGAGAATAGCTGTTTAAATAGTTTTTGCGGAGCAGTATGGCTATTTCATTTCCTTTTCTCGTTCTTTCTTGTTCTTTTAATCATTTTTTTAAGAGATGTTTTCAATGCTTTCTGCTCTTATTTATTGCTTTGGTGCAGACAAGCCAAGGTGGTATTTTTTATTTCGAACCAATTTTTCTAATGCTGAACTCGCACATGCACATAGACAGCATAGACACTCTATTTGATGTTTGAATCCTCTTCTCTAAATAACGTCGTTGAGTCTTGAGAAAGATGTGGCAGTTTTATGCGGGACGCTCTGGTAACATGGAGCCCTTTTCCCGTGGCGTTTAAATTCACTACTTTATTGTTCATGGTACTTCCTAATGTTTTTTTGTTTTTCTTCCTTAAATGGAAATGTGTTAAAAACTTGCAAGTGTAAACGAAGAGAATGCCTGGGTACACATCCCAGCAGCTGACTGATTTATTTCAAATGCAGTTCTTAGCATGCATTCTTCTGCTAGCGTATTAGAAAACTGTTTTGTTTAAATTACACAGCATCGTCTAGCCTTTTCTCCCTCGTGCATTTCTTTGTGGTGAGGATGTTGTTGTTATGATTGAGGCCGTTGGGCCATCTTATGCATCCACATCCCCAGATCCATTGAAACGGGGATGCTAGGTGTCTCCAAATTTCTGTGCTCCGTCGACCCAATGCTTCTGCCTCGAGTAGTAGTTGAAATAGTGTATTAACTGGCGTTTGCTTTCCGTTTCTGCTTGGTTTTCACAGTGGTGGCCATATCATTTATCTATTGGTTGGCAATTTGAGGCATGGTATACCTTCTCTTTCGTTCAATGTATTAACAGGGAAGGATTTATCATCCTAGTAACTAGCACCATTCTTGTGATTCTGGATTCTGCTGATAGGAGGAAATTCAGAGGAGGAAACGTGACTGGGTTGGCCAGAACATTCCTTTTCATTTGAAAGTGTTATCATTCTTAATATCTGACGAGAGATTTCCGACGTTTCTGATGTAACCCTCAAGTAAAGATTTGAAGTGGTGGTTATTGTCTGAGATTGATTAGCTCTCGAAGAAATCTCTCATGTAAAATCCTAAAGGGAAGGGGAAAACTGTCATACGAAGGAATATCCTCTGGTGAGCATGGCAGTGCTCCACTTAGGCATGTCTATTCTCCACTTCGAAAGTTTGGGGAGCGGAGATGTTTGTCTGTGAGCGTAGTTGGAACCCAATACACAAATCTGCCTTTCTAGTGGACCTGCTCAAAAGATGTTCCTCGATGCCTCTTCTTTAAACAGATGACCTTTTTTAATTTTTCTTCACTTGAGTGAATTATTTTCAAGTCCCTGAATTTGGCGTGTTCTTAAAACTTGGTTCTTGTATGAAAACTTACAAACCAGTCCTTTATTCGGTCTTCGATGGCTAGTGTCCCAGGGAAAAGATGGGGAGGGTAAAATTCTCCATTGTTGTCCAAGAGAAAGTTAAAAAGGAACTTTTGGACTTTATGTGAGAATCATAGGCTGAGAACGACTCCTCCCATTGTTATTTATTTGCCCTAACTTGTTGGATCAAGCAATCTCCCCCCTCCACAAGGCAAGATCCGTGATGAACAATGCATTCGGATTGGGGTATCTTTCTTGATTGTGATTATTTTAGACCTTAGGAAGACCAAGTTTCACGTCACGCAAAGAAAAGGATAATCATTTTGTATTATTCTATGCAAGAATTTGCTACTAATGGGTTAGGTAGTTGTTGTCCTCGAGCCATGCATCTTATTGCATAAAATCACCGTTAAGCCAATTCTCTTTTACCTGGGTGGCGATGGCAACGAGAAATTCTTCGCTCAAAAGAAGCATTTGAATTTATTTATTTTTTATTTTTAATATAAAACGTATTTGATCAATTGTCCATGACTTGCTATTTATTTATTTTATTATTATTTTTAACCATGAAATACATGATTTTAAAGAGTTATTTTAACTTATTCGGTGTGAAGGGTGTATTTTAAAGATTATTGGATAAGGGATCCAGTTTTAGTTTATGCATAGTTTTTACCTTTAAAATACAAAATAAATTTATCTTAAAAACACGTGGACTGGTAACTTTTATAAATAGAATTTCTTTGGTAACCTTTTTTTAAATACTAGATTTTCTTTTTCTTTATTCTCAATTCAAAAAAATTAAGACAATACTTCATAATTCATAATTATCCAAAAAGCAATAAAGCAGTGCTTCGTTGCTATCCAAACGTGAAAACAAGGGGGAAGAAGACTAAAACAATAAGAGTTTCCACTTGGCAAGTTATGGGTGGCTCTATCACACCCTCCAACTAAAAGCAGAAACGACACCGACACAGCAATCATTTCTCTGTAATTTATGAGAGAAAGGACGGGCAGTTATGGAAAAGAAGAAAAGAGTAAAACTTGAGAATTTTTATTATTTTTTATAATAAAACTTCTTTTTTCGTGTCATGTCAAGGTTGTATTTGGGTGTTTAATTATAGTTATTTTTAAAAAACATTTATTCAAATATATATTAAAATAATTTTTTTATTTTTTTTAAATATTTTTAATATTAATTAATTGATCTAAAAATATTAATTTAAAATTAAAAAATTAAAAAAATTTAAATTTTTTTAACGTAGAAACGAAAAGTCCTACAACTCCAAGACAGAAGATTACTTCAGCTACAACACCATACGGGGAAGAAAGAAAACCATTAGAGATCCCTTTAGTTCTGTCCCTCTCTCTCTCTCTGAATCATTACAACAGGGGACCAAAAGGGTCTTCCTGTTTCGTTGATTTATTTGTGTTAACCCATCAAAGATCATTTCTTTGTCTCTCTTTTGGTTACTTGGGGGGAGAGAGAGAGAGAGAGAGAGAGTTGGTGAATTGTTGGAAGGTAGAAAAGAAAGAAGAAATCATGGTGGCGGCAAACAGGGAAATGGCTGTGTACTGTTTTGATACTCTTGTTGCTCACTACAACTCTGATGATGCTCCTCCTGCTGCTTTTGATGAGGGCCAACAGTAATCTCTCTCTCTGTCAAACTGTTTCACTCTTTTAATCAATTTGTACATGTATTTGTGAATGCATTTAAATGGGTTCTTTAATTTGGATTGTTTTGTTGCAGCTGGTTTACTTTTGAGTGTTGTTTTTGGATTTTCTTTCAGAAGCAAACAGGGCCTTTTTTGGGGATTGGATTGAGTGGAAACGCTGCTTGATTTTGTGGGATTCTGTTTATGTTTTGAAGGTTTTATTGGGTTTTTGTTTGCTTGGTGGATTTGTTGAGATTGCAAAGTTTTTGCTTTTGAGTTGTTATCCCCCCCCCTTCCCCGTACTTGTCATGGATGGTGCTATGCATGGGTAGATTTTATGATTAGCGCATTGAAATCTCGCGTTTTGTTTTTCATTATTTTTGCTATCAAACAGCTTACAGAAGTGCTATATCTTAAGAAAATTCTGGTTCTATGTTATCGAAGGTTTTTTTTTTGTGTGTGTGAAATGTATATTCAAATTTCAAGGTTGCTAAATTTTTTCTGTTTATGTTCGGGAGATACAGTGGAAGAGGGCTTTTTTTTTTTTGAATGATGAAATTCTACCTTCCACGTAACTAGCTGTATCAAACTGTTTTGTCTAGTGGAGTTCAGTTGATATATATGCTGCACCTTTGCTTCTTTGCATTTTTATATTCTCTCTTCAGTTTTTTGGTGTTTCAAGTTGCTGTTTTTCAACTGTGCTGTGACTATTTTACATTTATTTAACAAGATAATTGAGGTTTCAAGTCTGCAGTCTGCTTAATTGCGTGGATTGGGTGAATGTTGACAGAACAAGTTTTGAGATTTGTGGGTTGTCATGTTGTGTTGACAGCTTGAATAATCTCTCATCCTTTGCCATTATTGCGCAATGATGGCATGTCATAGTTTGTCTGAACACCTGGCACGTCTTTGTCAGGTGCCATAGAAGCAGTTATTTTTTAGGAAGTTTTTTATTCATGGGAATTTGGTGTTGGATAATCTTTAACAAGTTTGTACTTGTTGAGAATGCTGTCTTAGATGATTTTTTGAGAAGTTCTTGTAATTATTGAGAGATCATATTCATAAAAGGGATAAAAAGTTTTTGTAATGCTGTCTTAGATTTATTTGTTGTCAGTTATGCACACCAGAACCATGTCCACACTGTCATATTTGACATGGTAATATTCTGTTTTCAGCCCATTGTTTGTCACTTGGAAGAAAGTTGTCAATGGAAGTGAGCCTCGTTTACGTGGATGCATTGGAACTTTGGAAGCTCGATACTTGGTTAATGGATTCCGGGACTACGCTTTAACAAGGTATTGCTGTTTATATCCAATTATGTTGCTGATATATATATTTCTGTTGATTATGGATCTTCCTTCCTCCTTCATGTAAAAACAAGCATATAACCCTCTGTGCCCATTGCCACTCTGTTCCTTTGATGAACTGACAAACCTTGCTTATTCTTATAGTTGCCATTGCAAGGAATTGCTTGAATCACATTCTAGTCCAAGAGCATGTGAAAAATGGATTTGGGTTCATGTACAGAGGGAAAAAAAATCTTTTCCTTCTTTTCCTTTTGAAGACTGTCAAGTGTCAGTAAGTCAAGGTTTCTTCCCATGTCCCCATGCCCCCCCACCCCAAAGAAAAAACTTAGGATAGGAGATGAATCAACCATCTAAATAGATTTCTATAAGGTTTGTTCCTGCAACCTTGCTTTTATTCATTCAAAATTACAAAATGATTTGCAACAACATCCTTCTCTTGTTATATTTAAATCTCTTCTCAATCTGTTTCCTGTTGGTGCGACTTTGGTCTGGTATTACATACTCTCATGAGGCTTCCTACATTTCATTTTTACTGTCTTGCAGTGCTTTGAGAGACCGCAGATTCCCTCCTATACAAGCTAGAGAATTGCCTACTCTGGAATGCACAGTTTCCATTCTGACTAATTATGAAACTGCCAACAACTATCTTGATTGGGAGGTGTGCGCTTTAACTTGTTTAAGCTCTTGGAACTTTGGGGTTAAGATGTTTTCCAACATCTAAACTAACAAGTTTTATTGTGGATAGTATTGTTCTCAGTTATGTTTTCCATTTCATGTGGTCTGAAGTTTTTAATTGAAAATAAAATTAAATTCTAACACTCTGGAACTTTGATCTAAATTGTTGAACCTCTAAGGTTTGTTGATAGGTGTCTACTTAGATTTGCAAAATTAGAAGACAGACTAAACAAAAAGTTAGGCAGCTGCTACATTTCAGTTATAACTTCATTATGACATGCTCCATCATCAATGATTATCAAACAAGCCATTTCTCTTAAATAAGTTTCCAAAGATACATTGTTGTGGGGCTTTTTTTCAAATTTTTATTAGGATTTCACAAAATCAATCAAAGTTATAGAAGCTAACATTGAAAGTTACAGTGAAAAGTGGTTCCCTAGTGCCTACTTTTGAGTGCATACAACATTTTTGGATGCTCATAATACACATTATGGCCCATCTCCTCAAGTCGAGAGGACTGATCAGCTGTGTTGCTATTGCAATGTTTGAGTAGTCATATGAATTTTAACCAAGTAATCAGTATACTTGGTGCTGAAGAAACTAATAGTATCAATGTAAACCTGTCTGCGATTCTCTGTTCAAATGCTTTCAAGTTTTACCCTTAACAGAATCTGGTTACCCTGTTCAATTTTCTTGCCTTCCCAACTTATTATGCGAGCCTGGGTTGCAGGTTGGGACACATGGTTTGATTATTGAGTTTACTGATCCTAATAACAATGTAAGGCGAAGTGCCACTTATTTGCCTGAAGTGGCTGCCCATGAAGGTAAATTTGTTGTTTATTGCATGTTAGTTAACTTGATTGAGCTTTTTTTTTTTTTTGTTATCGGAGTGAAGCAAACAACTCAACCCAATTGGAGAAAGAGTTCTGGAGGATGGGGGAGCTTAATCCCCTGATAATTTAGCCAGGACATACAGATTTAGTTATATAGAATGGGAGATTTTTTTGTATGTAATTCCTACGAAGCCTTGCACCCACCAACAAATGTTTTTTGTGTCTAAAGGCCTGATTATATTTTGCCACTTTGGTTTCAGGCTGGACAAAAGAGGAGGCAATTGATTCACTGATGCGCAAAGCTGGCTACAATGGCCACATTACCGAGTCACTTCGAAAGTCTATACGAGTGACTCGTTACCAGAGCACATTATTTACTTTGACCTACAGTGATTATGTCTCTTATGTCAAGGCAACCAGAGGTGCAGCCCCTGCTATTAATGGGGTGAAGCCCGGCAACCATTGACTCATCCAGATAAGCCTTCTATTAAAAACAAAAGGCTGGTTTGGCCTGAAAGAAAAGAATCATTAAGGGTGGAATGAGTTTGTTTTTGTTCCACCAGCTTCTCTTCTTCAGTAATTGTTATGAACTGTCCTTGTTTTCTTCAAATTCATGGTGATGAGCTCAGTTCCTGTGGCTCATTAAAGGACATTCACAAGCTAGGCAGCTTCTCTGGTAAAGCTGTATCAGAACTTGAATCTATCCTTTTGTGTTTATTTACCATGTTGTTCTTATCTTTTGCTTGCATGCAGTAAGGCATTATTAGCAGGCAATTTTTATAATTATAATTCTTCGTGTTTAGTTTGTGAGTGCCTTTCAAGGAAAGCAAAGCTTTACGATGCTACTGCAGAATATTTAACCCCCTAGGGGTCCATGATACTTTGCCAGCAACAGGCTCCCTCGAATACAAGAGCCACTTGAAGAGATTTATTTATTTATTTTCAAATTAATATTTACTTGATATTTTTAAATTGTTTTGACTTGTGTAGGAAATAAATTATAAAAATAAAAAAATATATTACCTCAATATATTTTTAAATAAAAATATTTTAAAAAATAATTAAGCCTTCCACTGAATTTGAGGTGGAGTAATATTCTATTTTTTTTTATCAATTTAGTTTTTGGAGGGCATATTAATTAATTTAATCAGCTTCAATATTTTACTTGGATTTAACCAAGTCAGTGTATAAACCGGTTTAGAATCAAATTTCGGATTACAAGTTCACCGGGTCAATTAGCCAGCTAAACAGGATTTAATAACCATGATCAGAACTTCACCATCGAACATTTATAAATTAAAGGGACTGAAATAAAGCTGACCCTTTCTATACTCTTAGTTCTTAAAAATGAATTCTTTTACGCAAGACTATAAATTTATAACAACGACGACAGCAGCAACCGAAAAAAAAAACACCAACGCCTCTCCACCACGTTGCTCAAGTGACAAAGTCGTGCACTCCCGGCAAGCTCCAGGTCTTTCTCTTCCTTTCTCTAATTAATTAGATCAGAAAGTAGAATTTCAAAACCTGTCGTTTAAGCTGAATCAAACTGTCTAGTGCTGTAACTAATACCTAGAATCTTACATCTTTTACAGATTCTGTTTGGTTGCTGAGAAAATCTAGGAAAAATCAGGTAGAAAATTTGTGGTTAATGCGTGCTTTTACTCTTTATCTTCTTTAAATGAAAAATCCAAACGTGGGTTTCGAAGTTTTGGGTATTGGATAATGAATTCCTTCGGTTTCTTTGCTTGTCTCGCTTTTTTTTTTTTTGCTTTTCTAGTAGCCAAAATCAGGGTTAGGGTTGAATTCTTTAAACTGATGTTTCTATTTGGTAGGTTTCAATTAAGATTAGATTGATACTTTTTTACATCTGTGAATTTGACGTTTCCGTTTTAAATCTGAGGTTTCTCTGACTGTTGGAGCTGTCTCTGTGGCCAACTAGATATGTTTGTTGTATGAATTTTATGGTTAATCTATATTCATATAATCATTTGTGAACTGTTTTTTTTTTTACTATTTGTAATCTTGATAAGAATCTTGTGTTTTGTTGCTGAGGTTTGCATGTTGTCTGATTTTATAGATACTTTAAAGGAATAATTTTGAGAGATGAGTAGTCAGAAAGGCTTGATATATAGTTTTGTGGCAAAGGGAAATGTGGTGCTAGCAGAGCACACATTGTATTCGGGGAACTTTAGTACCATTGCTGTTCAGTGTTTGCAGAAGCTTCCTTCAAATAGCAGCAAGTACATGTACTCTAGTGACGGGCACACATTTAACTTCCTCATTGATAATGGATTTGGTATTGTTTTGTTCTTGGTGACTGTTGATGTAGAGTTTAGGTTCTTGCCATAGGGAAATGTGTGCTAAAGATTTTTGTGTTGGGTGTGCAGTTTTTCTCATTGTTGCTGATGAATCAGTTGGGAGGGGTGTGTCTTTTGTGTTTCTTGAGCGAGTGAAGGATGATTTTAATCAGCGGTATGGTGCCAGTATTAAAAATGAGGCGCACCCACTAGCTGATGACGACGACGATGACTTGTTTGAAGACCGATTTAGCATTGCCTACAATCTTGACAGAGAATTTGGGTGTGTGTGGTACTGTGTATGTCAAATTTTAAGGTTTCTGTTGTTGCATGTTTCATTAACTTTTGATATTCTGTTTTCACGTAACAGGCCAAGACTCAAGGAGCATATGCAGTATTGCATGAACCACCCAGAAGAGATCAGTAAGCTCTCCAAGTTAAAGGCTCAGATAATGGAGGTCAAGGGGATTATGATGGACAACATTGATAAGGTACATGTTTCATGTTTTGTTGAAAGTAATGTTGGTGATAAACATATTCATGTTTAGCATTCAAATACAAAATATACTTTCTGTTCTGTATTTTCTCAGCATCATAATAAGATGGAGATTTTTGCATGAATGGATACTGTTGAGTCTGATTTCTTTTGCATAGACTACTAGTGTATTTGTATGAATGTGGTTTTCTTCTCTTCCTTTTGTTTGGTGGTGGGAGGGGACGTGGAATGCATAAAATTGCTTTGTGTTACTCTATTTGCTTGCTATTCGGTTGATTCTGGATGTCAAGGTGTATGTGTATTGCCTGCTTATTTGATAGAATGTCAAGAGTGAAGTGAACCTGTCAGATAATCATCTTGATATTATTCCACTCAATCTAATCCACTTTAGGAATGCCATTTCTTAGTGGAAGCCATTGAGGATCATGGCATGTTATCTCTGCATAGGATAACTATCATCAGCACTTCTCTAGTCATAGATGGATTGGCTATTGGTGACTATTGAGAAGGCCTCATTAGAGTTGAACCATCATTTCTCCAATGTTTTAACACACTGTATCATGTTATTATTTGATGGGGCTGAGCATGCAATGAATTCACTTGTTAAATCTACTTAGAGATCAAAATAGACATCTTCTCAATTGTGTCATTTTCACCTTGAAATTCAAGCATAGATTCCTTTCCTGGAGATGAGTAATTTTACCTGGACAAAAGATCTGGTTTGATGTTTGTGGATATAGAATTTTATGTTTGTAATCATCAATTACATTGTATAATGAAGTATTTGTAGACCACTTCTATAGTTGACATGCAACACACTGGCTAAGATTGACAACGGCAGTTGCTACTATTATTTGATTGATATTTTCATGTCCGCAAGTTGAGTGGTTTGGAGTTGGTTAAGTTTGTTCATCACCTGGAACAAGTTAAACCACTCTTATACAAAGCTAGTTGATTTATATTCTGTGCAGTAAACTAAGATTGTTTAAATTTCATCTTTAGTCAAGCAGCTAAGTGATTAACAAGTTTTTGTTGAATATGGTGCCTAATTCAATGAATTTCAGGTTTTGGACCGTGGAGAGAGGATTGAACTTTTGGTAGATAAAACAGAGAACCTCTCGTTCCAGGTACATGCTATTCCTTGGTTAGTTCTGAAAGCAATTTTGGGGGACCTTGTAACAATGTGCTTGTGTCCTTGTATGTTATAATGCAGGCTGACAGCTTCCAGAGGCAAGGAAGGGAATTGCGACGGAAGATGTGGCTTCAGAATCTGAAAGTGAAGTTACTCATGGGAGGAACAGTCCTTATCGTGATTGTGATCGTGTGGATGACCATTTGTGGAGGTTTCAAATGTTAGACTGCTGGTGTAGCAAGATGGCTAATGAAGTAGCATTTGCAGTTGCTTTTATAATTTGTTGTACAAAGAAATATTGAGGAGCTCTTCTTATTATCCATACTCAATTCTAAATCTTCTATTCCCTCATCCCCCACCACTACTGAAGGCCGAGCAGGGTTTTGGTTTCTCGTCAGCCCGCTGCTTCTGCTTGACTTGTTCTAGTGGTTCTTGCTTTGGCTTTTCCTCAGAATCCCCACACCAAACGCTAGATGTTGATGAGCATAAGTAGGCGTGAACCCTCTGGTAACCTGCAACCAAGTGCAAGGCCTGATTGATGGTTAGAATCGATCAGCTATCAGCTCCTCCGATGAGCAAGTCAGCCTTTGGTGATATAATAATATGGATGGGGAATTGCATCGTACGGGTCTTTTATCTTACATTAAATTTTACTGCATGTGTATATGTATACAGGTGAAATAAATCTCTGAATTCCCTTTCATACAAGCCCAATAAGAACAGAGTCATGAAGAGGTACATGAACTTACCTTCTTTTCTCGATGATGCCATGCCCGTATTGAATGCACTCAAGCTGCACATAATTGGACTTCAACTTATAGCATGATGACTGTCAAATTGAAGAATAATGGGCCGTGTTATAGGCACGCTCGTCAACGGATATCTTACGAATCGGCAGGATGTGGAAAAAGCTACGTCGTCCTTCGATATCTGTGTTTTACTTCTTAGACCAAGCCTAGGATATAGCTAGCATTAAAGTAATTAAACTCGGTTTGTTATATAATCCTGTCCAAAATTCAGGGATTAAGGGTTAACAGGTTGATGGAGGTTAGTGCGTTTCAAATGATACTGATTTGAATTTTTTTAAGAAAAAAAAAGTTAAATAAAGATTAATCGGTTCATTTCCAATTTTTATTATTTTTTTTTAAGTCGGAACTTGAGTCGATATGCTGATTTTAATAACACCGGCTATCATATTTCCCACGTGAGTAGAGTTGTGCTCTGGTTAACAGGCAGAAGATGGAAAATCTTTCGCTCACGGAAGGTAAAGACATGCGTTACAGGACAGCCTGCTTCAATTGGTAATGAGTGCCTTCGCGTAGTATAAATAAGCAAATTAGACCTACCATAATTGTAGAATATGCATATTTAATTAAGAAGCAATCATCCATTCTTTGATATCACTGTGGTCTTGCAATTCCTCATCATTTTTTTCAGTAATTTACGTTGACTATAAATTGATTAATCATTGCCAACACTAGGTTATTAAATCCAAAACATATACCTAATTAAACATGATTACTTAATTAAAACCTGAAATTGATCGAAAATTCCTTTCATTATTTAATTACAAGACAATAAACTCCTATTTGCCTTCTCGAGAATAATAATAATAAAAAAACCATAAACTCCTATTCGAGTATTAATTAATTAATAACGACTTAACGACATATTTGTAATTATCAATAATTAATTTTCAATAAACAACATTTTAGCAAATTAAGTAACTAATAATAAGAACAATTGTATCAACCAAGATCAGGTTTCTGAAACATTAATCTATAAGGAATCATATATGATGTATTCTTGAAGTAACCCAAAATGAAATAACGGTATCAACTAACTCCGTTGATGAAGAACGGCGCGAAGGAGTTCATGCTTTGTGTATATATATATATATATATATCTTCTTTCATCCATTTTCATGTTTTTGCTTTGCTTCTAGAAAATAATTAGTGGGATTGGATGTTAATTAATTTACATCTAATTCATTTGAAACAAAATATGGGAAAGAAAGTGCTCATGGTTTTTATTATTTTTATTTTTTTGAAATTTAAGCACCATGACAATTTTGAGTTCCACAACACAAGAACTACTCTTTCTTGACCCACATAATTCCATCTTCCTTTTTTTTTTTTTTAAAAAAAAAAAACCCACCATCTAAGGGAAGGGGAAACTAAACACATGCCACGCTCGCGCTAGGCAACGACAACATAACCTGCAAAAGGTTGACAATAACAACAGCAGCAGGCAAGCCCACTAAGAAAAAAAAGTTAAACACCGACCATGAAAAAACAAGAAAACGGAAAACAACTAAGGCCTATTCAGTAGTGCCATTCGTCTCTTCCTCCTCCATGATCTCCTCTTCCTCTTCAATGTCAGAGCTCTCATCATCGGAAACCACAAGGGTTAGTCTCAAACGCCCACCTGCTCGGTTAGCACGCAAAATATCTCCTTGAGGGATTTTTATCTCCTCAAGCTCAAAACTGTCATTTTCTTCAGTATAATTGAGGTACCTATAAGGCATACCTTTGTTAAACAATCTCAGGCAAGAGATTGGTGGAGGTAACAATCCCTTTATCCTAGTTGAATTCCCAAAAGCCACGTACTTTCTTGCATCCACATTCATGATCTCCTCTTTCTGACCAAAGGTAGCTTCACTCATCACGTCAGAAAGATCAGTCAAGCAAGATGGTGGGGGGGAAGATGAATACGGTAATGTTGCATCTGAAGAGTTGATGGAGGATAAAGAACTCTCTTCAAGAGGGAGGTCAGAAAAGCCATCATCAACATTGGTGGTTTCATTGGTGTTTGAAAAAATTTCATAACCCCATGTTGCTGGTATGGATTGAGACCTCAAGAGGTTTGGTGGGTGTGATGGGGACTTCGACAGGTCTTTCAGGCTAGAGAAACCATTGCCTTCCATAGCTAAAATCGCAAGAAAGTTGATAAAAACAAGAAGGGAATGAAGAAGGATGGAATCACTAACAGGCAAAGGAGTGTTTCTTATAGGCACAGAAGGGGTTAACGCATGAGAGCCAAATCCTTTGCGAGAAGGGACATGACACATGCAAAAGGACAAGAAATTGTACTTACATTATTGATTTTTAACGTTAGCACAAACATTTACACCGGAAAAAAAACCCAGCAAAACTAGTTTTGAGATGGAAAACGGTTTCAGTTTCGTTCCCTGTTGAGCCCATTGGTCCACTCCCTGCAATGTTAATTAGTGTATAATCACTATCTGTGTTTTTTTGTTTTGTAGCATTTCACACCACCAATTCCTGCATTTTTATTATTACATTACCATATAACTGTTGTTTTTATGCATAATTACCTTTTGTATCTAACAATCACTCTTAGTTACTGTTTTATATCTACGTATTCCTTAAATCCTAAGTACGTGTTTGATGATGCAAATAAAGATTGTTTTTATCCTTAAAAAAAAACATTAAATTAATGATTTTCGATGTCTTTTTTAATAGTGTTAATTAAGAGTTAAAACAATGCAAGAAAACATCATTTTCATTTGGAGAATATTTTCAAAATACTTTAAGAAAATCATCGAACAGTATCTAGAGACTCCAGAAAAGAATTGCAGCCCATGTAATTTCTACATTCTTAATAGATGCTGATAACAATGGTAATTAAAACCTCGCATTAAGGCCAACTAAGCACTATCATCACTGTACAAGGTAGTGATTCCAGGGTAAAAATACCTCGTAGAGAGTAGAGACAAAATTACATAAACCACAAATCGTAGCAATTTTTTCAAACCATGGCATTAAATGATGGATATGGACTGTTTTTTTATGCCTCTGCCAGCAACCATAACCATGAATACAGTCAATTAGGTCTCCTTCCATTATCCATTCATGAAAATATTAAACCCTTCGACATGTAGAGGACCACATCTTGGGCCAGTGATCAATCCATGGGAGCAAAATCTTCCTCAAAACCCATCTAGTTTTGGATCATACGGCGAAGACAATTCTTGCATTTGTTTCAATCTCTTCGAAAACATCGAGAATAAAACATGAATTTATATTTTATCTCTTCAAATCCCTGTATCGAGTCAAAGATGGACCAGCACCATGTGAGTGGCATTTACTCTTTAGGATTCAGATCCTGTATTATTCCTGCAGCTTTGTTTTCGTATCACAATGATCATGTTCTTAAGTTTTCTAAAGTTTTCCACTTGCATGGCTGCAGTAAGCAACTGAATTCAAGACTCGGCTAGTTCCTTCAAGGCGACGAGTCCCCAGCATTTTACTCATCTCTCCATGTATGGGGTCCCAGTTTATTTTTATTTTTTATCAACTGGGTTCCTAACTTCTAAAACAATTTCCAATCAAGCCCTTTTACATGGAATTATAGTAAAATTTCTTACTAGGAACCGCCGTTGATGGTGGTTCGGTTCATTGATGTGAAGTTGCCGCAACCGCCGTTGATGGTGGTGGTGGAAGAGGGAGGTGAAACAGCAGCGTTGGTGGTTAAAATGGTGGCGATGCAACATAGAAGTGTGGTGTGGCATTTGGAGAGGATGGTCTGGTGGAGTGAGGATTTGGTGAAACGTGGTGGGGGGAGGAATGGTGATCCGACTATGGGGAGTGCGAGGATGGAGGTGAGGAAGTTTGGGAAGAGTTATTCACAGTTGCTAGAGATCATGGTTGAGCACGCGCAGATGGAGGAGCGTGTGGTTTTTCCACTCCTCGAAACGGCTGACAGAGGTAAGGTCTCGTGTTCAAGCTACGTCCGTACACATGGTCAATGAGATATGTTCACCAGTGTCGAGAATTTATTGATTTGTTTTTAATATAATGTATTCATGCGGGGTTTTCGAAAAAAGAAATTTAATTTTTTCTTGAGACAGAAATTTTATTAAATTTTTCTTAATACAATTTATAATTACAGGATTCTACTTAAAATCATTCAAAAAATAATTTAATCTTGATTGACGTGCATGCTGTTTCGGAGTACATCCTTTATCATTAAACCAACAATAAGCTTATGATCTGCAAATTGAATGTGATGATGCAGGGCTGTGTAAAGCTGCAAATGAGGAGCATGGAAGGGACCTTCCCATCATGAATGGGATCAGAGAAGACATGAAATCAATTGGAGTTCTAGACACTGGGAGCAATGACTACCGAGAGGCTCTTCGAAACCTTTCCACTCGGCTCAAATCGTTGCTGGTATAAATCTCATCACTTTTTAATGTTTGGCTTTAGGGGTCTCAGAAAATTGGCCCATCCATGCAGTGTAGTGCAAGCCAAATTTGCTGCCACAACTACAAGTTTCTTGGTTTTATCAGTGCTACAGGGCTACTCAGGCTGTTATAATGTGTATCTGTGTCTGTATGAGATTTTTCTCGTGTTCCTTTTTCGAATAAGGTGTCTTGAGCTCTGTATATATCTTGAATAATTTGAATGATTCCATTGTGCTGATAGGAACATAGTAAAGAGCACTTCCAGGAGGAGGAGCGAGATGTATTACCATTGATGGAGGCTCTGGAACTGGGCAAAGATCAGCAACTGAGGGTATTGGAGCAATGTATTGATGTGATGCAAGGGACTCACTCGCATTTGTTGAGCTTTTATATTGAAGGTCTTCTCCCTCGAGACGCCATGCAGTACCTGGATTTGATTACAAGGTGCAAAGAGGAAAAACTCGTGGCCTCCATGCTTCGCAGGATTATTGAGTAGGGTGCAGAAGTAGCTACATTGGTATGGTACGTAGAGTGGAATGCTGGTTTTTTCTTAATGTTGATAGAGATAAAAAGAAGTCGTGTGCTCTTATATAGCTGAAGCAAAAGCTATTTGTTTTGTGGCATGTACGGCCAGTGTTGCCATTTCGAAACTGTTATTTGTAAGCAATGGAACTTTGTCATGGAATGCTAGAAAGATTACTTGGCAGAAAACACATTACAGTCAAGATTCATTTCACCGATGGACTCATTGGCATACTTCTTGCTTCTCAAACCTGTCGAATCAGAATTGCTTCACCTCATCGATTACCCGTGGCCATGGTCTGTAGAACACCTCGTTTGCAGAGTTCATTTATCCCTTTGAGAACTTATTCAGTGAGGTGGAATTTCATGTTTATGGACTTGGTAAGTCTATGATCAAACTGACTTCCAAATACCGATATCTGGTGTGATTTTGGTGAGGTGAAGGTTGATTGTTTGTTGTCTTTTAAAGGGTAGAAGGAAGGACATTTGTAATTTGCGATTGCTATACGTCTGCTTAATCTCGTATGTGTTTCGAAATGAAAAATGGTGTGACTTGATTTGATGTGAACAGCAAGAGGTATTTCTATATCTTTGATGAAGAACTTGTGGGATTCTTTTCCCCTCTCGTTAATCTGGGCTTCTTTCTTTTTTTCAAAACAATATTATTTTATTAAAAGAAAACTTTTTGATATGATCGAGTTTTGTAAAATCAAGTACATCGCAGACCATCTCATTAAATTATCTAAATTTAGTTAGTTAAATATCAAAATTAATTAAAATTAAAATTTATCATTCAAGCCCATAATTAAAATTCACCAGATCAACCTATCATAGTATCCGGTTTTAATAAACGGTTGCAAGTGAAAATGTAGCCGGTCTTCTCCAAAAGATGTAATTAGCCTCCGTTCTTAGAAAAAGAAGAAGAAACATTATTCTAACTATCTTTTCATTTTTTAGACCCAAGTCCTAGCCCAAGACTGAAACATCCTCCCTCTCATTTCTGGCGGGAGCCAAACGCCGTTGTCTATCTACAGATTCGCACGGAGAAAGGGAAGTGGTTTACTTCTAGTGGCGGCTAAAAGACTTTCTCTATACATAATGGGGTCTGAATCAACTCTCCCCGAGTGGGCTCAAAGCCTTGCATTATGGGTATAGATGAAGCTGGTCGTGTTCCAGTTCTTGGCACTTTATTACTCGTACTTGTTTTGCTTCACATTTCTTTACAATCCCTTTCTGGGTTTTCTTTTCTTGTTTTCATTTGATTCTCTTGAAGTCTTTTTTTGGTTCTTGTCTCAGGACCTGTGGTGTACGGATGCTTGTACTGTGCTTGCTCATATGAGAAGACTCTCTACCCTCAGCTTTGGAGGTTTTGATTTCTTCAACTTAATTTTGATCTGGGTTTTGTCTAGTTTCTTGTGAAGGTTTTGTCTTCTTTTTTTATGATTAATTAGTTTAAATTTCCTTTTGAACTGGAGCTAGAATGATGGTATGTGATGGTGGTTAATAGAATTTTTGTAAAACGTGCCATGTTTAGCCAAAAGAATATTATTTGCTTCATCTTTGTATTTGAAAGTTTGGATCGTTATCAACAATGGCTATCGTTAGCTGTTTGTACCCCTCAATTATGTAGACTAGAGCTTGAATAATGGAGAAGTTTTTATTTAGATTTTTATCAGAGCTTGAAAAATGGTATGCGATGCTGAATGGAATTTGGGTTGCAAAATGTTGTATTGAAGTTAAAGGAAGGATTGCATTTTAGCTTTTTTTTCGAGAGTTCGGTATTATTTTTTTTTATCAACAATAGCAATTGTAAGCTACTTGCGCCCTTTCAATACATGGCTTCAGATATGCATGGTTTTTTTGGAAAAAAAAACGATGATTCTATTTTGTTGTTTTGTTGCTTGTCGATTCAAAGACTTTAAAATAAGAGAAAAGGGAGGAGTGATTTTGAAAATCTAAAGGCTAATGAATCAATTGGATGGGCTGTTGATGTTATTGATCCGAGGGAGCTCTCGTCTAAAATGCTTAAGAAGTAAGTAGCTAATGTAATTAGATTTCTTCTGGTGTTCTTTGACTTTTTGGTATCTAAATGTTTTTCTTATCTTTTCTCTCTAGGAATAAGATAAACCTAAATGAGATATCACAGGATTCTGCTAGTGGCCTTGCGAATAGGGTGCTAAACATGGGAGATCTTTTAACCGAGGTAAGACTTTTTCTGACTTAGAAGAGGCGGGCTTTTCCCTAAAAGCATGTTTATCCAAATTCATTGTATCTCACTCTTCTCAGCTAAACCTTAACATCTAATAAGATGTGTCAGTTATATAGATAATTTCCTCTATTCCTTAGAACTCATGTGCATAAGATCTTGGATAAAACATATGATGCTGTGTCAACCTTGTTTATCTGCTCTTTGACTTGCTCTGGCATCACTATCATTAAATAATGCTGCAATAGAAGTTAAAATGCTTACACGTTCACATGATTGGGTTTCAGGTTTATGTGGATACAGTGGGAGATCCTGATAAATATAGAATAAAACTGTCTGAAAGTTTTCCTTTTTTCAAGTTTGTTGTTGCAAAGGAGGCTGGTAGTCTTTATCCAATTGTGAGTGGAGCAATTATTGTTGCAAAGGTAGTGATTTCCTAACCATTTGATTCCCTTAATTTGTTCTTGCCAATATGTTTATCTTCTGTTCAACCGAGTAGGTTACAAGAGATTGGGCCTTGTGAGGATGGGTACTTGATGAAACAGCTTAAAACATGGCTAGGAATTTTGGATCTGGATACCCTGGAGGTTAGCATTGCTTATTCTTCTCTTTGACGTGCAATATAACCTTCACTCTCTAAATTTTTTCTTCTAATTTTTTTGTGTTTGTCTGTTGAATCTAGTTTTATTGTTGCGTGCAAATCCTGAAACTAAAGCTTGGTTGGAACAAACACGAACACTCAGTATTTGGATTCCCAACACTGGTCCGCTTCAGTTGGGGTACATGCACACCCTATTCCAAGAACATGGTTGATGTCTTGGGTCAATTATCGCTCCTTTCTTTACTTTCCCATAGCAATACCCTTCTTCTGTAGCTGCATCATTGTGCTGCGTGATGTGAGGTGCTATGTAACTCTAAAACCGAAGACAGGAACCAACTTATCTCAGCTTTTTTTAATGAGATGGGTAATATCACTTCTTTGTTCCGTCATAACTGCAGCCAGGGAATGTTTTAGGGGTGAGGTCAATTTGAATGATCTATGATTATTGGGGCCTTGTTCATCCTTGGACTGGAGGAGAGTCTGAGGTTTATAGCCATACGACTAACCTGCTAGTATAAAAGTTTGATGGACCCCCTTCAAAATAAATGTTGCTTCACAATTCCTTGCTTCTTTTTCTCTTTTGCATGAGATGCCAAAACAGGCACAAAACTTTAGTCAGTTGTCTTTGAAGGGTGCACTCCATGTTACTCGCTCATGAATATGGTCCACTTTGTAGAAAGCAGGATTGATTCTTGTATTTTCATGGGTGCCATTTGCAGTCTGAGCTGTGTGGAATTTACCAATACCTCATTTTCCTGTTTTCTTTGCAATCCATTCCACAAGAAGAGAAGGGTAAAGATATTGAATGTGTCATACTTGGCTACATTTTTCCTTTTCATTTTTAAGCAGGCAATCGGATAAATTAGTGGAAGATGGTTCTAATAGTAGCAGTCGGAAGCGGCAACTAAAATCAAGCAGTTTTGGTGTCACAACGTCCAAGAGGAAAAGTGGGGAAACTGAATCTAGTGGTAAAAGCCGCTGCAAGTTTTTCCATGCTCGCAAACTTGTGCAACTTACTAATTTCTAGCAATGAAGTTTGGTTGCTGTTTTATTCCATACCTACAGTAACTATTGCTTACCTTAATATCAATGAATCGAAGAACTATCCCAGCATGCATCTCTTACAGAAGTTTAACTGAATATATAGTATGCAGATTCTAGAATGTAGCCTGATGGTTAAGGATGAATTTTAACCTGGAAATATCATGGGAATTTTAAAAAAGAGGCCTTCAGAAATTATGTTTTTTTAGTCGTTCATATCAACTGTTTTCTTTAAATGCAGAGGTGAGGTCTGTTTCCATTCAACTATCCAGGACTACCTCAGGGTTTGATGAGAAACAGGCTATTTACACTTGGACTCTGACGGTGCTGGATGTTTCTGGCCCTTGAGCAGCAAACTTGGGTGTGATTGCTACACGAGCTAATTGCAAGCACATTGACCTAACATGATGTACAAGGTGCACAAACACAGACTTGTATATTACTGTAAGTCAGGCTCCAAACACAACCCGAAACTGAGCGACAAATACCATTATTTTTAGCGTAATGGGGTAATCTACACTTAGCTTAATGTAAAATGAGAGCAACAAAGGTTGTTGTAATCAATGTAGGCACGATGCAGTTCACTTGGCGGCTGCCAGCGTTGTGGTGGTTGTTTGGTCGGTGATTAGCTGCAGCACCTGCTATGACAACCGGCACGACTGCTCCACCTCCTTGTGCTTCGCCAACACCATTTCCATCGTCAGCTGCCGCAGTTGCTCCACCACCATGTGCACGTCCATGAGCTGAGCCGCCATGAGCTGAGCCGCCATGTGCAAATTTGCTGCTGTGTACTATGCCACTTCTTTCGTTAGAATCATCGTCGATGCTACCGATGCCATGTTCATGTGTGCCTGCAGCTCCCAGATTATTCTCCTGCAAAGTATCTGTCCTGGATCTCCCTTGGCAAAAAAAAAAAAAAACAAAAAAAAAGTCCACATTGATTGAGTTAATCCAAATGAACCCATATCAACGTGTGTCATTTTGATTATTTTTTAAAAAATAAATAGAGTTTTAACCAGAATAATTAAATCATAAATTAATATGTTATGTAATTTAAAGTTAGCTTATCAATTTCTACTTGGTTTTTAAATCTAAAACGAGATAGATATGCAGTCCACCAAACCAAGTTCAGCAACAATTTTCTTTGTAACTTATACGTGGCTAGCAAAAATGACTACAAACTTCTTATTCATCGTTTGCTAATCCTGATATTGTCGTGCATGCATCGTATCTTATTCTTACAGAGGTGAGAGTATACCAAAAACAGGAAATTTCTTATAGAGAATTTTCGAGGAAATTTCTTATAGTAAAGTTTGCACCATTTAATGTTTGATTCTATGGTGCGTTGAAATCATCAAAAAGAGAGCTTTAAAAGGTGTCTGATTCTCCCTTTTTTATTTTTGTTTGTTCATGCATTTGACTAATCACTACTGCAAGATCCTTTCCTTCATTCAATTCCTAACTAACACTTTGGTTGATTGACAGAGAGGGAATTCTATAAGAATAATTTTTGAGAAAGTAGATTACTTTCTATGTTAAATGAGTTGGGAAATAGTGTTTTTGGGTTATTGAATCTTTTATAAAAAAAAAATAATACCAGTTATTAATTTTTGAGAAGATAGGTTACTTTTAATTCTTTACTCAATCCCGACTTGAAAGATAGATAGTGTGTATATTATTTCAAAACTAAGTTCGAAAAGAGTAATCTTTCTTGCTTGACTGTGACATGAAGAAACGAGTTGAAATGGGTTTTCCAATGTTTAAAGTTCACGCTGAAAGATTAGATTACAAGATTTAACAAGGTTTTCGTAATTAGCATGGAATACTTAAATATAAATAAATCCATAACTTGAATAGAATAAAACTTAATTTTCATTTATTTTATTATTAACAGTTCAAAATATACTCTTTTTTTTTAAAAAAAAAAAAGAGGGTGAAATCCGAGAAGTAATATAGAATGGAAAAGGCATAGCCAAAACGTTCATACCACACAAAAGGCGATGAACAATGAACTCCAGAATAATTTAATTAAAATTGCAATGTATACCCATCCACCCTTTCTCCTCTTTATTATTTATGTTTTTTAATTGGCTAATTTTCCAAAATAATTCAGAAAAAAAAAAAACACCCTTCCTATAATCAGACGGCCAAGTATTATTAGCAAAGAAATTAATAGTTGGTGCTCGTGTCTCTCCTCAAACCCACCTGCTCAAGCATCAGCTTTCATGGACACCGGCGTTTTCTGGCTCGTCTTAGAGCCCTGAATTTACTACCTCTCTACTCGAACGAAAAAGAAAGACAGCGACTCAAGAAGTTCTCTTCTTTTTGGAAGGCTGCTAATAAAAAAATATATAAACTCTGCTCTCCTCGAAAGAAGGATACCTGGAAGGAAGGGCTTATCGTCGAGTGGTGTTGAAGATGCAGACAGGCATAAGCTGGTGATCACGAGGAGTCCAAGGAGGAATCCCATCTTCCCTTTGTATTGCATGAAAGGTGCTTGTAGAGCTCTAGCTTCTCTGTAACCTCCCTGTGGAACTTCATCCTCTTTCTTCCAGGTAGACCACCTGGCATATATTGTAGGGCTGTCTGAAAAGAGTTTAAAAAAAGTGTGAAGTTTTTTTTATTTTATTTTAAATGAATATATTTTTATTAAAATGAAAAATATTTAAAAAGTGCCTATTACTATATTTTTAAATACACACCGTTTGAAAATCTGAATTTTTTATGTTTTTAAATAAATTCAGAAAAAATTACCTCAATTGTATTTCTAAGCACCCTCTAAGACGAGGAGCGAGGAGACAAATGTAATTAAACCTTGCTTTATCTTTTTATCACCAAACCAAACCCAAGTGGGCATGGATTCCTAGGCATCGAATGCCTTCCACTCGAGTCTTTCAAACAGAGACTTGCCTTGTTCTCTCTCCATGGTATCTTTCCAGGCCACTAGATTGCGGTGGAGATGAGGCTTCTTCTTCTTCTGCTCCTCTTCTGTTGCTTTTGATGGGTACATGGTATTATCCTGGTAGTTTTAGCCATCAGGTTTTGTGTACTTCTGGAAGTTCTGAGGCGCACGCAATTACCACTAATTAAAGCCTTCTGTTTTCTTGGCACCGCTTGCTTTTTTAATAATTGATTCGTGCTAGGAGACTGGAAGAAGCAATGCATGCACCTAGTGCTGCTGGGCCAACATTAGCTCAATGGGCCCGCCTATATCAGTTATCCTTTATTAAAACAATATACTTTTGTGTATATATAAATTATTGGTGATGATCGGATGAGTTTGAATATATAAAGGATTAAGATAATATAATCTAAAATATTTTAAGAATAACAAGAAACAATTTTATCTATTAAGCCTACATCAACTGTATGAAGTAGTTCAAATATTGGATCTATTTAAATAAATATAAAATATTGATTCTTTCATCATAATTCCATCACCTCTTCTTTCTTTCTTTTTTAAATCAAATATTAAACAACATTGACATAAAAAAATCATTTGTTTTAAATAACCCAAATAAATGAGTTTTCAGGCCCAATACCCCTCGAGTCTAATCTGGATGAAGCCCACTGAGACTGCCTTCTACGTGTCCAACCTTGATCAGAATGTACCGAAACAAGCAACCAAACACACCCTAAATCCAAAAACCCTAGCAACTCACACGTATAAATACACCCTGCAAGCCGAATATCTTCGTTTCGCTAAGCCCTGGTTGCTCTTAATCTGTGACTTCACAACCCTAGAGATATAATCTCTGATCTATCAACATGGTAACAATGTCCAAACCACTATCCTTTAAATTTTCCAGTCTTCCAAACGGTTGTGTATAATGTTTTCATTCATTGATCTGTGGGTTTTTTTTTTTGTAGGCACCAAAGAAGGAGAAGGCTCCTCCTCCGTCTTCAAAGCCAGCAAAATCCGGAGGTGGCAAGCAGAAGAAGAAGGTACAACAAATCACAGCCTCCTTGTTTTTTTGGTTATTTAGAGTGTTAAGCCTTGAATGATTTTCGTTTGTTGGTGTTACTGCATATGAGAACAAAAGAGAAGACTTTGCTAGGGAATTTTGATAGTGGTGATTCGGTGCTAATGGCATAGCTGGCGTGGTGTTTTTTCTTGTTCTGATTTGCTGGGGTTTTATGTGCAGAAATGGAGCAAGGGAAAGCAAAAGGAGAAGGTGAACAACATGGTTTTGTTTGATCAAGCTACATACGATAAGCTACTTTCTGAAGCTCCAAAGTATAAGCTTATCACTCCCTCTGTCTTATCTGACAGATTGAGGGTATGTTCCTTCTGCCCGTCACCACTTTTCTCACATGCTGTTAGGCTTAATTGTTCACGTTAGCCTTTGTGCTCTGTGTTTTTAGTAGAGGCTTTTTTTGATTGCGAATGAATCTTGTGTTGTTTTTGGAAATTACTTACTTAATTTGGATCTGCTGGCATTGTGCTTCTATTGTGCTGAGATAGATTGGTGCATTTCACAAGAGGCACATCTTGCTCCAAAAAGCTTTTGATTTGATGTTTCTTGTGTTCGGCGAAGGTTAGGTTACCATCAAAATGTGGATACCAATTAGGATGCTATGAAGTTACATAATCTTTTGTTGAATTCCTTGTCTTCTGGCACACAAAACATCCTACAATTGAAGTTTTATTTTTACCTGCAACTCTTTTCTTTGAAGGGAAATTTAGGAAGATTAGCCTGAGATTATTCATCAACGTCTCATTCTAATTCAATGTGATATCATAACCAGCCATTTCTGATCCATCATGCGTACCTTCATTTCAAAATGATCTAGATTCCTGCCTCTGAGCCAGGATGCTCTTCTTTCTTTATTTTTTTTCCTTACACTAAATTATGATGATCTGGTGTCTTCTTGGTGCCTTGCATTTATTGCCACTAGGCACTGGTTATATTGACAGGTTTGTTTTATAACTGCATTTCAGATTAGTGGCTCTCTTGCACGCAAAGCTATCAAGGATTTAATGGCCAGAGGATCTATTAGAATGGTCTCTTCACATGCCAGCCAACAGATCTACACTAGGGCTACCAACACCTAGGAGACGGAATCTTAGCATTCTCCATGGTATAGAGAGGAAGCTAGTTCCTTTTTTGTTTCGTTATCATTTCTCTCCACCAGTTATGTTGGGAATGAAGTTTTGATATGTTTATTTCTTACATTGCAGAACTTAATTTCATGCTTAAATTCTCGTACATTAGCAATACTTTTACTGATGTGGGTTCTCTTTTTCCTGTTTAGACCTTCAACAGATCAATCTTTTTATGTTCTCCAATTCGAGGGCTTTGACATTATATTTTTAGGATCCAATCTTTTTCCAGTTCTGACCTAAATTAGGAATTGCACAGGTTTAGGATCCCTGTTCTTTATATTTTTAAATAACAATTTGATATTGGGGAATGATTGCATGCCTTGCCTGCAGAGTAGTTTTGGAAACTTCATCAAAAGCCTGTCGAGCCGAATCCCCGGGGGGTTTTGGCATTACTTTTGAATTTAGGTGCTCTTTAAAAAAAAAATTGATTTGAAAAAATATTAAATTAATATAGTTTAAGGTGGATTTTAATTTTTCTAACCGTGCAGTGTACTCAATCAAAAACATAAAATTGAACTATTTATTGCGACGTACCAACAGGGTCTTACTTTCAAGACTCTTTTTTGTTTTTTTAAGATTTTGCCTGTTTAGAATTACAGTGATGATTATAGTTTAAAATATTTTTTAATAAAAAAATTTTCAAGCTTCCTGAAAATATGAAAAAAAAATAAAATTAAAATAATATAATTTTAATTATGTTTCCAAACAAAGCCCATGAGAATCAGCTCGTTTGGGTTATGATGTTTGTTCAAGACAACTTGGTCAAGAACTATTTTTAAAATGGTGGTGTTTTGGTTTTTTATTTTAAATAAGGAAATTGGTTAGTGTTGATTTGATGGGATTTAGACTGGGTTTGGTCTAGGTTACTGAGAATTGAGAACTTAATAAAAATGATTAAATTTAAAAAATGCAGCTTAATTTAATTTCTAAGTTTTGAACTTATCAGATTGGTAGACTGCGTTTAGGGTATATCATACCTTTTGAATTCAAAATCAAGTGGCAACCGGAAGGGATTAGGTGTGTTTGTTTTGCACCTGTTTTTGTATTTACACTGTAAAAAGCATAATGGTAAAAACTGTGTTTTATATTATATGATTGAAATGTAGTTCCTGTGAAGTAATTTTTATATATTTTTTAACTGTATTTTATAAAATATTGTTCATTTCTTCAAAAACATTTTAAAAAATTTGAATATTTTTTATTTTTTATTTTAAATTAACAATTTTTTACTGCTTTTCAATTATTTTAATGAGCTGACATTAAAAATAATTTTTAAAAAATAAAAATATATTATTTTAATGCATTACTAAATAAAAACACATTTTTAAAAGTAAATAAATTTTTTTTTTGGATATACATAAAACTCAATTATAATTTTTATTAAATACATATTTAAATTAAACTAACTACATTTAATCATACTTTTTAAAATTTATTTTTTTCTCAGATCATAAATACAATTGGCTATCTCAAAAACAAAAAACACTCCTAATCCTCATCTATCTGCCAGACTTCTTAAAAGTTGGAAGTTAGAAGACTCCCGCCTAAATTCTGTCAGGTTCCCGCCCTTTATTTTTTCAAGAACTCTTTACAAACAAGTTTCCTTCTCTTTTACAGGTTGTTCCGCAGACACAGAAACATCCATACGCTTGTTTATGATCTTCTAGGTAAGTCTCTTTGCTTCATTCGAAAGATTCGTTTCTTTTTCATCGTTTCTTTTCCCTCGCCTTTGAAGATCAATTTGATCTCTCAACAGTCTAGTTTTAGCTTTGTCGATCCACATGTTGCTGTTGTGATTTTCCTCAGAAATTAGTAACTGGGTTGTTTGTTAGTTATCTTTCCATCTCAGAAAATGGATACATCGAGCCCTTCAATTTTTGTCAACGGAGAGTCATTGCCTCTGTACATTGGGAAAAGGGTTCGAGCTGTGGTTCAAGTCATTCAATGTGATGGTGCAGACACGACTGCAAAATCTACAGATGAACATCAGTTGATTATAAAAGGGTTGCCTGTTATCCCTCCTTTGAAATTTGTTGAAGTGATTGGTATTGCTGATGGCAATCACTCAGTCCATGCCGAAACATGGACCAACTTCGGCGACGCGTTTGGTACGACTTTCTAGTTACTGGCCAATCTTTCTTGGTCTCTTTGCTGTTAGCGATTGAATCGTAGCCCGGGTTTGCATCATTTAAGGATTAAGAACATGTTTTTTTTTTTTTGTTGCAGATGCTGCTTCGTACAATCAATTGTGCAAACTTGCAAACGGAGAATTCAAAGCTTTATTTCTTTAGGGAGTTGCATTGTGCCTGCTTACTAGTGGGCAAGCAATGGTTTGTTTCTATGGAAAGTTATAATATTTTAGACCAGGGTTATTGTAGGTTTGTGATTAAGAAAAAAACTATCTTGAGTGTCATGGCATGTATTGGCTTGAAACTGCATCATTTGCTCATGGTGGTTCATGTTGTCTGTTCTGATAATGCAATCCGACTCTTTTATATAAATGAAGTGAACTTGGCATCAGTCCAGTCTTTTTGTTTGGCTTTTGTGATGATTTATTTTGTTATCAAGATTCAAAGAGGAAAGGGCTGAATCGCTGGAATTCCCATTAGAGATGCTAATTAGAATATTAATTACATGTAGATCACTTTCATATGGCAATTTTTTAATATTCTATCCATTCCAATCAGTACATGAAGTGGTCAAGTATTGGATCCTCCTCCCAACTAAATAAGGTTTTTCGCGTTGAGATGTTCAATTTACAGCGATGATCCTTTAGGGAGTGACATTAATTCAAAAATGTCAGTAATCATCATTCTTGAATTGAATGCCATTGCATTCTGTTAGATGCATCTATGCATTCATGGCAAAAAGAACTTCAAGAGTAAACGCTCATTTGCTCCCCGTATTGGACGGTCCCGAACAGTTTGTGGCCTCACCTGAAAAACAAATCAAGCTTAGGCGGGTTTTCTAATGATCCAGAGTAGATGTCCATTGATAATTACCCGCATGAAACCCAAAATCAATTCGCATTGAGCACAAGTTGACTGAAATGAAGCTTTCGAGACATGGGAGCTATAGATCATGTCCAAAAAATAACAGTACAAAGTACAAACACAAACAGTAAAAATGGCAGATAATGAAGTAACCTCCTCAATCTACCATGAATGCCGGTTCTTGCATTATTTGATAAGCGCAACGAGGCATGCTCAATACAGGTCTTCCTCCTTGTGTGTGTGGATCACAGAGTCCGAAGTAGGATATGAGATGCATGTAAGGACGTATCCCTTCTCCATCTGCTTTTCATCGAGGAATGAACCATCTGATTGGTCCACGGATCCTGAAACCATCATACCAGCACAAGTAGAACAGGCTCCGGCCCTGCACGAGTATGGGAGCTCCACTCCTGCATTTTCAGCTGAATCAAGGATGTAAGTATCATCAGGGGCGTCAAATTCGTGCTCGCATCCATCTGGCATGATTAGTTTCACTTTGTAAACTGCCATTGCAGATACTTTGAAGGACGACTTCAGGCCAAATGCTTTAGATACGCTCATTGCAGAACCCAAAGCACCCGGGCTCTTGATCAAGGCACATGTTCTGCTTGGACTTGCAACTTTACCTGGGGGTGCACTTCTGATCATGCATGTTGTGGGAAGTCTCGCGGTTGACATGTTTCCACCTGCACTAGGGCAATTAAGAACATTCAGTGGATACTCAGTTACTGTCAAGCATAGCTTTCTTTCCTTCGCAGGTTCAAATACGTAATACTTGCAGGAAATAGACACAATACTTGCCAAGGTAAACGAGAGAATCCAATGTGATTCTATCATTGATTCATGAGTAAAAAAATCTCCAAACAGAAAAAGGTGCAGTCAGATAAATGATCTATAGCTGCTACACGGTAAAGGGGCAGTATAAGGGAATGTCACAAAGAAAATCTTTTTGATGAAGGTGATACTATCACCATTTCTAGATCACGGAGAAAATAGTTTCAGGGGGTAGGGAGAATTATATGATAAACAATCATTTCTAATCGATAGGTCTACTCAGGAAGACACATACTCGAGCAAATAAAAGACCCTTGAGCTTAAAGTGAAAATAATTCCCATCAAACCATCAAGCGAGGCAAAATCGATGGTTTTTTTTTTCCTTTTAAAGGACTCGTGCTCTTCACAAGCTGTATTACAGACAATTGATTCTTGGCCATCAGAATAATTCCACAATATTTTAGCTGTGACCACAAATTACAGGCAATTCAGAAATCTTTTTCTACAATCGATGATAACAAGATTTCGTCCACTTCAAAGACAGCAGATTTTTTCATCCACAACACAAACCCCAAAACCACCCCGGTAGATTTGCTCATACTAGGCTGACTTAAAACAGATTATTACCATGTTTTTCACTGCATTTTTCGATTCGAAAAAAGAGAAAATAAAGTTCCCTGGATCCAGGATACAGAATTTTATCAAACAACGACAGTAAAAAAGGAAACGAAGAAACTTCTATATAGCATATCAAGATCAAAAGGGAACATATAAAAAGCTGACAATAAGAGATCAGAATACAAAGAAAACAAAAACAAAAACAAAACAGGATAAATACACCTCGTAAAGAAGAGCAAAAGGCAAGAGATCTTACAAGGAAAACTTGACCGATGAGACCTAGAAAGAAGTTCAAGGGCGGGAAGTTCAAGGGGATCAGAAAAGAGGATGGCGCCCTACCAAAGTCAGACTCAGGATGGCGTGTGTAAAAACACGTGAGGTGTTTTATAGTAAGTTGGGATTTGTGTGAGGGTGAGCGGGTGACTCTTGGGAGACATTATTATTAGATACATTGCATTTTACAAGTACAGTGAACATGGGTAGGATTCCCTCGTGGTCTCTGGAATTTCGCAAGATAGTAAAAACAGAAACGTAGATTAGGTAAGGATAGGTCCCTATCATGGGTCTTACCCTCTCTCTCTTTTTTGCTTTTCTTGATCTTGATGCGCCTAAAAATGAAAAACCTTTTTTTTTTCTCTTTAATTTCTTTCCATCTTTGTTTTATAGATATGCATGAAGGTAAGAGTTAAACAATGCAAACTTGTTTCCCTCTCTCTCTTGTGCCCTTCTGGCTCCAGACGAAGGGCCAGAACAACCAGTGTTAGGCTCATCTATATTGAACATTTTAGCCCAACCTTCCTTGCTAGTCCTGCGTCTCTGCACGCTGCCTATTTAAAAGCCGGATTGTTGGATTCTCGTTTTTTTTTCTTTTTTACCATAAAGTATAAATCTAAAAATAGTAATTTTTATTATTATACATAAATACATTATTTATCTCTTGGCATGTCATTATGGATGGACCATGCAAAAAAAAAATTAATTTAATCCTTAAATTTATTTTTTTACAATTTAGTTCTCATTAAATATCAGTTAATTTTGATTTCTTATAAAATAGTACAGTTGAAAGACAAAAATCAAAACAAAAAAAAATATCAAACTTGGATAATATGCTATAAATTTTATAAAAAAATACACTTTGATCGTTGAAGTTAAAAATTAATGCACATTATACAATTTCGGTGCTTTAATGTTTTCTCAAATTAATTCTAGAACAAAAGTTTGTTTTTTTAATTATTTTAGAGTTTCTGGTTGAAAGAGAAGAAAGGAGTTGCTAAATTTCAAGTATAAAAAAGAAAAGGATATCATTAACAATGATTTAAACCATCAAAATGATCAATGTTTATATCAAATGGTTTCATTTGACAAGATGATTTTAAAGTATAAAGACAACAAAGATAAAAATGTGTTTTGTTAAAGGGACATAAACATAAACATAAATTTATTTTTAAGATAATTTTAAAGTAATTTTTTGTATTTTCAAAACAAAAGGTAAAGAGGGGATGTGTCTCAAAATACAATATATTTTTTAATTTTTTATTCATAAAATATCTTTGTAAGAAAAATTTAGTTCCAAAATTTTTCAACCAATACATGTAAAAATAATAATTATTATTATCGTAATTTTAAAATTTAACTAGAGAGCTAACTTAAAATAATGTATGGATTAGTGTTCGAGGCCCAAGCCACTAGTCGAGGCGACTTGAGTTGACACAAGAATAAAAAATATTATTTTTATAGTTTTAAAATCTAAATTTGAGTTGATGTAAGGTGCGTCTTGGGTTATGAGTTTGGTTGACTATTAACTAGATTAATATAAAAACAAGCAGTTATTATCATACTTTTTTAATTTGTTTTTAAGGTCTATTCAGGAAAAGGCTTGCCCCGCATACTAGGAGAATGAATCTGAGTTAACATAAATAAAAATAATAATTATTATAGTTTTAAAACTTGATTTTATGATTAATCCAAGACAAAACCCTAATTATGAATCATTGTAGAGATAAAAATTATTATTACTATAATTTTAAAATTTAATTCAGGGATCAATCGGGGCAAAATCTAAATAACATGTTGAGATGGCCAATACGAACCCACCCAAATTAATTTATAAATAAAAAATAATTATTATTATAAATTTTGTTAATCCAAAACAAGTTTCAAGTCGCGAAGAGTTAATTAGTTTGACTTAATATATATATATATATATTTTAGAATTCAATATAATTTTTACTTATATTTTATTTTGAGTTAACCTAAATTTTGAATTGAATTAAGCAAGTTATACCAATCATTTAATTATTTATTTGGTAAACTCAAACAAATTCAAGAATAAAATATTCTACAAAATCAATCTAACTTTTATAATTAAAATTACTATAATATTATTAATTTTAAACACCGGATAGCATACAAACCGAAGTAAAATTAATAATAATAATAATACCTTAGAAATGAATTAATATTATAGTCAAATTATATTTTTAAAAATTTCTAATTTTTTTAATAAAAAATACCATAAAAAACACGACGTATCATAAAATCATTCACCCAAAACATTCTATTAGATGAACGTTTCAAGTTTTGGGGAAAAACAGGGGTAAAAGTGGGGAAAAAAGGGTTCGTAAGAATGCAATGATTTCTCCCATAATAGGCAGTAAATAATTTTTTAGCAGGTCCAAGATTCCATCTTTCCACCATCAACGTATAAGGTGTCGGCAGTCAGCAACCGGGTGCGCGGGCGGATTCTTGCACTCCTATTTACCCTGCTTTCTTAAAACCCTAAACTGTGAACAAAACAGGTTCTGTCTTCACATACAGCACAAGAGACGCAAAAGGCTGCTGCAGCAGCAGAGAGCGAGAGACATATAGGGAGTTGTCATAAACCCATCGAAAAATAAAGGGTCAGTAAGATATGGCCCAGTTGAAGGCAGTATCATCATCTTCATCCCTCAATCTCTCTGTTCATGTCCCTAAGAGAGGTACGAATTCCCCACCTTTTCTGTCTCTGTGGTGATTTTGATGCACTGGGAGTGATTTTCTTTAAACTAATATACACGACTGGATATTGTTGCCAGATTTGTTTCTGTGTAGTAACAATGTTTCTCTTGCGAAGAAGTCAGCTTTGTTTCAAGAGGTATAGCATTTCTTTTGAAGTGTTATGTTTGGTTGGTTTCTCTTTTTAGTTTTTGCATTGATGGGTTCTTTTTGTTTCTGATTTTCTATTTGTTTGCAGTTGGGGGCTAGAAAGAGTGAGCTTCAGGGTGATGCAGTTGTGAGCAATAGAGGGAATGCTCTTCGAGTTCATTGCAATAAAGGTGAGGTTTAATTGCTTTTTTTTTTGGGTTTTTGTCATGTTTGACGAGATAAAGTTATTAACTTGGTTCTATTTGGAATGGGAATTCAATATCATTTCTAAATTTTCAATCTTTTTAACGGGTTTTCTTTAAAATTGTAGAGTCTTGTATATGTTAAGTTTTACTAGGAAAAATTATTGCGAATTATTTCTTCAATGTTTTTCTTTTCTTACATTGGACAAGAATGCAATCAATAGTTGAATCTTGATAAGTCGTTTAGTGTTTTTCAAGACTCTGCTCTTATGTATCTTAAAGCAACCAAATTAGTGTAGATGCTAACTTGGATAGTTCAGTTTTAATGGGGATCCAAATATGAACTTGTTACGTTTTTGAATTGGAGTTCCTTTATTTTTTATTTTTTAATCTTGGTAACTGTTTTATCATGTATGCAATACATTTCACTAGAAAAGTAGTAGTAATTTATCTATCCAGTAGTTTTATTTTAGCTTGATATGCAGGGATTCAAGTAGTAGCATCCAGTGATAAAGTTACAGAGGTTTATGAAGCTACAAAGACTAAAGGACTAAGAGGAAAATTAAACAAGGTTGTTTTAGCCTATAGTGGTGGCTTAGACACCTCCGTTATTGTCCCATGGCTACGGTATGCCTCTTGCTTTATGTTTGGTAACTGGCTTTTCTAACTAATTGATGCTCATGGTTCATGAGCCTTAAGGTTCTGATTTTGTTTAATTAGTAAAATTTGGAATGTGGATGGAAGTTTTATACTAGCTCCATATGATAGTGTTTAGAATAAGTACAGAGGAAATGCATGTGTGCACTGTTTATGTGTGTGTGATCATATTAGACACGTGCTTTTGGGACATCCTGGTAGTCTAATCTGGGGTTGGCGAAAAGATGCACAGTTGATTAGCTCAACCAGATCGTAGGGAATGTTGTTGCTAGGTCATCTGTATGCCATAGGGTGGGTGGCACATTTCTTCTTACTAGCAGAATTACTCTTTGTTTATTTTGCTTCCTGTCTTTATGCATTGCAGTTTCTCAGTGTTTTAGCCTACCCTTTTCTTTTGAAACAATTTTTTTTTTTTGCCAGCATTCCCTGTTATAATTTTTTCAATTAGTTTGTGCTTTCAGGGAGAATTATGGTTGCGAGGTTGTTTGCTTCACTGCCGATGTTGGTCAGGTTTGTAAATAGTAGAAAAAATTATTAAATTCATAATATTTGATTTGTTTAAGAATATCGACTATTTCTCCTTCAAATCATTTTGTCTGGTTTTATCAATTATGGTACCCATATTTATACATGTGCTTGATATAGATTTTTCATTTTGTAGGGAGTAGGAGAATTGGAAGGCTTGGAACAAAAGGCTAAGGCTAGTGGTGCTTGTCAGTTAGTGGTGAAGGATTTGAGGGAGGAATTTGTGAGAGATTTCATTTTTCCTTGCTTGCGAGCAGGTGCCATCTATGAGCGGAAATACTTGTTGGGGACATCAATGGCACGCCCTGTTATTGCAAAGGTTGGTTATTCCTCAAAGAGCTTTGCTGTTGCCTCGTAGATTTTTTCCCCAAACATTAAGATAAACACTGAGTCATCAGTAATGCATGATAATAATGTGTGTTTTGCCCTTTTCTGATCTTTTATCATCTTCTGACTCCAAATTTATTGTTTCAGAGAAGCAATTTCTCTTATCTCAATAAGTATAGATACCCACAGTTTCGTGGAGTGTTTCTCTACTCTCTGTTCTTTGTTATCTAGAATATGCATTGCATCATGACAATTGTAGTCAGTGACTCAGCATCATATGTTTAATTCATCATGCTGTGACAGGCCATGGTAGATGTTGCGAAAGAAGTTGGAGCTGATGCTGTTGCTCATGGATGCACTGGAAAAGGAAATGATCAGGCATGCCTCACAAATAGATCCAACTTAACCAACACTTGTGCATTTCCTTCAAGTGTTAACTTTTTTGACCTTTTTATCTATTCAGGTTCGCTTTGAGCTCACCTTCTTTGCACTAAATCCTGAACTAAATGTTGTGGCTCCTTGGCGGGAATGGGATATCACAGGAAGAGAAGATGCGATTGAATATGCTAAGAAGCACAACGTACCCGTCCCAGTGACAAAAAAATCCATTTATAGCAGGGACAGGAACTTGTGGCACCTGAGCCATGAGGTTAGTATTCGTTTTTCAAACTGCTTTCAAGGAAAAATTGAAGTTGTTAAATAATATTAATTCAGAAAGTCATGTGTTAAGCTTGTTGAAGGTAGAAAACAACTCATTGATTTTAAAGTCACAATTAAGATTCCTTTTGTTGTCAGCTCGAATTTTTTTCCTCCCCACACTCGTTCATTTTCTTTGTCTGCTGATTTTCATGCTTAGCAGACACCTTGAAACCTTATAATTTTGTAGATATACATGCACGATGTTTGTTTGAATACCATCTGCTTAAATTCTTTAATTGTTCATTCAGTTGATAATTTGTTTTCTAAATATTATCTGCTTCACTTTCTCAAGGGTGACATTCTGGAAGACCCTGCTAATGAGCCAAAGGAAGATATGTACATGATGTCCACTAGTCCAGAAGCTGCACCTGAGAAACCTGAGTGAGTCCCTTGTTAAATTCTCTGTTCAACTAATCTGAGAGTAGCATTGATCAAGTTATGACCCCAAGCTTGCATTTTTTCCCCGTGTGCTTGATTCTTTCAGATATGTAGAAATTGGGATAGTGGCTGGCCTTCCTGTTTCAGTAAACGGGGAGAAGCTTTCCCCAGCTTCTCTGCTTTCCTGCCTCAATGAGATTGGTGGGAAACATGGTATTGGCCGAGTTGACATGGTTGAGAACCGACTTGTTGGTATGAAAAGCCGTGGAGTATATGAAACTCCTGGAGGCACCATTCTGTTCACTGCTGCTCGTGAGCTGGAGTCATTAACACTAGATCGAGAAACAATGCAAGTTAAAGATTCACTTGCTCTCAAGTATGCTGAGCTAGTGTATGCAGGCAGGTGGTTTGACCCACTGCGTGAATCCATGGATGCATTTATGGAGAAGATCACGGAGACAACAACTGGTTCAGTCAGACTTAAGTTGTACAAAGGATCCGTATCAGTAGTTAGCCGGACAAGCCCCAAAAGCCTGTATAGAGAAGACATATCCTCCTTTGAGAGCGGGCAGATATATGATCAGGCTGATGCTGCTGGATTTATTCGGCTCTATGGTCTTCCAATGAGGGTTAGGGCAATGCTAGAGAAGGGCATCTAATATGATTGTTCTTGTGGTCTACCGTTCCAGTGTCATCCCGGTTCAATCTGCTGTTTCAGTACCTTAGGCAATCATGCTGATGGATTAGTTTTTATGCTTACTTTCTTATATAAAAGTTTTGGGGTTCGTACACTCCACTTCTCGTAGATGTATCCTCTTGCACATGTTTGACAAGCAGGGTACCTGGGATGTGGATCTGGCAATGTGAAGGGTGATCAATTTAGGATGTGAATTTCAGCCATTGACATGGTGTTAGGTATTCATGTTTGAATAAGTAATTATATGCTTGTGCATGTGGCATCCATCTGAAGATAATGTTAATGCATCAACAACAATACATTATTAGAAAGAAAATTGCGCGTTCCTTGTAAAATATAGAACTTAGATTACACGGAGAAATAGAAAGGCAATTCAAAGAAAAAAAAACCCTAACCTAGAAAATCCACAACATTGGCTGTGGAGGCGGCATGGATCTGTCAAGGTTTCTATACTTCACCCCAGTTTCATCCACCTCATCACAAACGTAACTCCAAATCCACTGTTTTCTCAAAGTCTGCGTTGCCCTCCGATCTTCTACCGAAGAAACTGTTGATATCGCCACAGTTTCCTGTATAGGAAGTGGTCAGATTCAAGCCAACCGAATCAAGATTTTTTTGTGTGATTAGACCAGCTTTTTGAGACCCGTCATCCTTAACATCATGCACAATTTTGCTCCTCCTTCCATCCTGCAATATTTTTCTCTTCTTCCCAATCTGTTCCTTCTCAACAACTCGATTCACACCCTGCAACTGCCTATCCAAGATTTTCAAAACATCCACCAAAGACTCCTCAGGTAAGTACTCAAACCTTGCGTCCCAAGTTTCAAAAACATGAGGTGCCTTGTCGACAACCTTCTCCTTGCCCTTCTCACCCTCCTTGCTTTCGTTCTCTACTGTTGTTTGGGCTTTGCAAGCCATGAGAACATCAACAACCCTCTCTTCTTCTTCTGGCCATGTTTCAGTGGAGCCATCAGGATTAACACAGACTAGGCAAGCAGGAACGTCACACAATGTTGCAAGCTCACTTGCTTTCTTCTTTAGGGCTTGCTTCCTCTCCTCGTAAGACTTGTTCTTTATGTGCGGGGCCTTGTTCTCTTTAACTGTTGTCATCGTGGATTAGTGCTTGATTTCTTGCAGAGATAACAAGGAAAAAACGCAGCAAGCCGCTTGTTTATAATAAGTAAATAAATAAATAAAAGATTCAAAGAAAAACAATGTGTTGTTGAATTAAATAAATGCCTGAAAGAGTGATTTTAATTAACCCTTGGAGAATTAGGAAATCCGACTGCAATTAGGAGTCTAAAAAAGAAAATAATTTATTTATCTATGTATTCAAAATAATTTTCGAATTTCCCTTTTTGGGGAATTTAAAGTCGGTTTTCTTGTGGAGAAAAACATTATTCATCCTGTTTTGAATTATTTCAATAAAAACGAAAATGTGAGAAATCTTAAATAATAAAAAAAGAATTCAAATTATTTTCCGCATTATGCATGTAGTCAAGATGATAAAAAAATGAATGCTTATTTTAATTTCAATAATTTCTTTCTAAAAAGAAAAATCAAGTAATTGAGTTTTTAAAGCTAAGGTTAAAGAATATATTTGTACACAAAAGTTTTTTTTTTCATTTTACCAAAGTGTTAAGCTTTTATATATATTAATTCAAAGTCGATAGAAATTGAACCAGATGAATTTAGAAGTATTAGTTATTTTATAATTATTTTATTTAATAAATTGTAAAGTAAATGGAGTATAAATGTTATTGCACTTAATTTAAAATTCAATCCAAAAACATAACAATAGGCATTCAATATTAACACACATATATTAGTTTATGCCTGATACATTGAGAATTAAATTAATTTTTTATAAATATCTAAATTATAAGATATTTTTTAATATTATTATTAAACTTGATTAAGTGAGCTAAAAATAAAACTTCTGACTCCTTGTCGATGTGGATTTATAATTAAATTGTATAATATTTTTTTTAATGTAACTTAATCAATTTATAACAAGTATCAAGATAATTTTATTTTTAAAAAAATAATATAAAAAACAAAGGTCAAATGCTTGGATTTAAAAGTAACTTGGGTCACCATTATAAAAAAAGTTTGATTTTTTAAAATAAAATTTACTTTTTTTTTAACATTGAAATGATCTTGTTTTGAATCATTTTGATAAAAATTAAAAAATTAAAAAAAATCTTAAATAATAAAAAGAATTCAAATTCACTAATTTTATGTATTTTTTGAATGTCATTAAGCTTGTATTTAAGATGATAAAAATTAAATGTTCATTGATTTCGATTAATTTGTTAAATTTATAATTTAAGTTGTGAATTCCAATACATTTAATAATATTTTTTATTTTAATTATATTAAAAATATAAAAATTAATTCAAAATCAACCCATTATTCAATAATAAAATAAAATAAACAATAATTTCTTTTATCAAAAACTCAATGTTAAAATTAAAAAAAAAACTAGCAGATGTTCAACTTGAGTGGTTCAACATATCAAGGCCTTAAAAGAACCTTAATCATTGAACTCTTCTTTAAATGTTGAATGGAATGTCTTTAAATCAAATTTGATTATTTTATTGTTAGTATGCAAAAACCAACTATTTTTTCTTTGCTTCATAGTTTTACAGCAATTTTCCCTTCATTTTCTCATTTAGAGATAGAAGAATTCCATAAAGTTTTTTATCAAAATAAAAATTATTTTATATTTAGAATAAGCCATATATTTTCTTTGAATTTTAATTTAATGTTTAATTTTATATAATTAAAGCATAGACAGATGAAAGAAGAAAAATAAATTAAAATTTTAAAAATTGTACAGTAGATTTACTGCTGCCAACCTTATATTTTTTTTAGTTTTTGTTAATTCATATTCAAAAAATATTAAATATAATTTATTACATAAAAAACTATATATTCCCAAAATCCAACAAAATATGCAAAATCAAATTTTGATCCTTCCACGCCTCAACTTTTCAGACTTTTCCAATAGAGAAAAACAGGGAGAGCACTAAAAAATGGCAGCTTCGAGAGCATCCAAACTTTTCGCAGCAGCAGCGGAGGCGGTAGGTTCCTCAGCCCGAAAACAAGTTCTAAGCTTGACGGACGCCGCCGCTACCAGAATCCGGGACCTCTTGCAGCAGCGCAAACGCCCTTTTCTCCGCCTCGGCGTCAAAGCTCGCGGATGCAATGGCTTGTCATACACTCTTAATTATGCAGGTTCTGCTATAAAACCCTCAATTTTTGTTTCATTGGTTCATTACAGTTATAAAGATTGAAACTTTTGAGTTTTGGTTTGATGGGATTTGATCGGATAATTATAAAGTTTGAGATTTTTTTGGGTTTGATTTGAGAAGTTAGGTTTTTTTGGGGTTTGGAAATGTTGGTTTGTGATTAATTTGGATTCTGGGAAATGGTTTGTTTTTTGGGTTTGAAGGAAAGTTTTTTGTGTGTTTTGATTGAAATGTGCAGATGAGAAAGGGAAATTTGATGAATTAGTTGAAGATAAAGGGGTGAAGATATTGATTGACCCAAAGGCGCTGATGCATGTTATTGGAACCAAGATGGATTTTGTCGATGACAAGCTCAGGTAAAGGTTAATTTCTGAGGTTGAATTTCTTTGCATGTATAGTAGTAGTACATACATTAGAGTATATGTTGCCCATGAACCCTTTTCCGAATTCTTAGCTTGAATTTCCGTTGTGTATATCGTGATTCCCCCCCCTAATATGGCGCAAATTAGCTCCATTTGTGAAGGCAGTTGGCAGTTGAATTTTGTAGTTGACATCAAATGTCCCCATGTTGATGCATTTGAGGATGTGGTCTATTTCTAGGTTTGCATTGTTGTTTTTGAGCCAGTTAATTTCAGATTTGAGTGCTGGAGGAAAAATCATGGCACCCCAGCCTGCACCGATCCCCCATCTCTCGAAAGAATGATGATTCAATCCTTTTGATTTGTTGTTTTTGCCTGTATTGAATGGGTATCTGCTATTTGTAACCTGTGCAGATCTGAGTTCATTTTCATCAATCCTAACTCCAAAGGGCAGTGTGGTTGTGGAGAGTCGTTTATGACAAGAAGTAGTTCAACAACCGCTAAAGGTGGTGGTAGTTAAGAACAATTTCAGGTGCATGAACAAATAATAACATCAGACTGTACTGATGAGGACAATACCAAAGCATTCAAATTTACGTGATCAGCATTCCTTTTGCTCATTTTAGATGGATACTGGATAATTTGTAGTGTACACTATGAGGATTATCTTTTGTATGTTGAGTTCAACGGTGTAGATTTTCTAATTTTTTGTATCTGTAACAGTTTGAAAATTCTTTGTTTGAAATAAGAGAACTGGTGTACTCTTCCTTGTCTATTATTTTGATCGTATATTGAACAATTTCATTGTCGTGAAACATGCCTGGTGCAGCTATTTTTTGTCATGAAATCCCAGGCACCTAAAATGTCTGTTTGGTTTCAAACCACTCATGTTTGGGTGTAAATCTTGCTGAATAGCCTTTATCTCTGCTGTGAATGGTGCAAGGAATACACGTTAGAATTAACCCCTCGAGCCATTTTCTTGTGTGCGGGTGTGGAAGTCAGGTTGAACCAGTGAAATGTGATGCTTGGATCTGATTAAAATTCACACTGGAGATGGGAGGCTTTATGGCCAGGAAATGCTGAAGAGAGGAAACGGCTAAGTTTCAATAGTTGTTTTAAAGCTTTTTCTGGCAGTTGTACTTTGGCTCGTTCTAAGATTTTGACTAAGCTTTATAATAGCAATAGTTCCTGAAACTCAATTAACATGACTACTGCCTGCTACGCCACCACAGCAGAACTGTTAGGCTCTTGGGTTAGGTGGTTGCAAACGGCTATATTTCAGTACCTACATTGTTAACTACACTATCAGATGAGGCGGTAAACACATTAAGGGACTGAAAGTAATTGGAATATCTAAACCTATTTTCGTTATGCTGGCAAACGTGACATTGAACTAAAAGATTTTCGACCTCGGATAACCCTCTCAAGCCAAAACCGCCCCCAGCAGCCCGCCAATTCCAAACCTGGGGCGAGCAAAAGCAGCACAGTACTTTCCAATATGCCGTCACGCATTCCAAAACACGGTGAAATAAAATGGGAAATTGATTCTGCCACCAAAATATCGAAAACGTAATTGGAAATCATAATTTTTCGCCAATAGCACCAGCAAGCATCAAGATTGAAAATGTCTACACTTAGTAGTTCAAGACCCCTATTCAGTTTCAAATTCAACGCTCATTCACAGTTGATGTAGCAGTCAACAACATGAACAATTATGTCCACAGATCACATTTTGATATCCAAACACTACCACACAGCTAGATTTTAACAAGTTAATCACACGGAAAAAGGAATAACAGTGTTGTAAGCCACATGTGTGCTACATGGAATAATAGCCTGCACCGCGTTAATGATGCATGTTAATCACTTCTGTTTTTTAGCCTAGCATATCGTGAGCGTCCAGACGCAGTTGACAGAATGGCAGAACTTGTGTTCACTTCATTTCCCTTAGGAGTAGATAACCGATGTTTTGACCATTCTTCCAAGGCATTATAATGCACAGAGTTCATTGAAATACAAGGTCGTCTTTCTCTTATGAACTGCTCAGCCTTTTTCCAGTCTTCCACCTCGCCCAGGGCCACCAACAGTGCGGACATCACAGCAACACTTCTTCCATGACCTAAAGAGACGATAAGCTATTAGTTGTCCTACAAATGCAAATAGATAAACCAAAAATGGGATGCTGCAAGGAAAATAATAAGGCCATCAGATTAACAGAACAAGAAAGTATCAATATCCCATGCCCCTAAGTAGTGATGAATTTCTAATAACAACTTACATTAACTATAATCCTACAACTCATTGATCGATATCAAAAAATGATGAATTTTTCATTTATTTTCTTCACTTTTGATAACCAGGATCTATTTTGTTACAAAGTTGTTCATGAATCATGATACCACAAGAAGGAATATCTTACATGCGACATTGTACTATAATATGAAAATCTCTTCAGATAACCACACAGCCTTGGCTTGGAACTAAAAGCGATTAGCAAATGAGATGGGTAAAGGTCACACCTGAAGCTATGCATATATCTATGCAATCACAAAAATGCTAACACTGAACTACTGATTACCTTTACCTAGATAAAACAATTTGCAAGTAAACTACTACTATGATATGAAAGAACAGACTGCAAGCATCAAATGATTCGCAAAAAAGGGATTTCAGCACAGCAAAATCAAACAATTACAGTCAATTAATATACAAAATTAACAACACAAATGCAGAAAAACTGTCTAATAGCATATAAGAAAAGGACAGGTCTTGACAATCAAATCATACCATAAGCACAGTGAATGAAAACAAGCCTATTCTGAGCTCTTTTTCTGCAAGCCCACTTGACAGCAGATTCAATCTCTCCAGGCCGAGGTGCCCTGGTATCCCAAGTTGGAAGACACAAATAAGAATGCCCTTTAAACTCTTCCTTTCTTGGAAACTCACAAGTACAATCTATAATAGCAGGATTACCAGGTGGCAACTTATCAACTGAATAAGGCCAACCACCAACATAAACACCCTCACAAATCTCACTATAAGGCTCTTCACCACTAGTAAACCTACGAAGAAATGAAAATAATCTAACAAAATACAAGTACGGACTAAAAATTATAAGAGACCAAATAGGAAAAGTCCCATCTGGGTTTTTGGATAAAAGCATAGGGAGATTGATTGACGGATGAGAAGCTAGTGATACCAGTAATGATACTAATGAGGCATACAAGAATGGTAATGACGATAAAGTGAAATCAAGACTTTGAAGATATACAAAGATGAGGAACAGCGCTGTTGCTTTTAACCCCAACAAGACTGATATACCTACACCCATCTTTTGGCTCTGCAAGATTGAGGGGAAAACATGAAAATGAAATCAAGAATTGAGTGGCATTCAATGGATTCTTTGTTGCTTTTAGGGTCCGGGGAAGGATCTTGAGGGAGAAGAAATCAAGAAAGACAGGTAATGGCAAAAGACAAAACGTTTTTAGTGAAAAGAGAAATTGCCGTGCAGTTTCTTTGGTCCAGAACTAAAAGTAAAAGGACTGACCACGGTCCAGAAGGTATTTTCTTAGATTTTTTTTTATATTTTAAAATTATTTTTCAAACAATTTATTTATTTTTATTTTAAATTTATTTTTATATATTTTATATGCTGATATAAAAAATAAAAACATATTTTTTTAATATTTTTTAATAAAAACACTTTAAAAAAAATAGTCGTTATCAATCTTTTAAATATATTTTTACTGTTGTTGGTTGAATTTTTTTATATTTTTTATTTGTACTATCAAACATATTTTTAAAATAAAAATAATTTAAAAAATATTTATTAATACACTTCCAAACATCTTTTTAAATATTTAACACCCTTTTAAGTATTTTTTTAGTGTTGTGGGTTGATTTTTTTAATTTTTATATATATTTTAATTGTGATATTAAAAATAAATTTTAAAAATAAAAAATATTATTATAATATATTTTTAAATAAAAATAACTTTAAAATAAAACTCTTACTAAACAGTCACCTCAAACAAATAAATTGGATAAATATTTTTTATCAAGAAATGACAAATTAGTCCCCTATCTATTTAAAGCATTGTTGCTTAGTCCTTAGATGATGTATTTCTGTTTTACAACTATTTCACCAATTGGATCACAAGCATTCCTAATGATATTTTTATAAAGTGATGACAAAAACTTGTATAAATATTTTCATTTTTCAATTTAACCTGATGCATTTATTCATTCTCTTGCAAGTATTTTTGGAATATAATTAACATATAAATATTCAATTTTAAAAGAATTTATTGTAAATCTATTTTATATATTAATCTATTTGATTAAAAAAAATAAAGTTGCATCAATATCGCACTTTTAATTTAAACATGAGTTTAATTCACACACTATATCATGAGAAATACTTACCATAAGCAAATAATCCTCAAACTATTATTTATTGAAAAGGCAAGCAAATAAAGAAAATAAAATAGAATTTCTTACAGTTATTGGGATGATAAGGGTATTGTTCCCTTTTATCCTTTGGAAATATCATATTAAAAACATTTAATAAAAATAAAAATAAAGGTACAAGTTCTTGAATTTCATTCAATTAGACCCGCTAATCCCTGTGCTGCTTGTCCCCTCAAACTTCTTGATCTGATCACCACCATTGCCAATACCATTAGCTGGTTGTTTCTTTTTCTGCCATTGATCCCTAGCCACGATGACCCTCTGCATAGCTTCCACGAATCTTGCCGTCACCTTATGTATCTTCTGTCCGTCTTCTTGGTCACATATTGTTCCCCTACGATCACCGGATTCCGACGAAGGGAACAACAACTCATCTTGATCGAGCCTGCACTTATGAAGCTTCACGTACTTCATTTCATTAATTGAAGGATCAACACTTTCCTATTTTCCTTGCTCAACATTTTATAGCTGAAATGGGGTGTGATGGAGGATAAAAACAGTGGTTAGGACACCAAACTCCGAAAAACATCACAAGTTTTGTCCTAAACTATGCAATAAAAAACTTAGGATAACGTATGGGCAAGGGTGACATGAAGGTTACATGTTTCTCAGTCTTGTTTGGCAACCGAAGTAGTCTAGAAATTGCACCATGCTCAAACCACAGAACTTCGACAGATTTGTTTGTCAATTTAATTCTCAACTACATTAAACTCCTATTTCAGTTTTTTCTTGAGGAAATTGTGAATGTGTGGATCAACCAGCAGGTAAGTGGGCTTGACCTAGGTTTTGATTTAAAAAAATAACAAATAATATTGTTTTCGTAAAATAAATTGATTTGACATAAAACCTCCTTAAATTGCTAGTTTACAACTGATGCTCTAAGTTAGGTCTTAAGAACATGTTTTCAATCTAAATTTTATAATTTTTTTTTATTATTATTATTGGTTCAACTAATATCAAGTCAAATTTCTCTACGATCATATCTTCATGAATTTAAAATTTAATTTTTATATAATATATTTAACATACCATGCAACCTCTTATCAGATAAAAATTAAGAATAATTATAAAATTAACCTCTAATAATTTAATCTTGTTTTGATTTTTCAGTTGTAAATTATACTTTACATCCTCGTATCAGATAAATTTTTTAAAAATAATAAAAAAAATAAAATTATTCTATTATACAATTAAAAAATAAAAAAAATAAAAATACAAGTTTTTTTATGCAATTATTGCTAAAAATTGTTGTTTACTTAAGTTCATTCAAAGTAATTTTAAAACTGTTTATATAAAAATAGGGACGACGGGACGGGACTGGACGGACACCACGAGCATCACGGCCCACCCCAGCTGCATATCCCTTCGAATCGGGTTTTCTTTGAGACCGGCATGTACCGGTCTGAGGCGAAATTCCAAAGCTTTCGTCATTAACCAGCCTATACAAGCCCATAAAAAAATTTGCCGGCCACCCTTCCTCTCCTCTAACAGCTGTGAAAAAAAAACCCTGTTTGTAGCTTTAACGAAATATACTGAACGAGAGTACCGAGAGCTAAAACAAAAGTAGTGTTGCCCTGTCTCCTGTGCTGTGGTAATAATAATAATGGAGAAAGGAGTAAAAAGATGGTTGGTGGACACATCAAAGTGGAACCCGATTCCCCATGACTTCTCCTCAGCTCTCTCTGTTCTTCCTCAGCATGAACGTTCTTCTATCACCAGGTTTTTTGTTATTTCAAGAAACTCTCTTTTTTACTAATGTATTTTCAAGAAGATTGTAATGTCTTTCTTTCTTGGTTTGGTTTGTTGGGGTTATCCTGTCTTTGATTTTAGATTTTATAGAATGAGAAAGGTTATTAAAGAGGCTTCAAAGTAGTGATCTTTTGCGTTTATCAGTAGCTGAAAGGGTGAATTATCTTATCAATGTTGAACTTGGCAGGAGATAATTGAGCTTTGATGATAGATAAAGAATTGTGGATTGATGATCTTTTTATTTTTGGTTGCCGAGAAAATTTGTAGAAAGAAAATAACTTCTTAAGCTATAAATACCAAGACATCATTTTATTTCTGAAACCCATTTGTCAAAATCTTGGAAATTTTGGTTTGAAAAGATATATAGATAGATAGATAGATATGTGTGGTTGTATGGATTTTTCAATTAATAAAGATTGATGTTTGAGTTGCTTATAAGGGATTACCTAACCTTTTTAATGCATCTCTACTTTCATAAGGTTTTTGAGGATGGAAGATAGAAAACAGGCGCTTGTGAGCCGGTTGCTTCAATACGCACTCATACATGAAGTTTTAGGAACTCCATACAATGAGATTGTCATAAAACGCACATTCGAAGGGAAACCCTATCTGGTAGGAGTATGACAAGAGATCCTAATGTTGTTATTGTTTCTTAACTCCAATCTGGTGATTTTTTAAGGATCACCCATAATTATTTGATTAAATAAGAAGAAAAATGAGGAGATGTTCATTCTAGTCTATCGTGGAGTTTCATAAATGGAATACACTAATGTAAACCTTCTATTTCTTTTTGTCTCTATGTTGATGACAGCTTAGTATAATATTTATGCATTTCTTTCCATGTCACGAGTCTTGTTCCTTTGCTCTCCTCTAAATGCACTTCCAGAATCATAACCATGTTTTGCAAATTGTCCATTGTTCTCAGGAATGTAGTAAAGTAGGCGTGGAGTTTCCCAATTTTAATTTCAATGTATCCCACCATGGTGACTACGTGGCAATAGCATCTGAACCTCTGTGCCTTGTGGGGGTGGATGTTGTTTGTTGTATCAAACCCAAGAAAGAGTCAGTTCCAGAATTTATTGAAAACTTTTCTTCATACTTTTCAAGTTTGGAATGGGATAATATAATCAATACTGGAACCTATGATGAAATTTTGGTGGATTTTTACAGGTATGCTTATGCTTATGTCCTTATAGACATTTAAGAACTTGATACTGCTTTGATCTATTTTTACCGCATTTTATTTCTTAAGCTAAGTTCTCATATACTATTGAAGCCAACAATTACAAGAGAATCACCCAATACTGAACTAATGAATGGTTTGAGTAGCCCAAAACTCTAGAAACTTGATTACAGTCCATTTGGTTGCACAGAGGATTGAGAAATACAGTGACAAGAACAGGAATTTTGCATCAGTGACACTCCAGTTGCTTGCAGCTCTCTTTTTTCGACCATAAAATGTATGGTTACTATACTAAATATCAGCTTTATGTATCAAGTTGATATTAGTATATTAACCACGTGTCAATTCTTCCATTGTTCCGAAGGAACCTTGTCTATCAAATTAGGCTTTACAAATTATAAGTTTATTTATCGTCATCATATCTATCTGAACTAATCTTTGTGAAACGGGGAGACTTTCATAATAGGGTATAGAATACAAGTTACCGATATAAATTTCCCTTCTCGGCAAACTTCATGAAATTTCTTCTGTGTTGCTTAATTGCTCATTAGGGCTTTACATTTGGTGCTTTTGTTATTAACTAGGTTGCTCACGGGCAGTAGCGCCAGTAATTATCAATGCAATTAATAACTTGAGATGCAGTTTTGTACATTCTAATTATTCAAGTTAAAAGGAAGGAGTCAAACATGCTTAACAAGAAGATCAATACTTTTCTGTAGATACTGGTGTCTGAAAGAAGCATTTGTCAAAGCTGTAGGGAGTGGACTGGCATATGGGTTGGACAAAGTAGAATTTCATCACACCAACTGGACCAACATATCTGTTAAAGTGGATGGGGAGCCATTGACAGAGTGGAGATTTTGGCTTTTCAAGCTGCCAGAAAGACATTGGGTAAGCTTCTCCCTTGTTTGTGTTTCTTTTCTAATCATATTCCTTTCACTGAACTTCTCACCCTTGAAATTACGAAGAGGTGTATAATATGTTTACCCTGTTGAAGGTGGCAAAATTGTAAGCATCTCGGTACCAGCAGGCTATGAAAGGAAGGATGTACATGCTCAACTGTATGTAATTGAAAATGAAGATAGAGCCGCCTAGGGAAAACACTAGCCTGTTAATGACCAGTTGATTATATGTAAAACATTTCTTTTTGGCTATTTCTTCAATTTAAATGGTAGAAAGTTACGATTTGCTTGGCTTCCTCCAAACTCTATTAGGGACACTTGCATCATTTGGTTAAATAATAATTCATGAATTGAGAACCATGTTTGCAATGAGTAAGGCTAGTATGTAACACTGTTTCAACTTGAATACTAACTGGCAGTATTGTTTCACCTGCTTGGTGCAAACCACTAAATCAGGTCAGGGATCGTGTTATTTTAAGCTCGACTAATAGGTGTTCATGGAAAATTGCAGGTGGCAGTTGCTAGGGGTCATCCAAGATTTGCTACAGAAAATTACAAGAGGACAATAAGCAAAGCAGAGTTTGATGTAGAGGAGTATCAAAAGGGTCTTAATCTTCCAAATGTAGCATTTGTCACTCGAATCATAGAACAACTCATCCCCGTTTCACGTGGTGAAGAAAGGCTAGCTCAGCAGGACCTATGTTCAGATTGTCTCCATCTTTCATCGAGGGAGGCTTGATTCGAAGTTCTAACAAATCATGTGTGAACAGCTTATTAAAAACCTCATTGATGCATCCAACGACTGTGATCGATCCTGCAGCGTAAAAACTCTAGCCTGACTGGATATTTGGGTTTATGATGATCACAGATAAACCAAGGCTATATAGAAAAATTTATTACAGGATAAATTGTCCTCAAAGAACAAAATTTCTTTCCATATTTTCCTTTAGACTGCCCCACTTAAGTATACAAAAAGAATGACCATAATTACATGTGCGAACTCGCCTGACATAAATTATATTAGCAGGTTGGTTCCAGGCAAAGGGCACAGTCATTTTATCTTAATCCTGGGAAATTTACACTGTACTATCTTTTATAGAATCATAGAGAGGTCGTCCATGGGAATTTGAAGGGGCAGGTCGTCGAGCAGTATTTCACCCACTAAGTCATTTTCTGGCAACCCATCAAACAAGCTATTCAGATCCTGAGTGTCACCAAAATCATTACCATCGTGTAGTTCTATAGGGTCTAATTCCTGGAACTCGGCAATATTTGTTGCTCCCCTGCTTTCTTTAGCTGAATCTACAGGATTTGAACCATCGGATGTTGCCCCAGCTTCTCTTTTCTTATTGCTACCTGTTTCTTCGTACTTGTTGCTAATTCCATCTCCAGAAGTTGATAGCTGAGCAATCTTCTGCTTGGGCTTTGATTTTGTTTTACGGTCACCCTTGATATTGCTCTGAGAGGTGCGACCAGCTTTGGTTACAGAATTTCTGGCTAAAACATCTTTGTCCCTTTCTCTCTCACTTCTCTTTCCCTTGGCTCCACCCAGCAAAGTATTACCAAGAGATGATGTGGCTTTGAATAAAGCATTACCACCAACATCATCAAGCAGCAATTCCTTCTTCTTCCCTCTGTTCAATATTGGTCCATTCCTGGCAAAATCCTGGTCACCTAATGCACCCCTGCCAAATTTATCATTGGAAAGATCGTGCCTCTCAACTCTACCAGGTATAGAGCCTGGAAAAAAAAACAAAAACAAAAGGCAAACCCGTTTAGTCAAAAAGGTGGAAAGTTACTATATTAAATTTAAGTGCTGGCAATCCTTTTGAACAGGATTCTGCATCATTCATTGATCCAAGGCCGCCTATTATTGAAGCAAATATGGTGAAACATCATAAAACTACATCACTAATGATGCATACAGAAAAATGGAAAACCTGATGCCCCTGGATCCTGAATGCAACTTGTGGACTCTGCGACATTTGCACGAGGGGCAGCAAAAATGACATCTCGAAGGGGGGTTTCACAGAAACAACTTTTGCCTGTATCTTCAAATTTTCTACATTTAGCTAGAGTCCTCTTTGTAAAAGCCAAGGCAACTTGTTTTGAAACCTTAGGGACCCCAAATTTTGAAGCACTATTTCCTCTAGTAGCCTGTCAAAGTTAGTCAAGGGGATGTCAAATGGGCGTAAATTCAGAAACACAGACAAAAAAAAAAGAAAAAAAAAAAAGCAAATTGTGACATGCATGGAACCACCAGCGAGACTTTTAAAATAGGAATCAGTTTCAATTAAGGAGGAACAAACATAAGATATATATGTAAAAATAAAAGAAAAAACAGATAACTAAAGAAAGGAAAAGGGACTAAACTATACACTGGCTGCTATATTATATCATTTGCCAATCAAAAGTGTGAATTCTGCAAGGGAGATAAACAACATACCAGCTGCTTTCTGTAAGCCAATTCAACAAGCCTGTCCATTGCAACCTGCTCAAGGGGCCTGCAAATCAACAACACAATACTCATAATCAGTAAAATCCAACGAAATGATTTCAACAGTTGATGTGCATTCTGGGAAGTTGAAAGCCTAACATAATAAGATATAAAAAAGAGTATCTTACCATCCTTGTGTTTCCCTTCCTTCCTTAATTGCTTTAGTTGTTTTGTCTAAGTATTCCTCCTTCTTACCAACCTATACAAATGATAAAAATTGTACACACTCAAAAAAATTCATACTCAAGCAGCATATAAAAACATAAAGTGGCAGTAAAGAAATCGGTGATAAAATGCAATTGCTTTTACATTTAAGAAATTTATAAGAAAATGCTTACAAAAAGTGTTAAATTACCATTTTCAGGAAATTGATATGCTTAAAAAGAAAAGAATTTAAGAACCTTAACTACTTGATGAAGTTTCTTTTGAAGTTCAATGATATCTTGATTGATTACTTCATCCTCTCCATCTGCTAAATCAGGCTGCAAGAAAGCACTAGAGTGTTAGGAGCCGCCTGGGGGATTACAGAGAGAGAGAGAGAGAGAGAGTCCATTACTTCTGCAAATGCACATTACAGAGAGAGAGAGATTCCATCATGTTTTTTTTTTTCTGTCTTTCCAGTTTACATGCAAAAGCCTACACCATATTTGACCCTAAAACAAGCTTAGGATATTTGGCAAATACATAAAGAATCTATTTAGCAAAGACTCATTAAATGACAGAGCAGATGGCTAATCTGAAAATGATCAGGATTTATTAACAAGTAGAGCTATTTCCTTCCTGTCTGATGTGGTTCATGTGGCTGGAGAGAAGATACATTGCTCTAAGAAGGGGGACATTATTCAAAGACTTCTAACATCGATTTCTGAATGTACCATGTACCAGGACATATTATTTTATTTCATTCTTTTTGGTGCATTTTTGCATGCTCAAAATACCAAGCATCCAGACCTTTTGAAATACATTATAATTTCAAGGAATAGACAAAGACTTGAGAAATAGAACTTACCACTGTTTCTGGATATAGACCAACACTATGCAGCTCCATCAAAAGTTTATCCTCCAGGTCAAGCTCCTCATATTGGCAATCATAGGCGGCAATGCCAAAGGCATTTGAATGTATAGCTGGTTTCTCATCATTATTCTCGGAAAGCCCAGGGAACATTCCAGTTTTCAAGTGCATAAATCCATTATTTCCTTTAAGTGAATAATCATTATAGGAATTTTTATGAAAAACACTGTTCCCATTAATAGAAGCGCTTCCATTACAAGAAAAACCATCAAGAGAAGATTGCTTCTGACTTTGAAAACTCAACATGGATTCATAATTAAAATCAATGCCATTTGTGCTCCCAGGCTCAAAATCAATAGGGAGGTACCTATCACCAGGAGAATTATCTCTAGTATATTGAAAAGAAATATTCCTCCCTCCACTGTTTTCGGCAAATTCTTCAGACTCATCTTCTACAATCAGAGCAGACAACACTCTTTGGTACAGTGGAGTAACATTGTCCCTTCTTCTTGAGTCTCCACATAAAGCATTACTGTCCTGATCTGGATTTACCAAATCTGAAGTCCTCCCCAAATTTTTTGGTCGTTCCTGGTCCTGCAAGTTTTCTTCACTTTCTTCATGAACAAGCTGAGATGGAATATCTTCTTCAAGCACAAGATCACCCTGAAGAAATAAGATGGATTTAGTGCCGGATGAGGAACAGTAAACTGCAGAAAGGATTAAGATTCTATCATTCTCTTCTATTCTCTCTTTTTTTTCTGTAACATTATCGTGCATATACACTGGGAATTGGTGCCACAAATAAATAAGTTGCTAGTGGTTCATGGGCAGTGTGAATGGCATAAACAAAAAGTACAAGAACACGTCATAAATTATAACAAAAATGAATGTGTTCTTGAAAACAATGGGACTTGTATATCAGAGAAATTGTATTAGCTTCAAGCTGTCAAACACAAGGATTTTTATTAAAAATATCTTGCAGTTGGGAGTGGAAAACATTAAATAAATTGCAGCATCCTTCCATGAAAGTAATGAATCCAGTAGTATTCTGCAATAGGTTTTGTTTCTCTCAGAAGAGTTGAAATTAGCTGTTATCATTGCTTGCAGTGAAGCATCTCAGCGATTTCAAAAAATTAGAAAACACAACAACCTCTGCTGGTGCACCATCCTAGTCGTGTAAACTGTAGTCAAGGATGGATTTTACATTTAGCAGATACTTGAAATATTAGGTACCACGAGTCAAAGGCAATATTTCAATTGTCATCTTATGTGCATATAAAAATATGCAAGGTCAAAATGGAACCGAGAAAACAAACACATGTTTGCAACACTTGTCATATGTATTCTGACAAGAAATAATATAACCACTCTTAGATTACCAAATTATTGCTGCGACCAAACATCTCAGATAATCTCTTCTGAAGATCCTCAGTAGATTTCAACTGACCCCAAACATAGATGAGAAAACAAGGAAAACAAAAAGGTTAGCTTTTTCAAATGATCAATATAACTCAAAGCAGAACTAAGATCATCTTTCTGGAAGCAGATTGTAGCAATTACATTTTGTTTCAAGAAGGATGAATCCTCAGAGCAGATGGGAGCAAAAACAGGCTCCATTTTCTTCCAGAAAGAACCATAACAGGAAAGATCTGCAAAAGCAAAAGTTTGTGAAGAATGCCCATATAAAGCTGGCAGAAGGAAACAAAAGGCTTGAGGTCAAAGTGCATACAGCTGGCATTGCAAGAAAAAATTGCAGCAGCTAAGAGTTCTTCCCGATCATCATCTGATTCTCCTTAAAAATCAAACAAAAAGAATGAAAAAACCAGCGATTACAAAGCAAACTAGCAAATGACAATAAATTAAAAGATATGGAAAGTAAGGCTTCTTCTTCACTAAGCTTATAATAGTCTTGACAACTTTCATCGTTTGAGAAATCCAAACAGCATAAAACTAGATAGATTGTTGTTTTCATATTTCTGGAAAATCAAATCAACAGGCTACAGAATATGGAAGTCTTCAATTTTCACTCTCTAAACCAACCAGGTTATTCTGTTGAATTGGGATTTAAGAGACACAAGACCCACTAAAAATCAGATGAAAATGAGTGTGGTGAACCCACGGCATCAACGCCTATCACATAACAAATGCTATCTTAAAAGGGAAACCACTGTGTTTGCATTTCTCCCATTTTTGCCTTGAGTGTATTCTCAATTCTCTTCATTTGTTTGTGCCTTAAGAATGTGTGTTCAAGCCTAGCTGTCATCAAACTTTCTTAGATATTTCACAAAATCATAATGAGACCTTCAAATATCATATTCAGAACAGCACATCAATGTGCTTTGCCACCAAAGTCAATTTTAACTTTCGCCATCAAAACCATGTGCATGGTAAAAGCAGGTGTTCTTCTCATATTAAATGATGAGAATTAAGTGGTAACAAACAAGAAGAGTGGGAAAGAAAATTAGCTTAGCCAACCAAGCATCAACTATAAGGGGCACTCATATTCATCATGGCCAGAGGAGGACAAGGAAGGGGATTTTCTGTAAAGCTAAATACTTGCAAGCAATCATCAATTTTTTGTACATTATCTAGTTGTTACAGCCACACTAAAGTAATATAGCAGCTCCAAGGGAATCTACAGTCTGTAAGAAACTTAAAGGTAAGGTTTTGCGAGCACACCTGTGGAATCTGGGGAACCACTTATTGGTGTTTGCCCAAGACGAGCTAAAGCCTTGCGATCTGCTGTTTTCTTAAGTGGAGGACGGCCTGTCTTGCTGAACTAGTAAACAGATTCGAATGTATCAACGCTTTAACTTAATTGGAAAATAGTAATAATTAGTACAAAGGTATAAACATGTCATTTCTTCCCATTTAAAAAAAATAATAATTAAGAAAACAAACATCCGTCACCTTCCACTCTTGTCTGATATGGGCTTTGTACTTCTAAGTGGCTTGGTCAAGGCTGGATTCTCCCTCATTGGAGAAATGCTAATCCTAGAAGATGATGCACCCCGACCAGTCCTTCCTTGTCTTCGCACGCCATCACTAGTGTCTTCCCTATTGAGTATTTTATTCTTCTTTGTAAGCAACAGAGAAGGAACAACATTCTGATTCAGGGATCTCTCCTCTACAGCACCACTACCTGTTCCCTTCTCCTTTGGCTTACCCTCATGATTTTCCCCAGCACCAGATTCTTCGCTTTCAGATAATCTTGATGGAGATGAAACATTTTCATGTTTCCCTCTGACTTGTTTGGTTCCATTAACCACATCCTTGGCAAGAGGCGGCCCATTGATCCCAGCAGAACTCACTCGAGTGGAAAATTCAGAAATATGTCCTCTTTCTGATGACGTCTGCCCTTCATCGTGGTTAGAGACCGGAGACACTACATTCACCCTTCTGGTACGAGAGATTTTTTGTGGTCTCTGGCCAACCCATTGAGCCATTGGTGGAGATGATGACCCTGTAGGCAGGGGACGCTTGCGATTATTAGGCCCCCCGACAGAATTGCCTTTGGTTATACCTGGTGCTTGTTCCCAGCCATCAAGGGCCCCAGGTGCACGGGAAATATTAGGAGATACATTTGCTGCCATTACCGAGCCAGTTCGAGGTGTCCTGGAAGCCTTCCCTTTAGTGACTGGACTTGGACTCACTGTATGATTATTGTCCTCCGGAAGATTTACCCTGAATAGCATGGTTACAGATAAATCAGACACAGAAACTGAACATTGAGCTTGCATACTGAAACATTGAACAAATTAAATGGATTTGCATCACCATCACAACATAACCTAGTATATGCAAGTTATTATGTACCAAAAAGCAGCATGGTTGAACTTAAAAAGTGAATAAATCAGTCAATCACCACATACTTATTGTTTGCTTTCACTACAAGCCGCTCCTTATTCATGCCAGCAGCAAAATCCCTTGTCAAAGAAACTTTTTCTGATTCTTTGGGAAGGGCACGGACATTTGAACTAGCAGACGCTGAAATACCATCTACCTTGTTGATGCCACTACTCCCATTAAAAGATCCTGACCTGCAAGAGGACTTTCATGATTGTACCAAGTATTCTTTGACACGTGCAAACAAAACAGAAAGCGTAACACCTCAAGATTTCACAAAGACTCAAAACAGTAAATACAATAGAAGGAATAATACAGTAAACAATAAGAACTAACTTTTAGATCATGCAAGACCCAAGCTCATCATGTTTCCAATTCAATTGGAAAAAAAAAATGTAAACTTTGTTTGGTAGCGAAAGGTGGAACTGGACCTCCACTACTTTAATGCAAGTAAAGTAGAATGAGCAAATGAACCCACTCTGTACACAAGATGGCCATTGAGGACATCTACAAGACATAATTACACCTTCAGGCCTTTAGCTTGCATAGTTACAGGTTTCAGTTTTCAGCTCAAGTGGGTCAGTTCATTCTTGAAAGATTATCTTACTATCATCTGGGACAATGCCATTTACCAAGGAATATGGAAGGCCAATATTGGAAATTACTTGCAAAACTTAGAAGTCATATTAATAATACTATACAGAACTAACTAATTTGCATTGTTAAGTTGGACGCATAAAGCATTCTCGTCTGCAAACAAATGGTACATAATTAATGAAGAAATTACCTGAAGCCTTGGGCATCGTAAGACTGCAGACCAGGTTCATTGTTAAACTTATGATGCACCACTCGTTTAATTTCCCCATCACTGTCTATAGTTCTGGTAAATACAGGACCAACAGAACGTTTCTTTTTCATCTTTCTGTCCCACCCTTCCCCTCCAGCAGGTAGCCTACGGACCTTTTCTTCAGTAAGATCAGAAACTTCACCACCATACCTGTGTATGTCTCTGTCTTTTCCCGTGACCAAAGGCTGCCTCAGAACCACATTGCTTCGGCCATCAACCTAAAGATTTCAGAGAGGAAAGACAAAAACAAGCATACTTAATTAATACAGTTGATGAGGTAATATCAATGCCCTTACTAAACAACAGATATTCACACAACAAAGGGAAATAACAACAATCAAGGCAGTATTATGGAACTTTAATGTCTCAAGAGAGTAGATATGCCCATTGAACATTGTAGAAATTTACAAAAAGGTGAAGCAAATTAAAGCACGCTACAATCTTAATCTTAAGAGGAAATGGGGACCTCCATAACATTTCAACAATCTGCTTATCATGAGTTTTCAACCAGGGGAAGAGGTATATTGTGAAGGGCTATTTGGATAGTTATTGGGATTTAAAATCTTCAAGAACCTCTACTGCTACTTTCTCCTTGCTGTTGTGTCTAACCATTATTCTCCATTATTGTAAACCCACACATCATGCATGTACAGAAAAAATAGAAATTCCGATGCAGAAAAAATCTTCATGAAAAAAGAAATCAAATAACTATAGTCCAAACTAAATTCAGAACAAGACTGAACTGATTTGTTGGTTCTAAACACCCCTTAGAGAAAATGAATATGTGACTACCTCATTTTTCTAGCATACTAATAACACATCACTTTATAGCTTAGAAAGAACTCTAAGGAATTCAATATATAGGAATACATCTTTAAGTAGGTACAAAGATGAGCACACCCGTTCGTATAAGCATGTTGATACAAACATTTTTGGATTATAAACAGAATAGTGTAACATTCACAAGACCATAACTGCAACATGAAAGCATCTCATATTTTTTGGACAAGTATGAAGAGAAATCTAAAGGAGGTATTTGTGCACAACCCTTAATTCTGCTACAGAAGAGCGAACTCGCTTATTCAAAACAGGAGTCTTAGTCCTGTCCTCTAATCTTTGAGTCCCAAGGTCTGAAGGGCTTTGATGAATCTGTGTTCCCACCTTCAAAAAGCTTGAACCACCTGATCTTCCATTCGTTAGCATCTCATTTCGTTGTTGATTCTTTGAATTTAATTCTTCTGAGAATTTGTTACATCTTAGCAAGCATCCATTCCACATTTTTATTCTATTCCTGGTACAAAAAAAAAATTGTTTTGTCTTCAGCAAAGAAAAAAATGTTCCAATGATAAGTCATTACATCCTATTTTTCAATTAAAAAAAAGACAAGAAAAACTTTCTGCCCAGTATCCAGACCCGGTGACAATCATAAAAGATCATCTTCCATCACAGGAAATAGCTTCATATGCATGACAGATATTCAACTGTAGAAAAATTTAAATAGAAGAAAGGATATGGAAGAGCAACGATGAGAAATTCATCCATCAACAACAATTATAAAGACAATTATTTACCTGGCCTTCTGATTGTCATCAGATACACCAGCTTTGATCCGCTTCAGTTCCTCTGTATCCACTGCAGGGGAAGGCTTTGAATGAGCAGCTCCAAAAGAATTATCTTCTGTAGCACTCCCTAGAGATATCCCAAAAGCCCTCCTTAACTCGCCCGTTCGATTATATTTTTGATCCCCCATTGTAACTGGATCCAACGACAGATATGGAGCAAGTGGGGACATACTCCTTGCTGGTGAAGCAGAAGCCCGGGGTGTACTTGCCCCAGAACTGAACATCCGACTCTCACTGAAACTTCCAGACCTATCAAAACTGGCACTAGGATAACTCCCCCTCTGCCCATTAGAATAGCTACCAGTAAAACCCAATTCCTCTGGACCAGCCGAACTCAATTCGTATCTCGCATTTCCAGACATGTTCTCAAACCCACAAAAACCAGCTCATCTCTACAAAAAAAAAATTCTTCCTCAACTGCTTATTTCACCAAGTCCAGCGACTATCTCTAAAGAGACATTCAACAATGAAAAATCGAGAATGGCTTGACAAATTCACAAATTATCACCAAAATTATAAACCAGCTGTCGAATCTACAATACCAATGAACTTAAATTAGTCAAAGCCCGTTTAAAAATTTTCTTCATTCAATAGCACGTTAAAATTTAATTTCAAATAAAAGATAACAAAGAAATTAACAAGAAGCCACCAATCGCTTATTTTGTAATTACCAAAATTAAAATTAAAATGAAATAAAATCTTCAAAAAAAATACAATTTCATCTACAGCAGAAGCTAAACGTGTTCAGTGCGTAAAATTACTCACATTTTACCACTTACACGCTAAACCCCAGTTAGAAAAAGAACTAACTTCCACAGTTTTAAACTTAACAAGAAAATCAATGCCACAAAAACCCAATAATCTACAGTAATTAAGTACGCTAGTAGCTCGAAAATCAATGACACTCGTAATTAAGCCTCTAATCACCAATTAAACACACCAAACGCTGTGATTCAATCAAATTAAAACCAAATTTCAACTAATTACATTAAATTAATCAAATTCACATTCGTTCAATCACTGGTAGGTATAAAACAAACTCTTGTAACGAAAAAAAAAAAACCAATTCAAGCAAACCAGAATTAGGGTTCTTGAAAGAAAAACAAGAAATTCAAACACAAAATGTGCAATAAACAAGATAATTAAACTACACGCAGGTAATGAGGTAGCGAAACGCAGTCGCGACGTACCACCATTGAAGGGTAATTGGATTACGTGAGAGATCGAATTGTAGAGAGATAAGCAGGACAGGAGGGGGTTTTTTCGGAGAGAGGAAAGGTGAGGGTCCCGCATAAAAAATTTAGGAATTGGCGTGCTTGAATTTGGGATATAAAGGAAAACGGTGCCGCTTGTATCAGGGCCGTTTATCGGGGGGGGGGGGGGGGGGTTTNGGTGGGCCCTGCGACCGTGCTCATATATAGGAGAAGAGAGGAGGGAAGGGGAAGGAAAGTAGTTGTTGTCCTTGAGAGAGAATATACTACACTGCATTCACTCACTTTTTTTCTTTCTTTTTGTTTGTTTGTGACACGTGGGGTGATCGGTATGCTTGCGCTGCATGTTGTTTTTTAAAAAATATTTTTTTTTATTTTAAACATTATATTAAATTTATTTAAATATACTTAAAAAACATCAATTTAATATTTATTAATAATAAATAACAGATTATAACATTGAAACAAACACCCCCTCATGAATCCAAAACTTCGAGCCTTTGTGGGCGATGTCTTTTGGGATTTGTGATGGGGTGGGAGTTTGAGTTTATGGGAAGGGTTTTCTTGGTTGCTCGTTTCACTTGTAGCGCAATGAGGTGGCTGCCTGCTGCAACTTGAACAGAGAAAATGAAAAGAAACCATGCAAGTCTTGGAACATTTGGGAGAGAGTGAGCGGGGAGAGCTTGTAACCTAGTCTTTGATACTGGATATGTTTTCTATTCGGATTGATGTTGGAAAATTTGCCGGCGATGCGGTCAACTTTTTTCTAATACAAAAATATATATTTAACTGATGATAATTTAAAAGCAGCCAGAATAATTTGATTAATTTATAATTTAGGATAACATTGAAAAAAAACACTTAGAATCTAATAGCCTAAAGTAAAATAAAAAAAATAAATTAAGTTAATTTTCAAAATCAGTAACTTTAATCATGAAATTGATATGAACATGCAAAAGATAAAAAAAATCCTGAACAAAATTTCTAATTATCAGAACATTAACTAAAATTAATAATCAAAATAATAAAAACTAGATCTAATACAACAACTAATAAAATAAAATAAAATAAAGAGGGATCTAAATGAAAAATAAAATTAAAAAATATAAAAAAATAACAATTAAACTAATAATAATAATCAATACTAGAAAAAATATATAAAGTGGTAAAATTAAAAGAAAACAACATAAGAAAATGATCGGAAAAAAAGGACAACTAGAAAAAAAAGGATTAAATTAAAAAAAAAACTAAGGGAATATGCACCATATCTAGTATTAAAATGAAACAGAATCAAATAAAAACGAATTAAATTAAAAAAAAAAACAATCTGAAAAATCCAAAGAAGAAAGGATCAATCAAGAAATAGCATACAAGTAATTATATTGTGTGATAAACATGTGGAAATCCAATTTCACCTCTTAGTATATATGTTTATTTTTTTAGATACTGAAGAGCTGATTATTCGTTTAATCCATGATGTATAATCCACAATAATACAAAAATATTGATGAATTTTAGTTTTATTTGTAACTGTAATATTGGCGAAAAAATGTCCTCGTGTTGTTGCTGCATATAAGCAATTTCATTTATTCCATGAATCAAGTCATCGCTGACAGAATAAAGGCGAGTATACCGCTCGATGCATGAGATTTAAATTACTCTTCTACTATGAAACTACAGCAGCTGCTATTACCGTTGAAAACCTAAACTTTTAAGATTTTTTATTCCGGAGAAGGACACTTCCTATTCCGGGAAAGTGCCGTCCTGGCCGTACAACTTCCCACGTGGCCATGTTCTTTTACATTTTCCACGTTATTTTCTTTGAGATAAAAAAAATATATATTGATACTGGAAATATAATGCCCATTAATGCGTGTAAATTCTCCACGGACTTCTCGCATAATTTTTGCTGTGTTTGAATATTGCAAGGATCTCTACACCGAGACGATAATCAATTTTCACAATTCTTAATTTTTTTATTCATTTATCATGGTTTTTTGTTTATTTTTTTTATTCAAATGAGTGACGAGTTTTTAATTTCAAAACAAATAAATTGCAGTATGACTTATAATAAATTTTTTCAAATTATTAAAACTATTTTTTAACCTTGACCGTGGTCCATGTGCTTGAACCAGGAGTTACCCAGAACCAATTCAGCAGTCAGCATGCCTAAAATGTATCCTGGATAGAAAATTCCTCGTCTTGTATTTGGCAATGCACTTTTTTACAACTTTCTATTGTTTTTTAAAGGTAAAAGGTGCTTTTTGCCTGCTGTTTTTATTTTTATTTTTTGTTTTCTTTGGCATTTAGCGTCTAGATGACAGCATCTATTTAGAAAAAAATTGAATTGTTAAGACAACTTTTTAAATAGTATAAATAAGTTTTTTTTAGGAGGATTCCAACGGGAAAAAAAAAAGAAGCTATCCAAACACTTCATTTATATTTTGATATATTTAATATTATTTTTTTTTTAAGAAAAAATTGAGAAAGGTCATGGAAATGAAAGTGTTTTTTTTAAATGATATATTTTAATTTTTCTGTCCATTTTGATAAATAGTTGATAATAACTATTTTTTTGTCAAAAAATCATTTTAGTTATTCATCTGAAGCTAAAAATATCAATTTAATATTTTTAAAATAATATTTTAAAATGACCACTTGCAGATAAATTACCTTAGACTTAGAGTATTTAATTTGATGATATAATATTTATGTTTTCCCAGTACTTACGAGCATAAGCACAAACATCAATATTTATGGGTTTCTCTCCACGATTTATTTGGGGGGGGGGGGGGGGAGAA
>SRLM01000025.1:354478-437530 GCA_015708895.1 Populus ilicifolia
GGGGGGGGGGGGGATGAACTCTATACAACGCCTCCAGCATACAATACTAACCTTTGTTTTTTATTTTTCTGGGACGGTATTGTACCTGGTATCTTTGCATATTATAACTTTTGAAGTTATTTATATTCTGATTGATTACGCCCTTGATCATTTTTGTTTTTATATTTTAAAAAAATAATTTTTAATTTTTATCTATTTCAAATTAATATTTTTAATATTTTCATAACATGCTAATGTTGATAATATATTTTATAGAATAAAAAATATTTTTAAAAAATAAATTTTAATATCAAATGATATATTTCAACACAGTTAAAAAATCATTATTAATTTAAAATACATAGCTAAATATAATTATTTTCTAAATACTTCAAATCAAACACTTAAAAAAATCCAAATTAATTTAAAGGGTTGATTCAATAACTAAACTAGTTTGATTTTGTAAAAAAATAGAGGATGGAGCTGACATGAAGTGTCCACGTCAAAATTTCACTTAGTTAATTGATTAAAACTTAATCATGTTTTTCTATATTTTTAATTAATATAATATTATTTTATTTTTCTAATGGATCCTGACTAGAGTAGGTTTTACAACTTCATGAAATACAATAATTTTTATAAATTTTAATCCATTTGGTTTGCTTTCAATGAAGAGATAAAGATATAAATAAGAAAAAGAAAAAGAAAATTACAAATTAAAATATTTTTATGATTTTAAGAAAATCTTGAATTTTATTTCCTCTCTCGTCCCTGTTTTATCACGCACCATAGATTTTTCCCACGAATGCGAACAAATTTTTATTCTAATATACTCGTTGACTTTTTTAATCCAGAACATGTACGAAAAATAAATATGTTAAACTGTTAATCATCTAGTATGGTATTTTATCTACCTGTAACTATTTCAGCGCGTGGCAAACAGCAAACCTTGACGTCCGTTTGATGAGACCACTGATTTGTAAGATCCTGGTCTCCTCAGCGTCGACGGTTATTCACACCGTCACACGCACAAGACTGACAAGAGTCCACACTACAGGAGCCGCCCAAAACAAAATAACATCTTCCGCAAACTTGTTTTTGCCCCTGTATATTCATTAAAATTCCACTTATACCCTCGTATTTAAAAACTTTAAATCAACCATGCAGCAGGTAATTCCAAAAATTCCAGTTCCACTCGCAACTTTTCCATTTTTTTCTGTCTTGACTCGTGTTTGAATGTTTTTATACGCCGGACTCCAGGCGAATGGAAGTATTCCATAAAATTTTAAATAGAAACTTTTAAAATATTTAAAAAATATTTTTTATGCATATTTGATAAATAGAATTTTAAGTAATTTCTATTTTTTATTTTGGATCTTCAACTAATTTCCATTTCATAAAATATAATTACAAATATATCTTACCTGTTGTTAAAGTATTTATTTTAGTGAGGGTTTTGAATCATTATTCGAGGTGTCTATATATATTCTAGTCGGCTCTAATAAATATTATAAAATTTATATGAAAAAAATTTAAAACAAAATTTTTATTAATAATTTTAAACATGATTATTAAAGTTAGGTTACCAAGCAAGTCTACTTGGTAACATGAAATCTCTTTTACTTGATTCATATTTGTTTTAAAATTATACTGTGAATGATTTAATTAAATCATAACGATTCAATAGGTCAACTTGTAATTTGATTGACTTGAATAAATCAATACAAGACAAAACTATATCAATTCTAAGTTTTTTTTTAATTTTTATTTAAGAAAACATTGTTTAAATTTTTTCAAACAAAAAAATTTATTTTAAAAAATAAAAATAACTCTGTATTATAATTTATCCTAGTTTAAAAAATCAAAATTATATCAACTCCAAGAATTTATCCTTGAATATTTAAAAGTGCAACAGTAATTATTTTTTAAAATATTTTTTATTTAAAAATAAATAATTTTTTTTTTAAAAAAATTATTTTTGATATTAACATATGAAAGTTATATAAAAACATAAAAAATAAAAAAAATTAATTTTTTAAAAATATTATTAAAATATAATACCATTTACTTAATAAGTGTGACTTGTTTTGTGTTGATAATTATGATTTCAAGGTTAGAAATAAAAGCAAAAACAAATAAATTAAAAATTTAATAAATAAGGGTTAAAATTGAAAGTTATTACATGAAGGATGCGAAACTGAAGTTTCCCCTAATATCCAGGCTTACCCCATTACACGCGCAATCCTACTTGGCGTACCGTTCATGGGCCCCACCAAACTGACGCCACCCTCACTCACCTTCCTCTTCCTGCATATAAAAACCCACTCGCAATCATCAACAGACACTCATAACTCATAAAAAATTCGGGGGAAAAAAAAAACTCTCTCTCTCTCTCTCTCTCTAACTATTTCCATGGCCTTCGCTAACAGTTTCCTCTCTTCTTCTTCACCCTCTCAAATTCCTCATGGATCTAAATATTTCAATTCTATTCCTTTAATCATTTCTCCTCACGAGCGGTCCGCTTTCACTTTCTCTCCGATTCGTAACAAATTTTCCGAGCTTGGAATTGGAGTAATCGGTTCCTCGAGGAAAAAGTAAGCTCTAAAAGTCTCCGATTCTCTAGTCTTCCCTGTCTGGATACACCGACACTGGTTTCCGAGAATCTGTTACTTCCTGTTAGCTTCATTTTTTTTCTCGTCGTTTTTTTTTTAATATTTTTATACTGATTCCAGCGGTCTGTTTGGTTACCGAGAAACATTGAGATTTTCTTTAATATACAGTTTGGAGTTTTTTTTATGTTTATAGAAATTTAAAATTGAAAGCAATTGACAGTGGATATTTTTATTAGTTTTTTGTGCTATTTTTCCATTCTAATAAATTTAGATATAAATATCAAAGACTCAGTTATCAATCTGTTACTCGCTTTCTTTATCTGCGTTTCTGCGTCTTTTTTAAACTCATGAAAATACGATAATCTTTTAAGTTGTTTTTTAGCTGATCGGAAATTTGTGTTTCTCGTTGCTTATCGATGATTGATTGTTATGCAGGAACATTTTATATGCTTCGGTCAATGATTTGAATGCATCGGCAAGTTCAGCCTCACTGGTCAGCTACTTTTTTCCTCCTGCCATCTCGTGCGTGGAATGTAGTTTTATCTATTTTATTGTTGATTGCCCTGATATATTATTGAATGAATCTAAATAGGGTAATTAGTATAGCATTGTCATCATGTAAGCAGGATTGTATTTGATACATGCATATATGTTGTTTATAGGATTGATTAATTGTTGAAGGAAACAGTAACGGTTCCTGCAAGTGGAATTTATTGTGATAAATGTCCTGTGTGGTCAATGTTCCTCCAGGTGAAAGTGAAAATAATGTTGATAATTCTCACCGCAGTCATGATTTTCTGGATTTTTTTCTCTGATTGGAAAAATTGTGATTCGGTTATGGGATATTGATGTCTATTCCCTCTATATACTGTTTTGCTAGCTTGGTGGTTTTCATCCACGGGGCTTACAAAAGAAGTTCGATAAAGGCATTTTTACATGGCTTGGCAGGTTGAGTTATTACTTGTCTTGGGGGTTAATTTTTTAATCCTGGTCTTTATTTGATGAAATTTATAAGCATGGACTAATAATAGTTTCTGCAATTCATCAAAACCAGGAGTTTTTTTTCTTTTTGGTATTTTCAACTCAAGTATATTGTTTCTGTGAGTTTTGAGTGTCCAATTGAGCTCTTCATCACTCAGACCATGCTGTCCAATCAAGATCGCTATGAAATATTTACTGTAGATAGAGTTCAATATCAGATTTTTCATGCTTGTGTGTGTGAATGAAACATTTGGAACTGAGAAGTTGACTTACATATGTTTATAATCGGTAGCAGAAATGTATGCAATAGTTCACAAGTGGCTTTAGAATTTGCTGTGAAATTTACAAGTTAACAGTAATTGCAGAAATCCGAGCAGGATGCTGATTCGGTTCCCATGCCAGTAGTTCTGATAGATCAAGATTCAGATTCTGATGCAACAATTGTGCAACTCAGCTTTGGAGATCGTCTTGGAGCTCTTATTGATACGGTGAAGTAGTTTTTTTATCTGACTCTGTCCTCTTTGGTCTTGAATATTTTTAGTCCCAACACTGCCGACATCAAAATGAAAGTGCAGGCTACACGTAAGATGGTTAACCTCCTCTAATCCCAAACCCACCACCATCACATAGTTGGCCTTTTGATTGTCTTTCATGTGAGGATGGGCAGTAAAGGTGTCATGTAAATGATCTTTCAGTTTTCTTATTATTGTACATGAGATGGGAGTTATCACCTTAAAGGGTGAATTTTTTTGAAGATGAGGCGGCCTGGAAGCAGCCTCTTAGCTCAATTTCCTTGAAATGCCAGAAGAGACTTGCTTCTGAGGCAGTGTAATCTTCATATATATTGAAAATGTAGTTATTGTATATCAGAATTCAACAAGCAGAGATGCTCCAATTGCTTTGATGATTATTGACCAAAGCCACTGCTTAATGTTAGTCTCGTGTATTTAGGACCATCAGGGGTACTGTCAAATGCTTGCGTATGATTGCTATTTTCAAGAAGTAAAAATATGCATTTGCCCTCATCTAATATCAGATGTGCTAATTGAAAATATTTGGAGGTTTTGTAACTTGTTTTGTTCTGTCATGGGACAGATGAATGCCCTGAAAGATTTGGGATTGGATGTGGCAAAGGGAACTGTTCTCACTGATGGACCAGTCAAACAAACTAAGTTTTTCATTACACGATTGTGAGTTTTCTTTTGAAATATATTTTGCCCCTGTAATTGGATCAGGTATTACCCTGTGTTAATGTTTTACTGGAAGTCTTAGCATTTAGAGATTGATCATGGTAGGGACACTGGTCGCAAGGTTGAAGATCCAGATATGCTAGAGAGAATTCGACTTACCATCATCAACAATCTTTTGAAGTACCATCCAGTATGTATGCTGAATTGATACCTTGTTCTATCACTTTCTTCTTCCTCATCTTTTCTTTCTTTTTTTGGCCTTTTGTGGGTAGATATTAGAGATATTTCTGTTATATTTTCTTTACATTTCTTTATATTTTCTTTAAATTATTGTTTCTTTGCCTTCTTGCTAGGAATCTAGTGAGCGACTTGCTATGGGTGAGGCTTTTGGAATAAAAGCTCCAGAGAAAAAGGTGCTTCTATACCAGTCTCTTTGTGCGCGTGTGATTATAATTGAGAGCAGGGTGTCATGAAAGCTTATTTTTAGCTTAATGAACTTCTTGGCAGATTGATTTGGTTTGTTTTATCCTCATCTGATCATATATATTTTGGATATTTGCATCACATAGGCCTGTCTGCCATTGCAACAAGAAGAGCTGCCCACGTGTGCTAAATCAATCACACACACACACTAATATTGTTTTATTTGGTGCACATATATGCTAAATATTATTAAAGTTTGTCATGGAGAGCCAACTGAAGCATGAAGCTTCCAGTTTGTGCACCTGTTTGCTTTGACGTTTATAATTTGTCCACATATTGAGTAACTGTTGTGGTGTGCCCTGAATTATATTCTAGCAAAGTTCAATTGCTGTTCAGCTAACAAACCGTAGGGTATTTATGCTTTCTGGTTGCAGTTGGCATGCTATTAAGTTATGTTGTTCAGACGCTTCTCTTATTTTAATTGATTGATATGGTGTATTTGCTTCTGTCAGGTTTGGTTATTGCATTGATTGAAGTATATATTCTATTGAATCTCCACCGTCAGCATCTAAATCAAGTTTTTTTTGGTGAAGATCTGTTCTTAGATCAGTAGATGCCTTGCATGTGCTACAGTAGACTTTACAAAATTTGAATTTATATTCACAATTTCCTTTATGGCAGCTTGATGTTGATATTGCAACTCATGTGCATGTCAAAGAAGACGGACCTAAGAGGAGGTTTGCTTCTGTTTTAATGTTTATTAGTATTCTGATTCACAAGTTATACGTGCTTCTTTTAATATTCATCTTTAATAACCCACCATTTGGGACGGATTAAATTGAGAGTTTTTTTTTTAATCAGCTTGCTCTGCATCGAGACAGCAGATCGACCTGGATTACTTGTAGAAATCATCAAAATCATTGCTGATGTCAATATTGAAGTCGAATCTGCAGAGATTGATACAGAGGTCTCTCTCTCACTCACTTGTTCTCCCCAACCTGATGCACACACACCATCAGGTGAATCTTACTTTTGCTTTCTCTTCTAGTTAACTTATACTTGTCATCTCACAGGGACTGGTTGCCAAAGATAAATTTCATGTCAGCTACAGAGGTGCAGCATTGACCAGCTCCCTGTCTCAGGTAATTAGTTGGGTTCCAACTATGGTTGTTCGATAATTATGGAGTAAACATTTTCTTGGTCTATGTATAGATTCTGAATTCTCTTTCCCTGTTTTCCTACAATTGTAAAGTGAATCCTACAATTAATTAATATATGAGCTCATCTTCTAGTCTGTACAAGAACGAGCTGTATCTTTACAAAACTAGATTAATTTAAGATCCTATGCATAGTTTAATTTCAATTTCACAATGATGTATACCACTTTATTCACTTTTTTTTTTTTTTTGAATCTGCAGGTCCTAGTGAACTGTTTGCGTTACTTCCTTCGGAGGCCTGAAACAGATATTGATAGTTATTAGTACCAGAGGTTAACCGCCATTCTCGATTGTAGACCCAATTTAACGTTTCACGTACCACATCACCTTTGAGCTCATGTTTCTTGTACCTGTGAATTGTATGTTTCAAGATATTATGTGATCATGTTCCATAACTGCAAGCTGGGATGTTCTGAAAAGATGCTTGTAACCATGCTATTGTCCACCTCGGAAAATGGGATCAAGCCAACTAAAGAAAAAACATGGAATGTTGAAACCAATAATTCATGCTCGTTGTTTTGCTCCTTTCTATATTTCTGGACTAAGCATTCTGTGTGGGTGCAGATGGCTTAAGGTTGGCGAGTCAATCTAAAACCAACAACCCGGGGTTGGTGGGTTGGTTGACCCATTAACATGTTAAACCACGTGGGAGGATGAAAAAAAAGATAATGTTTTAACCTTGAGAAGATATTCAATTATGATCTCAGTTTGAGGTTAGACCGGGTTTTATGACCTTGATTTATTGTTCAGGACAGCGTGTTCTCTAGACCAAGATCCTCATAAGAAATGCATGGTATTACGGGTAATGAGGGGCTTTATTTACTTTATTTTGTTCTTCTTAATGTAGCATCTGGAGCACAGCACAGGGATTAGTGGAAGAATGGAGTCATGTTGTGTCTTTGGATATACGTTCTCTGTAATGAATCTAAGCCCCCTAGAACAGCTCATTATCGCATCTTTTAACCAATTTAACCCCAAAAAAATAGCCAAAAGTAAACACTCTTTATGATAGCCAACCAGTACTCTTTCCCTTAGCAATCAATCAGACTTCGTTGTAAAGAAATGGTGTGGATCCACACCATTATGTACGTGAACGAGCAAAATACTCATTCTCTACCAGTGATATTCTACTTGGTTTTCAGTCTTGAACAGTCCATGTATAGTATTCTTTGCTTACCGTTCTTTTGTGCGAAGGCCATCTCTGAAGTCCTTCAAACGCTATTTCTTCTCCTGATCCAAGAGAAAAGAGTGCTGTAAAACATATAAACAATGGCCTTAATGGTGGCAGTCTTATTTGCCATTCTCTTTCAAGGTTATGTGTCCTTGGCTTCCGATCCTGATCCAGTTCGTGACTTCTGCATAGCCAATACTGATTCTGCAACCAACATCCCCCGCAAGAACTCATCAGATGCCACAGTGGAGGATTTCATATTTTCTGGGATCAAATCCCATGGAAAATTCAGTGAAACGGGGCTAGCATCGATTCCTGTCAACGTGAATAACTTGCCGGGCCTCAACACACTAGGCATGTCACTTGTTCGTGCAGATTTTGAAGCTGGTGGTGTCAATGTGCCTCATTTCCGTCCAAGAGCAACAGAGGTTGCGTATGTGCTTGAGGGGAAGATTTATTCAGGATTTGTCGATAAGCAGAACAAAGTTTTTGCTGAAGTGCTTGAAAAGGGTGAGGTCATGGTGTTTCGAAAGGGTCTAGTACGCTTCCAGATGAATATTCGAGACAACCCAGCAACTATTGTGGGCAGTTTTAATAGCGAAAATCCTGGATCGATGAAGATTCCTACTGCGGTATTTGGATGTGGAATCAAGGAAGAGCTTTTGGAGAAGGCTTTTGGGTTGAAGGGCAAGGACATCTTCAAGGTGAGGAAAAAGTTTAATTCGTGTTAGAAAGACTGAAGGCTAGCTGTTGCTCGATATTAGGTTCAGCGGATTAAGAAAAAACATGTAATGTTGAAACCAGCAGTTCCTTTTTCGATCTGATCAAGAAGGGCTCTCAAGCTTCACAATGTTAAGAATCGAAACGCTTGGTAGAAATAATTTTGGCGGATCCTCAGAGATTATACATAAACTAGTTGAAGAATTGATTAACGTTGTATCTTTAGATCTACGTTTTAATTTCCATAATGAATCAAATCAAAGCCTCTTGGCACATCTCATCCCATCTTTATGATAGCCAACTAATGATGTTTCCCTTTCGAATCAAACAAACTTGATTGTCATGAAAAGTTGGGAATCCAGTTCAATAAGTAGGGGGCAAAGACTTCATGTCGCATGTTGCATGTGGACAACGAGACGAGGTCACATGTAAAAAAGATTAAAAATATATAAAAATAGTCACCATTTAATTTTATAATAATTAAAAATTCTAAATATTTTTTAGAGGTTTAGGTAAGGAGTTCATTATCTAATAAAAAAAATAGACATCATTCTATATATCTTATCTAAGATAAATTATATTATTATTTGTTTTCAATAATAAAAAGTGTCAAATGTGCTTCTATATTAATGTTTCTACCAATATTGATCTATTTACATCGTGACAAAGGTTAACTGCGACGAGTTAAATGCTAGATTGATGGTTGAACCTTGTCATTTTATGTTCTAGTTTGTTTGTTTTTTCACTCCCGCAGTAATCCATCACTTGCCATGGTAGAAGATTTGATATTTCCGGGTTAAAATCTCATGGAAAATATTCCTAGCAACCTTTCCTGTCTAAGTGAACAACTGTCTAGGCCTCATATATAAGGTACTTCACTTGGCCGTGCTGAACTTGAAGTTGGTGGTGTCGATAAGCCTCCTCATTCGTGTCCATGAGTGGCGGAGGTTGTCTTCGTGTTAGAACTGGGAAAGGTCGAGGGCTTGGATATGCCAAATGGATTTTTTTAGATTAATATAAGTATTTTTATCAGTTTATCTCGATTAATTTTACAAAGTTAATAACTATATAAATCTTTAGCAACTATAAATTTTAAAAAACTCGAATTAATAACCTCTAAAAAACAAACTTAAAATCTAACCAATTACCACTTAAGCTACACTTTTCAGGATTGATATTTTTAAAGTAGCGTATTAATTATAAAAAAAATTCTCAAATCACAACTCTAGAGGAGAACATCTCTTGGTTCTTGATTCCCTTACCTGTCGGTCATCGCCTGATTGAATGCAAATAGGTTTTCAAGATTAAATATCAATTTGATGATTCTATTGAGAGACACAAAATCCAGTTAGTCGCTAAGGGCTTCACCCATCGTGAAGGCATGGATTTTACTGAAACATTTGCCCTTATTGCCAAGCTTATTACTATCCGTTGTCTTCTTACCATTGCCTCTGTCTCTAATTGGCCGTTCCATTAATGGATGTGCATAGTACCTTTTTTTCATGGCGAGCTCCACGAAAAAATCTACATGATTCCACCACCGGGGTATTGCTAACAGGGAGAGCACATTTTGTGTCGTCTCCATAAATCCTTATACGGCCTCAAATAAGCATCTCGTAGCTAGTTTCATAAGTTTTTCTCTGCTATACAGGATATCGGTTTCCTTTAATCCAAATCAGATTATTCTATATTTATGCAAACACGTGGAGAATCGTTCATAGTTATATTATTATACGTTAATGATATAACACTCACTGAAAATGATGATATTGCCATATGCGACTTTAAATATTTTCTCGGCAATTTTTTGTCAACGAAAGTATACACTAGACACCTTAGAAGATGCAAGCTTATTTTGTGCCAAACCTGAAAAAATTCCTATGGAAGTCAACCTTGCTTTCATGCCTACAGGGAATGACCCCCTTAAAGATCCCACCAGCTATCGAAGATTCATTGAAAGATTGATCTATCTAATTATAACAAGACTAGAAATCACATATATCATAAATACATCTAGTCAATTTATGCATAAGCCTTAGAAACATCATTTTGACATAGCACAACGACTCCTTCACTACCTGAAAGGAGCTTCTGGCAAAGGGTTATTATTCACCTCGAATGAATTGATGCATCTGACTGTATATTGTAATGCAAACTGGACACGATGTCCCTTCACAAGGCGCTCGGTCATTGGTTATTGTATCTTTCTTGACAGGTCACTCATATTATGGAAGAGCAAGAAGCAGGTTACTGTTGGGGAATCCGACCGGTGATGTACTGATATTTGCTCATAGGAGGCCAAGCACACTGACACAATATTTAACGTGGTTCGGCAAAACCGCCTACATCCACGGGAGAAGCCATTGTATTATGTAGGGAGAGAACAAGATTTACAACAATAGAGGAGGAGGAATCATCCCCTCTTGTAGCAACTCTCAACCTCACTCTATTTATCTCTTTGCAGTGCTGCAATGGCAGCTACTGCTTGCTGCTCTTGGCAGCACACTCTCTCTTACATCTCTCACATCTTTGGCTCTACTACATCTCTCTCATTTTGCTCTCTTACATATGCCTCTATTTATAGGCATTCATGGAAGCTATTCTTGGTTTGTTGTCAACAATGGTGGCTACCAACTCTAACTCATTCAACAATGGTGGCTATCAATAGTCAATGGTTGGTGTCATCCATTTGTTGCACATGAAATGGCAACCAACCTAACAGTTACGGTCTCAAGATCATCTACAAGTTGAGTATTATTCCATGGTTGCTATCATTTATGAACTCACTTGATTATGATATTTTTTACAAGATTTTCGGGTGGAGCACAGTCAACTTACCATCTTATTTTGTGACAACTAGGCAGCGCTCTACATTGCAATTAGCGTAGTTTATTATAAATGGATCAAACATATTAAATTACATTGTGATATTATTCATGAAAAAATTTATAACAAAAAAATCTGGACAGCTTATATGCTAACAAAACATTATTTTGATGATATTTTCAGTAAACCGTTGCCTGTACCCTTATTCCAGTTTTATCTTTACAAATTGGGTGTGGTAAATATTCACACTTGAATTTAAGAGAGAATGTTAAATAAAAGATACAGCTAATTATAATATAATTACTGAGACTTCCTTGTTGGAATAGATTTTCATTTACTGCGTAGAATAGGATTAGGATTACCACTCTGTATGAAGGTCGTAACTCACGGCTTTTTATTTGAACACTTTGATAATACAAACTGCAGATTCACCACATTCTTTCATTAGTCTAATGGTTTGTATTATTTTTTTTTAATTTTTTTAATTCACGTCTTCCAACTAGCATTTAAAAGAATCAACTCTCATGGATATATCAAATTGATATAAAATATCTGCATAATATCATTAGAAATAAAATATAACCTCGATTTTAACTAGAAAATATCTATCAGTAAAACAAGATCCTGAAAAGATTTTCCACATCGATCTTAACGATACACGTGATTTGTTAATTTGTTTTATTAGTTTATAATATCTTTGAGATTACATTTCAAAGGATCGAACATGGAAAGTAATATTGATTAATTGTGTTCTGTTGATGCATCATGCTCCTGTCAATGCTTACCAGTAGAAAGGACAAATGGTGGTGACCAAGAAGGAGTTCCAGAAATCAAAGCGATAAGAAGGGGCAGGGGGTCCAAATTTCCTCAAAAATCACATGGTTTTGTGCCATCTGCTGGTGAATTAACTATTAAGGTACATTTTGGGCACTGTGGAAGCTGAACTGCTTAAGGAGTATTCGATAGATGGAAGTCCTCGGAATCCTACTCTTGCCTCTGATCCAACAAGAAGAAGAAGAAAGGACGCCAAAAAATGGCCTTAATGGGGAGAATCTTGTTTGTCATCTTGGCTTCTGACCCTGACCCAGTCCAAGACTTCTGAACACGACGCTGCAACCATCATCCCACGAGCAAGACAAGAATTCATCAGTGTCACTGCAGAAGACTTCAAATTTTTCCGCAAAGTTTTAATTTTAAAGTGATTGTTCGCGAGTTTACTAGAAAAACACATGAGTAAGCGTGTATATAATATATAATATTATATTAAAAACTTTAAAATCAATAAAATCAAATTTAATTGGTTTAAAATCAGTATGATTTAACGAGTTCATTAAATTTACATGATATAAACTAAGTTAAGTTTACATGATCTTAAAATATTTAATAATTAGTTTTATAATTTATGATATCGAATGTATCTCACAAACTGTATATTAAATTGAGTTGAAATCTTACAAGAAAATACTAGAAATATAAAATTATATTGTGATAAATTTTCAAGTCAAATAGAATTTGAACACATATTATTTCAAAGGGTTAAATTTACTAAATGAATCTTATCAAATCTATAAAACTAGACCTTCGTGTACTGTTTGGACATATTTAGAGTTACAAGTGGAATTTTCTTGTAATTTAAGTTGGATTGAAAACTAAACATTATAATATTTTCAACTATTTATGATATACTCAGTAATTCATCAGATGAGGAAAAACAAAGTGTTTAAAATTAAGATTGAAAATCTCTCAAGAATATGCGAAAATTGATGATTTAGGCCACATAAGGGAATTTTATTTTTATTATATTGTTTTATTTATTTAATTAATGTTGAGCAATTATTTTTAATTTATATTTATTTTGATGCATTAGACATTGTTTAGGGGCTCATTAACTTGCAATCTAAAATGAATCAATTAAGACTTGTTATGATGGGAATAACCAATTCGTCATTAGGTTATTGTGTACTTTCTATCATTTAATGATCCTCCTCGTGTTGAGAAGTTTTATTTTAAAATATTTTATTTTTTCACGTTGTTAATTTATTAATTTATATTATTTATCCCTTTTATTTTATCTAAATCACTTATTAATTGATTATAATGTTGTTGATATTTTTTTTATTAAATTTTAATTTAATTTAATTTTTTAGTTAAAATTATAAATATATAATTTGTTTAAAAAATTTGCTTGTGATTATAGGATGTAAATTTACATTATATTTTTCATGCTACGACCACCTAAGTGTAAACCACCTTAAATTTGATTTCAAATGTAACCGTTAGCCATGTTTAATTTTAAAAAAATTCCAACACATCCCATGCAAGAATTCATCACTTGTCACGGTAGAAGATTTCATATTTCTTGGGGAATTTTCGGCGAAAGAGGGCTACCATTCATTACTGTCGGTGTGACCAACCTTCCAGGACCGAAAACTCAAGGTGTTTCACCTGCTCTAATTTAATAATAATAATTATTAAAAAAAAAAACTATCCACATGCAATCATGGTGATTGGATTTGTTTACAATAAACTCTAATCTAATTAAAAAATCCAACGGCCAGCCCGCCGTGGACCTGCTATCTAGAAATTCACATAATATCTCACTCAAACAATTCAAAAAATAAAATATCAGATAACCAGAAGATTTCCAAGCTGTAATTTAACTTATACGTAGACTGGTCGCTATGATGCATGCATAGAAACTAACTAATTAATTAAATAATCCCAAAATTAATCACGAGGGTTAAAACATGTATTAACTATAGAGGCACGTTGTTTAGGGTACTGTTGCATCGCCAGAGCTCCACTAGTATTTAAGGAGCATTCGACAGATCAAAGTCTACTTTTGCTTCTAATCCAAGAAAAAAAAAAAAAAAGGACTACAAACGATGGCCTTAATGCTGAGAATATTGTTGGTCATTCTCTTCATTGGCTTTGTGGCTTCTGACCCTAGCCCGGTCCAAGACTACTGCATAGCCGTTACAGATTCTGAAACCTACATCCCATGCAAGAATCCATCACTTGTCACCGTAGAAGATTTCATATTTTCCGGGTTAAATTCTACAGGAAATTTCAGCGAAACAGGGCAAGCAGTACTCTCTGTCAATGTAAACAACTTTCCAGGACTAAGAACTCAAGGTGTTTCACTTGCTCGCGCTGATTTTGAAGTTGGTGGTTTCGCTTTGCCTCATGCTCATCCAAGAGCAACAGAGGCTGTATGTGTGCTCGAGGGGACATTTTATTCAGGGTTTATTGATTCACAGCAAAAAGTTTTTGCTAAGGTGATTGAACAGGGTGACGTGATTGTAATTCCAAGGGGCCTGGTGCACTTCCATGAGAATATTGGAGAAATACAAGGAACGCTCCTGGGCATCTATAATAGCGAAAATCCTGGAAAGTCGATGTTTCCAACTGCGGCATTTGGATGTGAAGTGAAGGAAGAACTTTCCGAGAAGGTTTATGGATTGAGTGCGGAGGGCATCTCCAAGGTGAGGGGAAAGTTACATTTGTGTGGAAAGGCTGAAGCTGGCTTTAATTAGCTGACCAAGGCAATAAGTTTCTGCCAATCAACCTGCCGACGATCGATCGAGATCATGTGAGTGGTAATTTAAACATTGAATAAAGGGACTGTAGCAGACTCTATTGCTATATTTGAATGCAAGTATTTGCAAGTCCAAAGTTTTAAGCTGTACTAGCAGAGTCAAGTTTAGTAGCTTGGTTTCTGTTCCAAGTTGTTGTTTTTGGTGGATCGCGCCGAAGCAGCCTTGTAACAATGCAATTGATGAATGCTTTAATGGATCATCTGTACTGCAAAATTTACTGAAGCGTAATGTCATTTCACAGTGCCGGTTAAGTTTAATTCCACTAAACGTCACTTAAAGCTGTATTATAACTATTAAAGAGCAAACACTATACGCTATTAAGGGCAAAACAACGATTACAGATAATCTATTTTAGCAAGTTTATCATAAGGCTTAATTAGTTTAAACAAAATATTCATGTTCAGTGTTCTACACCTTTTGGGATAAAAGACTTCACTGAAACTAATAGCTATTATGAAAGCGTTGAGAGAATATATGTTTGGAAGGAATATCATGGCTGAATTCGACTCTACTGATGTGGTCCTCCGTTGGATGCTTACCCCTAGTAATATACCGTGCATGGTGTTATCAAGTAATATCTATCCATGCTGGCTTCTAAAATTTCATACGCTCTGAGGACTGTATATTGAGTTAAATTTTGCGTGATCTTCCGTTGTGAGAGCTATACTAATTATTGAATCCACAGATCGAAGTCCTTGAAACACCACTTCTGCTAGCTTCTGATACACGAAAAACGGGAGAACAAACGATGGCCTTAAAGGTGACAGTCTTACTTGCCATTCTCCTCCAAGGCCCAGTCATTTTGGCTTATGACACCGCGAAGCCTAAGATTAGGATTCAAAGAATAAGAAATATAGAATTTTTTTTAAAAAAGAGTCTAGATAAAAGAATTTTATTCATAATTTTATTGCTGAAAGACCTTTACAGGAAAAGAGAATAATAAGATGGGAAAATAGCACAAAATCTGAAATTAAGCCAAAAAGTCGAAATTTAACGAGAAAATAATGAAAATTGATGAAACATTATCTTCCAGGATTGATTTTAGAGATCTTTACTGAGTAAGCTAGCAAAGTGAAATTTGATCCGTCTGCTCGTATAGAAAATTTATGTATCTACAATGTTTAGGCCTCTTGTTACGATTGGACTTGTCTATTGATTCATGGATATATTTGTTAGGCTATACACACATTCCAGTTACAGCAGATGTATATCTTGCATCAGCTCCTGACCCCATCCAGTCCAAGACTTCTGCATAGCCAATACAGATTCTACAACTAGCATTCCATGCAGCAATTTACCACTTGCCACAGTAGAACATTTCATACTTCCAGGTTACAATCTCATGGAAAATTCCAGCAACCGTTCCCGTCTAAGTGCTTTTGCTCGAACTTATTCACCAGATTTAACGTCAATCTCTGTCAGTTATCCTTGTGCAGACTAAGAACAGCGTGAGGAGTAATTTAAACATTGGATTTTCCTTTTGTCTCAGCACTTTTTTAGCAAACATTATATCCAATGCTTCAGATTTGGTGGTTGAAAGGGCTGGGTACCCTTGACAAGCCAGCGTGTAGGCCATACATGCGCGCACATAAATGGGGGTGTTTTTCAACGTCGAAAGACTAGTTAAAGGCATTTATCCTCCCCCTGTATAGAAGACCGCTGGCTACCTGCCTCGCGTCCTTCGCTGGTCATAAAAAAAAATTATATATACATGTTTTTTTAATATATTTTTTATTCTAAAATATAACAAATTAAAAAATACACTAAAAATTATGTATGCTAATAAATAAATAAATAAATTATTAATGAAATTTAAAAACAAAACTTAAAAAACTAAGAGATAGGTATATATCAAAATATTTAATTTTAAAAAATAGAACATTAAATTAATTAAATAAGATAAAAAAAGAATAACATAGCTACACATATTAAAAATATCATCTAAAAATAAATATTTTTACTTTAAAAAATATAATTTATCTATGTACAAAATAAAAATAAAATCACAAATAAACTAGAAAAACCTATATGAAAATTAGACCAAAAATTAAGATAATCATGAAAATTAAAGCTTTTATAAATATAAATACACCCAATACATCGAGACTTATTGCTTATGGATAAAAAAAATGGTTTCAACATCAAAAATAACAAAAATTAGATCAAGATATTAATAGTAATATTTCAAAACAACTTATTGGTTTTATGGTATATCTCAGTATAGAAAGTGAGATAAAAAAATTTTATTTGTTTATCAACTCTCTTGGTGGATGAATAATATCCGAAATAGCTATTTATGATACTATGCAATTTATGCATAACTAAAAAAATTAATATTATTAAAAAGAAGCCCTTTGAATAAAATAAAAGAGAAAAAATTTTGTCTATTTATTCAGTTTTTTATTTTTTAATCAGTTATGCCATTTTATTTCTTTTCAATTGCATTTTATAAAATTATATTTTCATGGTAACCATGCTAGATCTAAAAGTTTGGATTTGACAACCTACTCAAAATCTTGTTATTATGGTGGTTGAAAAAATCAAAATTTATATTTTTTTTTATTAAAAAATCTATTTTGCAATCTGTTTTAAACCCAAAACATATATAAAACACTCTATAAATCATGATAAACTTATTTATAACCTTAAAAAACTCAAAAAACAGCCTTACAACTAAACTCAACTGAAACCAAATATCAACCCGAGCTCATATCCATTTTTTCATGAAATTTTAAGATATAAAAACACACACTTAATATGAACTTTCTTCATCAAATAAAACAATTTGACATAAGCATCCCTCGTTTTTGTAGTCTAAATTGATGCCAACAACGAGTTTTTCTCTTTATTATCGGGATTTAGCAACTCCTCTCTCTCCTTTCTCAACTAGAAACTAAAAAATAATAAAAACAAATCTTTATATCAAAATAAAATTGGAGCAATGTTGAATATCTAAATTGTATAATTTGCGTAATTGTTTAAGTTAAAGTACTAAAGTGAATGTTTTTAAATTTAATGATAAGTCAACCATGTTTGTCGTGTTTTTCATTTCGATCCATGTTCTTTCAATCCCATTCTTTTATTAAAATTTAAAATTAATGGCTTCTTAAATAGGACTTGATCACCTAAAAACAAAATTTAAAGATGAAATTAAAAAAAAAGTGAAAATCCCAACATTTTAACATATAAGTAATTGGACGCATGCAAGCATGCTGGAGAGCTCAAGACCCTCGCCACTCTACTTCTTGCATCTTCTGTTCTAGGTCAAAAGCATTACCTAACCTTGAGTAACCTTGCCATTCTAACATTGGTTCAGATAACAGGGAAGGCAAATTCCTTCTTCTTCCAAAAATAAAAAATAAAAAAAATAATCGACAAACAATTGTTACAAGACCTGTCTTGCATCAGGTTGGTGAAAAAACTTGATTTTCTTTACTGAAAGAGATTTAAAGAAAAATAAAAAATTAGATAAATTATAGTAAATCCACCCGACTGAGCAACCTAGGTTTTAAGCCCAATTGATCTCCAACTCAAGTCTTTGGTTAGTATTTGCAAAGAAAATACAAAATAAAATAAAACATACTTGACGGAAAAAAAATACAAATATAAAATAAACATATTTGTAAGATAGTTTTGAAATGGATTTTATATAATTTTTAAACAGTAAATACAAGAAAACATGCTCGTGTCCCAATACAGCAACGAAACGACGAAGTTTTTATATTTTATACCAAAAGGCCCTATACTATTGTGCCTATTAGTCAGCCAAGTAGCTCATGATCGCAGCCCAAAATTCAAGCCCACAGAACATTTTTTTTCCCCCTTAAATTCCGTCCCTATAAAAACCGAAATCCTTAAACCCTAACCCCCTGCTCGTCTTCTCTTCGCTTCGTTCGACAATGGCGACTTCAGAAACTGTGATTAAGGACATGTACGACGTCGGATTAAAACCTCGTATGATCCGTACTCTTCTAAAAGAAGATGTCCCTGACGATAAAATCCCATTTGATTCTCCATCAAAACTCTCTCGTATTATCTCCTACATTCAATCTCACAAACTCTTATCAGAGCCTTCAATCACTGACAACAGCAAACAAATCGAACGGTGGAAGTCCTCCGTAAATGATTGGGTCACTCGCTTGTTGTCTCTTATCAGTAAAACCACCACCACACCAGATAAATGCTGGGCTGGAATTTGCTTGTTGGGGGTGACGTGTCAAGAGTGTAATGCCGACCGGTTTCTGGGGTCTTATGCTGCTTGGTTTGATAAAATGTTGACGCATATTCAGGTATTGCAAGAAGAATTTTGAACTAAAGTTGGTAATTTTGAAATGGGGTTTCTGGTTTTTTATTTTTTTAAATATTTTGAGAAATGAAAGAAAATGATACTTGTTTGAATGTCATAGAAATGATATTTAGTTCAGCCTTTACAGTTTGGAGCTTTTAATTTAGTTTTTTCGATGCTAATTTCACTGAAAGATTCTTCGCAAATGCATGCCCTTGGAATTTCATCCATTGTATGAGTGGATGCTGTTGGTGGGTGCTCCTAATTCACTTGAGATGTGGTATTGGGGAAGGTTTTTGTAAAATCAGTGTTGTTCTTAAAGAAAGACTTGGTTGTGCTTGGAACTTTTAATTTGATGTTGGAATTGTTATGTTTATGTTTTAAACAGTCACGAGGGGATTCTCAGTTTGTGAAGGTGGCTGCTTGTACCTCGATATCGGATTTGATCACAAGGTTAAAAACTTTAAGCCCTTTTTGAAAGGTCTGGACTTGATTTAGTTAGTGCCACCTATTGTTATTGTTATAAATTGTGAAGATATTGTCTTTGACGAAATAGGTTGGCGGGATTTCCAAACATGAAAAAGGAGGGGACTTCACTTGCTGGAAAAGTCATTCAACCTGTTTTAAAGCTGTTGAATGAGGATAGTTCAGAGGCTGTATTGGTGAGCTGGGTTTTTAATTCATTACGCAACAAGTTTTGCTTTCCTGAAAGCTAATTTATTTTAGTTTTATTTTTTTTCAAGTTGGTCAATGGTGTCCAATTCTTTCTGCTGCCAGGGCATTTTCCCTTCCTCCAACATAATTTGATTCCTTTCTGTTGAGAACTGTGTCTTCTTTTTCCCTTCAAAACCCCAATCTGCTCACGCTCATGATCTATGATATTTTAAGAGATTGATTTTGTTCTCTTACAAAGCAGAATCCCCTTTGCTTTCTAGTTTCAGTTTGAGGATGAAATCAGTCTCAATCTATGGTTAGGGTTTGTTGATGGATACCTTATAAGTTGCATTTTAGCACACTGTCACGATCATGCTCCATCTCTAGGATTGATGCTGTCTGCTGATTTATTTTGCTGTCTTCTTTTTCTGACTTGAATTTTCATGTATGAACCTCATTGTGAGAGGTGTGCAGGAAGGAGCAATTCATCTGTTATGCACTGTTATATCCTCCTTTCCTGCTACACTTCAGCGTCATCATGAAAGTGTAAGTTCCATAATTCTACATCCTGGGATAGCCAGGTAGCATTTTTAACTGGATAGCAATTGCAAAAACATATTTTTCTGGCAGGATAACGTGTTGTGATATAATGATGTCATTACTTTTGTAGGTTGAAGCTGCTATTACATCAAAAATATTTACAGGAAAATTCAGTGTAAATTTGATGAAGGTATCTCCTTCCTTCCTTTCTCTAGCTGTCTCTGGGATCTGACAAGATAATCTGATCAGGGCATGGACGTGAACATAATAAATTCTGTTTAATTTTCATCATCCAGAAGCTAGCTCATTGCCTAGCATTGCTTCCCAAATCAAAGGGAGATGAAGATAGCTGGATTTCAGCAATGAGGAGGGTTCTGTTATTGGTAAATGGTTACCTAACTGAAATCTTCACCGGTCTAGAGGAAGGTATGTGCTAATGCCTTCTTGGTTGAGCTTTTGCTGGTCTCATTGATGGTAAGCGGAAAATGTGCTTGCACATGTTGCAGAAACAAAATGGGATGAAGCTGTTAGATTATTGGTTCCGCCAGGAGAAGTTCCTCCACCTACCTTATGGGGTCAAAAGTTGTTAGAGGATAACTCAGACAAGGAAAGAAAGAGATCCAAGCTGTGTAGCATCTCTATGTTCATGCTTAGCTGTTGTGAAATGCTTACAAATTCATATCCAGTCCAGGTACTGTTGTGTGCTTGATGACTGTTATGACATATTTTTATTCATAAAAGGAATTCTTAATTGTTGCTTATTTAAATCTGAAACTGGCTATGGAAATAAATCAATCTTGTATGTTTGATTAACAGGTTTCAGTGCCTGTTCGCTCATTACTGGCCCTTGTTGAGAGAGTGCTGATGGTCAACGGCTCATTGTCACCAACCACATCATCCTTTGTGATTTTAGCAGAACAAGAGTTCATTTGCTCTGAACTTCCAGTTCTGCACTCATATGCTTTGGAACTTCTTGCTTCAGTCATAAAGGGGATTCGCAGGTAAACAAAGTATTTTCTCATCACTATTTCGAGGAACTGTGCTGTATTTTGTAACGGGTCTGCAATTGTGTTTATATCACAACATATTTGGCAAACCTCCCTACTGTTTTTTGTGGGCAAATTGTAGGGAAATTCTGGAATTTTGGGTTTGAAAAGGTATAAAAAGGTAGTTCACTTCAATTTGACTTTGACTACGTTGAGTTGCAACTTTCAAGACCAAATGGTTCCTGAACTTGAAGAAGCACATTGCTTAAGTATCCGGAGCAGCAATTAAAGACAATAGCTTTCAAAGAAGAAAAAGTTTTTGTAGGTTTTGCTTTGTTAATTTGATGGAACAAGTTGGGGAAAAGGTTCCTGTCCATTGCTTTGTTCTTTCCAGCCAATCGCTTTAAGTACCCAAAACAGGGTCCTATTTAGTTGGATGCGTGTGTAAACTCTGGCACTTTCCATAACTTTATGTGGTGCACTGTGCTACTAATTATGCCTGCTGTTATTTTGGTTTCTGTCTTCTAAATGTAGAATGTGATTTTCCATTCCCTGAACCTGTAAATGCTGACAGTGTTCTTTTCATTATCAATCTTGGTTATTATTGATATTCACCATCTCACATTATGTTATTTCTGTTTTGCAGTCAACTATTGCCACATGCTGCATATATTGTGAGGCTTGTTAAAGAATATTTTAAGAGATGTGAGTTACCAGAGTTAAGGATAAAAGTCTACTCCATCGCAAAGTTGTTGTTGATGTCCATGGGTATTGGTATGTAGCAATTTTTAAGAGTATTTGTCTCTTTCCCATCTGATATATATCTGTTATGGTGTTAACTATATAGATTTTGCTGTTATTTTTAATTCAAAAGAATCTAATAAATCATACATCAATGGTCAAATATGGTTGAAGTTCAGGACTGATTTTCCTTAGGAGTACCAGGAAAATATTTCAGATTCTTGAAAGAAAGGCAGAACGAGAAACAATATTATGATATTTTCTTGTCATATAATGTGATAAAATATAAGATTCATTAGGAAATCTTTTTCTCTTTGATTCCATTTGGTGCATGTGGAAATATGTTGGTAGGTTCTCTTGTACTCGAGCATGTGTGCTTTTCTCCACCCTTTTTTATGGCCATATTTCATAAACAAAAGCCTACGGTCCTTTAAGAGTGTGAGTGTGCATGACTCCCTCCCATCTCGATGTGTGTAAATGTGTTGCTCACAGAAAAGAAGAGCAAGGGAGAGAGAACGGTGTGGAAGTGTGCCTTGAAATTGTTTCTGTCTTAGCTGTAAGCTATCTCAAGTTTCCATATTAAGATGTTGGAGGTTTAACCTGCCCCCTCTGCATATAACATGCTTCACTATTTTCATATGAAAAAGTTTGTGAGCATTTGACCCTGGATTTCCATTTTGAGTAGCTTTTGTTCATGCATTGAGCCATTAACTCTTTTCTAGAAGACCCAGTGTTTCTCATCGAAATACTTGTGGTGCTGCTGCTGCTAACTTCCTGTCATATTCTGATCAGGAATAGCGATATATCTTGCACAAGAAGTTGTCAACTGCTCTCTTCATGATTTAAATCCCATCGTTGATGGTACATCTTTTCATGCAAATGCAAAATCCGAACTTTTGCTGTCACCTTTCCACAGAAAGAGAAAGCATGGTGCAACTGGATCTCTTGAACAGCTCCATGACAGAATTGGTTTGGAGGTGGAAACATCCAAGAACCGTCCAACAGCGATTTCTGTGAAGATAGCTGCACTCGGGGCATTGGAAACTCTTCTAACTGTGGTATGGTTATTGCATGTTGTTTGATGAGTGCTTAATATTCTACCAAGCTGCTGACTTTTTGTGCTATAGTCTAACCTTTCTTGGATTGCAAAATGGTTTAGCATGGATAGGGTCAAAATAGATTGAGTGTCTAAGAATCTTTTTGCCAATAATGGGTGCTCACCAGTTTAGCCTTTGTCAACCCTTAACAAATACATTAACTATCAAAGTTTTACATTTAATGTCATGGGTATGGTTGCGCTAAGTTTGATTATAACAAATCCTTTTATTTCTCAGTAGAATTATTTTCTCAAGCTCACAATTTTCTCTTTAATGTCCTCTTAAATCACTGGATTTAAAAAATTGTCATAAATTTAAGTAAATGGGTTTTAAGATATCCACCCATATCTAATCCCTCTGTACTCTGTTCTTTGAGTCAAATTATCACTATCCAGAATATATAAAATTGCCATCCATACATCCTTTAGCAATGAGTTCTTTGATGGATGTGAGTGAAAATTACTGCTCCCACATATTTTAATGGTAGAAAGACGCACCCTCTCAAAATAAAATGTTCTTGTAATATTGGAGTTATAAGGCACATCTTCATTATCCTTTCTATAATGTACTCGGATGAAAATCCAAAAGTATCCATCATGTGCATTTTTTCTTTGCTTCCACAATCATTTGTATTTAGCTTTTGGCTGCTTCTTTCTGTTGTCGATTTAATTGGTGTGCTGAAGATTTATAATAATTTTTGACAGGGTGGTGGTTTGAGATCCGAGTCTTGGCGTTCAAAAGTTGATAATCTTTTGATAACTGTTGCAACAGAATCGTGTAAAGAAGGATGGGTTAGTGATGAAAGCAAAACTTTCTTGCCCAATGAATCAACCCTAACATGCTCAGATTTACGGTTAGCAGCATTACATGCACTTTTGGCATCTCTCCTTTCTCCTTCTCGTGTACGTCCCCCACATTTAGCTCCTGCTCTTGAGCTTTTCCGTAGAGGTAAGTCCTGTCAAATTTATAGAAATTCAATTTTTTTCCCATCATCCTGTAAACAGCATTTGAGGATGACTTCATGGAATAGCTGTGATCCTCAATTATTTTTCAAGTGACATGTTTATTATTTAGTGCTTAAATTATTTCAAGATAAACTAGCTGTATTAACTGGTATGACAGCTGTCATTTTTTTCCTCCAAGCCCCTATCTCCCCCCCTTTCCTTATACACATGGGGTTCTGCTCCAACCCTTTTTCTTCTCGTTTCTAGATAGAAGCCCTGATGGCAGCATTGTTTCATGGATAATTTTGATTGGTCCTTTTGATTCTTCCATAGTTGTAACCCAATTTAATGCTTTAGACCATGATAATATCACAAAGCCCACTTGCTGATAACCTAGCTAATTTTTCAGAAATGCTTATGGTTTGCGTATAACCTGTTGCTAATCTTGTTGGATGTTGGATTTTTGCAGGTAGGCAAGAAATTGGAACAAAAGTATCTGAATTTTGTGCCTACGCACTCCTTGCCTTGGAGGTGCTTATACACCCCCGGGCACTTCCGTTGGCTGATTTTCCCTCTGCGAGCTCCTTCAATGAAGTTAACCACAGATTCCCCGAGAATATATACTCTGTTGCCCCGAAGCACAGTAACCCATTTTCAAGTGGCATGCAGGACACAGGACATGGCCTTTCTGATTCAGATGATGATTTGTATAAGAGTTGGCTGGATAGTAGCAAGGAAACAGAGGCTCCAGAGAGTAAAAGTATGGACACTGAAAGGCCTTCTGAAACTCCAAGGGTTCAACAGGGAGAGAACATTCCCGTGGCTGGTTCATCAGGTGCAAAAAGTCCTCGAAGAAACGGGCACGAGCCAGCAGCTGCTAGTGCAGACATAGAGATAAGGCATAGTGATGAAACAATGGTTGACCCACAGCAATTGCAAGAATCTATGGAGCAGCATCAGGAATCTTCCAAAGGTGCCTCCATTCCTACTGTTACTGGTGATCCAAATGTTACCACCGTGGACTCGACAAGTTTTGTTTTGAAAGATGATGCATTAAATTCCAGGGATACTGAAATGGCATCAGTGCCAGCCGTTGTGGCAGGTGAAAGCCACGGGCTTGCCACCAAAGATGGAAGCACAACAACCTTAAGTGCTCAGAAAGGTACGACATTTGCTATTGAAGATGATAATCAATCAACCGATTCTCTCCCTGATATTGTGGATGTTGATCCAGATTCTGATTAGGAATTAGTATAGGAGTGTTGACAATGTATTTGTATCTTGTAACAATCAAAAAAGGATCAAGCTGGGTGATGCAATGCGGAATTTTCCTCGTATTTCAGTTTCTACTAAAAGCTGCAGAACTGTTGGTCCAAAAACAATCAAGGAAAAAAAATGATAACTGTCAACTTTCCCAGAAAGCAGCTTGGTTGTTTTTCTTCTTTCCCTCAATTTTTTCTGTTGGTATGACATGCTGAAAACACATGTTATTGGAGTTTTCTTATAAATCTGGCTCGCTTCCATCAGATGCCACTTATTCTTCTATGTACATTAACCTTAGCAAGCTCATAATCTAGTCAAAGCTCTCATCTTGCCCGACACCTAAAATTTCTGGTTGGGTTCATCTTCTTGGAACAACTTGACCAAAATTATCCATCAACAAACCAACATTAATGAATCTACACCATTAACACGCTTTACAGTTAATAGTTAAGAATATGGTTGTTAGATTGATCAAGGAACTAGTACGGAAAAGAATCAGGATTATTGGGTGAATTTACTGGTTATCAGGTTAATCCAATTTAATTATTTTTAATAAAAAACATGGTTTTGATCATTTAAAAAATATTTATTAAAGTTTACTTAGATTAAGATTGAATTTGGCTAGTTTAATCAAATCAGAATTTTATCGAGTCCGTAACTTTTTATATTCAAATCAAAATCATATTTAGTTTAAAGCGAGTCATAAATTTTTTAAAATATAATTTGTTAAATTAGAAAAAATAAATTTTTCAAACTAATCTGTTAAGTTGAACAGGTAACTATAATTAAGACCCGAGATTTTTATTTAAATGTTGAAGGTGTGAAATATTGAGTCTTTGAGAGTGTGATAATTTTTTTTATTCAAGAAAAATACAAATTAAATTTATTTTATGTTTTTAATTATTTTGATATGTTAATATTAAAAATCTAAAAAATATTATTTTAAAATAAAAAATAATTTTAAAAAAATATTATACATGGCAGACCAAACGCATGGTTATTGTCTACTTATGTAGCACAAAACACATGGAGGCTTGTTTTTTTTTTTTTTTTTTGGGGGGGGGGNGGGGGGGGTTGAATAAAGACTTGGTCAGTTACCAAATAGTATACATGGCAGACCAAACGCACTGTAAATCAATATCAATATTGGAGTGCTGGGCTGTTATAGTCTGACTACAATAAAATAAAATAATAAAAATAATAAATAGTTCGCTGCATAATTGAATTGGAGATAATCTAGCAATGGATGTGGAAGCCTTTTGAATATGCCTCTTCAGGGTGTGACCAGATCTATAGTTTTTTTTTTTTTTTTATTTATTGGAGTTAACTCTTTTGATCTATGATTTAAATTTTATCTTGAGTGGATTTCAAAACAAGTTCGATAATAATAATAAAATAGGTAATATTTTTTTTTATCATGGTCAATAAAAATTGAATATATGTATATCAATTGCTAGAGAGATTAATTAATTAATTAATTAATTATATTTATGTTAGAAGAAAGGAAGAGATAAACGAACCATTTAAACACTGAAATCACCTCCACCAGCCCCCTTTCCAATTATTCAGCTTCACAGAGCCACAGAAAGCAAGCATCAGACAGAAATAAAAAACGTAAATTCCACGCAACAACAGCAGGACGAATATTAAATTATGCAAATATTAGTGGCAATTCCATGAGTGTCTGAATTAAATAAAAGAATTATAACCTTCACCAACCTCACTACACTATTTATTTATTAACAATACCAGAGGAAAGGGCACGGCATCTGGGTCCAATTTGGGTGCTTAATTTAATGAATTTCCTTTTTTTTTATATATATACATAAAAAATTGGTAAACAGGTCAATCGATACAATCAACAAGCTTTTATACTAAGATTTGGATTATTCATGCACGCATTTATTATATGAAAATGTCAATTTCTCATTTTTTATTACCCTTTCCCCTCGGGATACACGGAATAAAAATAATAGACGTAGAAAGATATTTAGCTGAAAAAATAAAACATAAATCTATAAGTTTTTTATTTTTAAATATTTTTTTTTCATTGTCACATCATAAAATTCTAATTTTCTGCTAAATCACTTAATAATTAATTATATATTTGAAATTATGATAATAATTTTGATTTAAATTATTTTTTATTTAAAAATATATTAATATAATATATTTTTTATTTTTAAAAAATTACTTTTAAATTTTGAGTACAATCTCAAAAAATAAAAAAATAATTTTAATAAAAAAATTAAATTTAAAAGAAATATAATTTCAATCTCGTTTTCGATCACAGTTTAAAAATATTTAAGAGTGTAATAATAATTATTTTTTATTTAAAAATATATTAAAATATTTTTTTATTTTTATTTTTAATATTAATACATTAAAATAATTTAAATATATATTAATTTAAAATAAAAATAAAATTTTAAATTATTTTAAAAACATCTCCAGCACACGTCGACAAACACTCCAAGACTTCTATAAAAACAAATAGTAGAATCTATTTTTAATGCAGTAGTTCTTTTATAATTTAGACTCTAAAGTTTATCATAATAACCAATTAGTCCTTATACTATTAAAAACAACCAAACAGTCTTTCACCAACTTAACTATCTTCACTGCAAAGTTTTTTCCTCTGCAAAACACATTTTTTCTGATCAGAATTTTCTATCTCACCTTCTTCTCTCTCTCTCTCTCTATTATTTAAAAAAAAAAAATTAAAATAAATAGAAAAAGAACATTGCATTGACAAAAGGACAAGCAGATTTTAAAATTTGATGATTTAATAATAAATCTTGAAACTACAAGGTCTAATCAGTTAATATCCTAAACTTATAGGGACTAATTTATAATTAGTTCTTAACAAGCATGGCATCTTGGAAAGTCCAAAGTCCAAACATGAACACAGGCCAAAAAGCCACCATTTTTTTGGTTCTTAACTGGCTCTTCTCTTATTTATTGCAACCTTCCCTCCTCTCCTCTTCAGCTAACAAGAAACCATTGAAAAAAAAACATTTATAAGATCACCATTTTCAGGTCCTCAGATCTCTGTTCTGGTACTTTTTTTCAATAAAGTTTGAAGCTTTTTGAGGATTGTTATTAATGGCAGAGAAACCATGGGTGAGGATGGTGACTGCACAGACACCAACAAATATAGCTGTGATAAAGTACTGGGGCAAGAGAGATGAGACCTTGATTTTGCCTGTTAATGATAGCATAAGTGTCACTCTTGATCCGGCTCATCTTTGTACAACCACAACTGTTGCTGTTAGTCCTAGTTTTGACCAGGATCGGATGTGGCTCAATGGAAAGGTAGTCTTTTTTCTCATTTTCTGTTTCAGTTTGGTTGCTGTGGAAGTTCTTGAAATGGGATTTCAGTGGGTTTAATGATTCATTTAGATAGTGAATTTTTGTGGGTTCTCTTTGTTTTGTATGTTTAATGGTTATTTGGGACCTGGAGTGAAGGGAATGTACTGGATTAAGCTTTACAGTCAGATTTTGTTCTCTTAAACTCTTTCCTTTTCTGAATTGGACGTCAACATATTAGAGAATTTCTTTATTTGAAACCGTACTGTTTAAACAGATTTTGGGATTTTGGAATTGCATGTCAGCTTGCCTAGTTCATAAAGTCATGTGGTAGCGTTGTTGTAGTGATGTACTTGTGCATGTACTTATATCAAGGATGGTAAGCATAAGGGAGGAAGAGGGCTAACTTGTTGTGTTGAGAATCCTGTGTGGTTTATCATCAGGGAAACTTTGATGTGTTTTTCATTGCATCCTATTTGGTTGTTGAGAAAATGTGAGGAAAGGAAAAAATTGATTGAGACCAGATACAAGATTTGATATTGAAAGGATGGACATGGATCTAGATTGGATAAAATTAAATTGCATTTCAATTTCCCTGTAAATGAGAAAAATTGCTAGTTATGGTTCCTTGTAGCTAAGCAATATGTAAATGGTTGCTGGGTTCGTGTTGAAATTCTCTACCTTACTGCTGACTCATGGCACATTTGGTTTTTGCTGGTTAGCGTAGGAGATTTCCCTTTCTGGAGGCAGGTACCAAAATTGTTTAAGGGAAATTCGTGCCCAGGCTTGTGATGTTGAGGATGAAGAGAAGGGTATCAAGATTGCAAAGAAGGATTGGGAGAAATTGCATGTGCATGTTGCTTCATACAACAATTTCCCTACTGCTGCTGGACTGGCTTCCTCTGCAGCTGGCTTTGCTTGTCTTGGTGAACATTTTCCCTGAATTTTCCTTGCTATGTTCACCCCCCCCCCTCTTTTTTTTTTTTCTTTTTTATGGTTGGGCCTGTATTTGTAAACATAATTTCTGTTTACTTCATTGAATATTTGTGCTGGACTTAACAGTTCTGAGAAATTCTTGTGAATGAACAATCCAAGTTTCGTATTGTGTAGGAAAACAGATGCAATTCTTGCTCAATGCTTAAATTTATTCAGAATCCTCTAGTCTAGCTTTATCATGGATGGAGCTTGGTATGTGGAATGATTATTCATTAATCGCTTTTGTTGAAAACACTCACAATAAAGCTTACTGCATATAATTATGGGGTCCATGTTGAAATTGACCAACTTGGCAAATAGTTTTCATGAATCTGCCAGCTAGCTTTTCTGGATTATAATCACTGATGTGTGCACATTTTTTTTTTTTTTATAGAAGCTCATATATAGAAATGCAACAAGCTAGACAGAAATGCTTCCTATTAAGGGAGCAGTTTTCAACTTCGAGGAGCCCTTTTACTGTTTTTTCTGCTTTATATCTGCAGGGCTGTAGTATCAATTGCAATCTTGTATGGGACTGGAAGAATTTATTCATCATGACATCATCTGTTTTTATCTTCTTATGTAGTTTTTGCCCTTGCAAAGCTGATGAATGCAAAAGAAGACAATAGTGAACTTTCTGCTATTGCAAGGTATACCGTAATAGCATATGCATAACTTTATGGTTTTATGTTTTTTTTGTCTTTACATCAATAATTTTGAGTAGCGTGAAACATTTTTTCCCCTAGAATTTTATTCTTCATATGCAGCTGCTATTTACATGCTTCATTTATTCCACTATATCCTCATACAGCTGTCACCACCAACAAATATTTATTATTTTGAATTCTGGCTACATGCATCTTTGCTGATACCTGATTGCTCGTTCTTGGCTTACATCAATGATAGTATTTGATAAAAATGATATCTTTAAATAATTGGTAAGTTGGTTTATAGGGAGCTGTCTTTAAGTTATTGATAAGTTGGTTTATTGGATGCTGTCTTGACTTATTATATAGTGAGTGATTCAAGCATGCTAGTTGCTATTAACATTTGATATTTTACGAACATTGTTTCATTGGAAAGGTTCTTGCAATGTTTGATATTTTGTAAGCTTTGTTTTTCAGGCAAGGTTCTGGCAGTGCCTGTCGCAGTTTATTTGGTGGATTTGTGAAGTGGATCATGGGAAAAGTAAGTTTGATTTTGAGGTTCATCCATGGAGCCTTCTGATTAAATTGCTCTGTCCCATTTTGAGCAATTAATTATGATGCATTGTTTTTTAATATGTCAAGGCTGAGGATGGAAGTGATAGCCTTGCTGTTCAACTTGTAGATGAAAAGCACTGGGATGAACTTGTTATTATTATTGCTGTGGTATGCATTTTTCCCTTATTTAGGACTCATTAGTCTGAATTTAGTTTGAGTTGCCTCTGGACTCTGGGAATAGCGGTCCTGAAAATAATTTTGATTTTTCTTTGTCCTGTTGTTATAGTAAACAGAGTTGTGATTTTGTTCTCCAGGTAAGTTCACGGCAGAAAGAAACAAGTAGCACCACAGGAATGCGGGACAGTGTTGAAACTAGCTTGCTTTTGCAACACAGAGCTAAGGTGCTTTTCAATTCCCTTAATTTGATTTCATGCAACTTCTCTTCTTAAGCAGTTGTCTTTCTTCAATTGCAAAAAGTGCTCTTAGCAGTTGACATTTCTAGACATAAATGGAGCTGGAGCCATATTCTGAATCTATTCTGGATGATAACCATGCTTTATGATTTGCACACTGCCTTTCCCTTGCTGTTCAGATTAAGATTTTCTATGAAATTTAATCCTCTCTTTGCCCTTTTTAGCTGTCTTCTGATCAATGCATTCTGAAATTCTTTGAAATTTATTTAACTTTTGGTATTATCTCCTTCCTGTTTTGGACTAAATAGGAAGTTGTACCAAAACGCGTTAAACAAATGGAAGAAGCCATAAAGAATCGTGATTTTGGATCTTTTGCACAATTAACCTGTGCAGATAGCAATCAGTTCCATGCAGTCTGCTTGGATACATGTCCCCCAATATTCTACATGAATGATACATCTCACAGGCAAGTAAAGTTTCTTGATTTATGTGACATGGAAATTTAAGCTTCATCAATTATTTATTTATTTGCCTGTTAAGCCCTTCACCAGACATAGCGTTTAGTTTTAATGTAGTGACTATATTTCAGGATAATCAGCTGTGTTGAAAAATGGAATCGCTCAGAAGAAACACCTCAGGTTTTTTTCTTTTCTATCTTTTTTTTTTTTGTTTATGTACGCCACATTCTAGGAAGCTTAACTTAGAAGCAAGTTCCAGATAGAATGTGACAGCACTAACGTTGTTATTTTTCAAAAAATTGATCAAGCTTGGGGCACAGATGATTGTATAGGTGATTTAGGGATGATAACATAATAAAATTGCCTTCTCGATTGTCTAATTATAGTATTTAGTTTTCATTTGTTCTTTTTGCAAACATGTTCTGTAATATAGCTGATCTTGCGTGGTTCCTCAAGTACAGCTATACTTCCCTGCTGTTGCTGAAATATCATGAGATAATTTATTTGGTATTGGGTTTTGTAACTGAAAATGTATCACTTCATCACATCAAATATGAAGCTTCTTTTCACTTGTGGCTCGTGCTATTTTACCTATCCGTGATGACTTATCATAGCATTGTTTTAATGCATGCAGATCCTTTCTTTTGTTGTTGATTTTCCTAGAATAAAAAATGAAAGGAAAAAAAAAAACAAAATGATAGTTTGAATCCCACTGGTCCTGCCAGCTAATGGTCACAGCTTCCAAATGTGTAATGGTTGGCTAATGATGAGATTTCCTTGACAGGTAGCTTATACGTTTGATGCTGGGCCCAATGCAGTTCTGATTGCACATAATAGAAAGGCTGCTACCCAGTTATTGCAGAAGCTGCTTTTTTACTTCCCTCCAAGTTCCGATGCTGATTTGAACAGGTATATTGTCTTCCAATGTCAAGGTCACAAAGGATTCTGGTGCAATGTTTTGGAGGCTATGCATGATTTATACAACCCCATCAATCAGTTTTCAAATAATCAAACTTTTTTTCCTCAGTTATGTTATAGGTGATAAGTCTATACTAAAAGATGCTGGGATTGAAGATATGAAGGATGTGGAAGCTTTGTCACCACCTCCGGAAATTAAGAATGCCCAGAGAAGCAAAGGAGACGTCAGTTATTTCATCTGTACGAAACCTGGTAGAGGTCCTGTTTTGCTCTCTGATGAAAGCCAGGCTCTTCTCCATCCTGAAACTGGGCTGCCCAAATGAACTTAGGAGCACATTTAACTTTTCATGCACTTCTGTACTTTTTAGTCTTCGTTGACCAGAGTTGGACACTTCTGTGAGCCTGAAGTGATTCTCTCAACCGTTCCTCGCAAATTTGCAGTTAATGCTGCTTCTGCCTTGCATTTGTAATTTATTTTATATTTCAGTCCATTCAAGTTTTCGGTATCAACAATGAATAATCTATCCGTTGCTCCTTCTAGGCTTCTTTCAGCTATTAGCCTTAAATAATTTTTATGATGTTTCCGAAATTTTGTATCAGTTTCTGTCATAAATCAATAAATTCTTGGTTTTACCTGTTATGTTTGTTATTTATCTTCATTTTTGCCAGTGTGCTGGCACTCCCGACACAATTCCCCTTAAAGGCTCCAAAGAATCAATAGATTATCGGCTTACCTGTTATGTTTGTTCTTGATTCTGTTTTCTTTAGCTTGCCGGGCATGCTATTATGCAGGGGTTTTTTTGGCTATACTGTGGTGTTAGATATTCCAAAGTTGATCTGCCTCGCATTCGCAGCTTAAGCCACTTTATCATTGGACTATCTAATGGAAACGCCATCCAGCTAATGCTAAGCTGTGAAATGTAGTGTCGAAATATAACATTTTTGCAACGTGACCAAATCTCAGTTGCAGACACGGTTTTTACAGCAGAAAGACATACAAAATGTTTGAACATAATCAGGGATGCACTGTTCACCCACCTAGCCCTACCAGAAGTAGGATCAATCCCTTCCCAGAAAAGGAACCTTCAAAATCTGTCCAAAGTTCTGTGGGTTTGCGGTGAATAAATGTCCAGCACCAGGAACCTCATGGTAGTTAATCCATGGAAGTCTTTGGGCAATATATCGCTGCAAGCTAAAAGGCACCATTATATCTTCATCACCCTGCCATAGATGAACTGAGCCTTCATTGTTAGGAAAAGGATTCTCAAGGTCCATAGGATCAAATTCCCACTTCCCAAATCCAATCATCATGTCTCGATGTAAGGATTCAAATACTCCTTGCAGCGTTGCTTGTGGCTGCATAAAAAGAGAGAGTAAAAGTCCAAATGAGATGGGGTTTATAAGAATTCTGGCACGTTACTATCCATTCGTGAATGAAAAACAACGCCTATCAGACTATGGCAAGATTATGCATGAGATGATGGAATATCTTTTTTTCGCCTCCACTTTCAGACAGAATTTATTAAGATACTCATGGTTTGTGATTCATTTCCTTGTAATGAAAAAAAGAGAGTAACAAGAAAATGAAGTACCCTATTGCTTCTCTTCTCTGCGATCATGGATAGGAGTTCTAAATCCTGGCGGGATAAAATATCAGGCTTCATGGATATAGCAGCTGATGCAGGAAACCATTTCTGAGTGTTCCACCAGTAGGTGAGCCATGGAGTATGGTGAGCAACAAATAATGCCCAATGATCCTGTCGTATCTGTCGGTAGTAGGCTTCTGCCGATAAGTTCGCAGGAAAGCCAGGCCACCAATAGTTGACAACAGGAGCAATTAGTGTCGCTCCTGATAGCCTGGAAGAAACAAGAGCACATGATTTGAAGCGAAAAATAACAACAGACAGAACTGTGAGGCAACATATCACAAACAAATCTCGAGCAGATTCGTGATACTAGAATACACTTGAGAACATTGACAATTATTTTTCATAGCATGCTTTACTTTCTTTTAATTGAGTTCTTTCTTGAAATTACTGTATTTTTTGATGCAACATCCCGCATTCTGAAAGTTGGCGGAAGATCCCCAATGTAGCAAATTTACCAGAATTGCAAGTTAAACAGTCTCACCTATGAGGGATGTACTTGAGGCAGCCCCAAACCACTTGGCCTCCCATGGAGAATCCCATCACATAAAATTTATATCCTAGTCCTAAATGATCAGCAAGCTCTTCTATATCTAAAGCTATACTTTTAGGAGTTCGCCTGGGATCTGGATCGCTTTCTCCGTAACCTGGCCGATCAAAGGACACAAAGTACAACCGCAGCTCCTCAACAACATCCTGAAAATCATCACATAAAATGAGGGGTAAAAGTTAGATTTCTCCATCAACAAATACAATCTCTTGACCAGTGAAACCTCAAAGAGTAAAATTAAAACATAAATTTAGAAATAAATTACCAGAACGGGTTCTGTCATGCTCATTATATCATGTTTCGTAGAGGCAAAACCATGAACAAGTATGATCTTAGCTCTGGCAGTTTCTTTAGAGACGCCATGCTCCTTGTAGGACAAATGCCTCCCATCCCTCAGCTTCATCCTAGGCGCTGTAATGGGAGGGCCACCTAGGGTTCCACAAATCTTTGGAGGTGGTGGCTGGGTGGCCTGATATGCCCATAACGCCAACCCAAGAAATAAGATCACAGTAACCTCCTTGAGCATCCCTAGGAAAAATGAGAGTTTTTTCACATGCTGGGCCATGAACTTGGAGAAATTTTAATCAACTTGATACTGACAATAATCGCCCAGATTAATCTGATTGTTACAAATTATTCTCAAACACAGCTAAATTATTTTGTTTTACAACATCAACCAAAAATCTGTTTCATTTAACAGGCTAATTATCAGCATTAACAAAGAGCAAAACACACTCTCAGTCATGAAAGACTCTTCATAAATTTATGGGAAACATGTATTACTCCGAAGATCTTGGAAATTAAGAAACAGTCATACTCATCTTGGAATCATATTATCCGTTTCTAGCAGACAATTAAGCAAGCGTTGAAAGATGAAACCAATAAGAGAAATAAAAACAGTAAAGTATCTTCCTACTACATTTCTTATCTCTATTGTTTCAACAAAATAAGATATCCATCCATCCAAACTCTACATAGAAAATTTAGCTAATACTTCATTCTTGTGAGAGTAAAAAACATCAAGAAACTTGGGAGGGAGACATAACAAGAACCTGAGAAATTAACAGCCTCCCCAGTAACTGTGTGCGCGAGGGAAAGGGAACCTGCCAGGAATAAAATGAAAAGTTTCTTCTTTTGAAGCAGCTACTGCAGTTTCTTGCTAACTTCCACCACATCTTATAGCCAAAACTTCACTCAGTAGATAGTGACCAAAGGCAAGAAAAGTGTTAGCTCAAGATAGATAGTAAAATATTTCGACCAGATTCAATATAAACGTACCTACGACTTGTATTTGAATAAGACCCCTTTGACTTCTGATCTTCCCAAGCATTTCTTCAAACCTTATGTTCACGGATGGAAATTATAAAAAAAATGTTTTCCCAAATATAAAATGAATCATCACATACTATTTTAAAAAAGCAACTCCAACAATGGTATTTTGAAAAAATAAAAATAAAACAACATTGCTATCCATAAAAGTTTTTTTGAAAATTCATTGTAAATGATCTCTTAATTAAATTTAATCAGATTAATCAAGCCTTATATTAAATGCTTAGATTAATTAAATTTAACTGAATAAATATCCAAAATAAAAAATAAAAAAAACGTGACATCCATTTTATTTTATATCAACAAATTATCGAATGAATTCTATTATTTATCAAGGATGGCTAAATAATTATAGTAAAAAATATGATTTAGACACAATATTTAAATAAGTGATTTCATTTGATAAATATCTTATTCAAAATATTTTTTTTAGGTTTTTTTATTAATTTTTAATATCAGTATATCAAAACTATATAAAAAAATAATAAAAAATATTAATTTAATATTTTTTTAAGATAAAAATATTTTTAGGAAACATAAAAAAACATTGAAACACCTTTTGAAATCATCAACTTGAAAAATATAAAAAAAAACATTAATTAGCTTTGACTTCGACCAACATCAGCGGCCCCATCAGAATCCCAAAGGGAGCGGCTAACAATTGGTTGTTCTTTTCCTTCCTTGCGTACATGAACAAAGAAAAATCATAATGTATGGTCAATGTATTTTCTCTAGAAACACCATGCTCCTTGTAGGCAACGCCTCCCATCCTTCTCTTTAATTCTTGACGCTGTATATGGGAGGGCCACCTGGGGAACCACTAGTCTTCTTGGGTGGTGGTTGGGTGGCCTGATATGCCCATACCACCAACCCATTAAACAAGACCACCGCAACCTTCTTGAGCAACCGTAGTAAAATGGGAGTTGTATCATGTCATTTGTTACTGACATTAACCAGATTAAATTAATCGTTGCAGATGAATCTCTAACGCAGCTAGATTTTTTGGTTTTACATTATATCAAATCCAACACAAATTTGTTTCCTTGAATAGGCTGTAAATGGATCAACATTATCGAAGGTAACATCGAGAAAAGCCGATCTAAAACAAGGGTTTGGAGAGACTAGCAGTGAAGAAAGACTACCCTCGTAGATGCATGATTTACAGAAGGAAACTAGATCAGAGATGGTCGAAATCAACTTGCAAATTGGAAGGATTAATCATATATACCCTCAGTTTTGGCAGAAAATAAAGCAAGCATTTAAGCGTTGCAGCAAAAATCAAAATACCTTGAGAAACTATTGATTTTGAGAATTCATTTTGAAATTTATTATCCGAGCAATAGTTAATAACAAGAATGTTATTTTCATCAACTACGTGGACATAAATACATATACTATTAAATCCCGAGTCGGATATGGGTTAGGTTTCAAGTCGGGTAGGGTAGTATTCATTACCTGCCCGAAACCTAACTTTGTCCTTTAGGGTTTTATCCAAACCAGCCGCAGCGATCAACAGCTATCCATTCATATCTGTTTGGGCGGATATCCATGGGTTCCATTAAAGCTGTGATCCCTGGTAGCAAACTTTGAGAATAGAACTAGCGTCGTCATACAATCTAGTTGCAATATTGTTTGAAACTAAGAATAGAACAAGGTTACAGTGCCATGAACCTAAGAAGAAAGGCAAACAAATGCTGACGCCTGCTAAGCTCGAAAGAGGGCTAGTTTTTTTCAAGCAAAAGAGCCTTTATAATCGCTTCGCATATCTCTGGGATGTAAGGGAACATGTGTCCAGAGCCAGATATCTCATGGTAGTTTATCCAGGGAAGTCTTTGGGCAATATATCGTTGCAAGATAACAGGCACCATCTTATCTTCATCACCGTGCCATAGATGAACCGAGCCTTCATTGTCAGGAAAGGGATTTTCAAGATCCATGGGATCGAATTCCCACTTCCCAAACCCAATCATCATGTCTCGATGTATGGTTTCAAATTTTCCTTGCCGCATTGCTTGTGGCTGCATAAAATGCAAGGAGATATTCCAAATCAGGCGGGAAGATTCATAAGCACTTGTTAAGGATCAAGTAGCATGTGACCAATAACATTTCTTAGAGTAGAGTCAATCATTTGTTTGGTCTAAATCAATTTCTAACTGAATCTCCAGAACTTCTGGTTCGAAAAACTCTTCTGCTTCTAATATATCAAAGGAAAATTGGAAGTTCTGCAGTGTCTTATTCTTTCCACAAGCCAGTTCCAAAAAACAAAAGGTTCTAAGGCAGCCCCTGTAAAACTAGAATTCCGCCAGTTACTGTTCTCTCCTGGTTAAAAGATCAAAAATTATGCATGCGATGGTAACTTTCTCACTGGCTATCTTCTTCTTGCCACCAGTTTCAGAGACACAAAATATGTCAGGATAAACTTGATTTATGGTTCATTTCCTTGTAATGTGGAAAGAGAGAAAGAAAACGAAGTACCATGTTCATTCTTCCATCTGCATCCATGGAAAGGAGTTCTAAATCCTGACGGGAGAAAACTTCAGGTTTACGGGCTGCAACCGCCGATGCAGGAAACCATTTCTGAGTGTTCCACCAATAGGTGAGCCATGGAGCATGGTGAGCAACACGCAATGTCCACTGGTCCTGAGGTAGCTGGAGGTAGTAGGCTTCTGTTGATAAGTTGGCAGGAAAGCCAGGCCACCAGTAGTTGACAACAGGCGCAATTAGAGTTGCTCCTGCTAGCCTGCAGCACCAGGGGCACCGAGCTTAAAACACATAGTAACTCCAAACAATGATATGAGCCAAAGCAGAAAACGCCACCAATTGTTTACATTGGGCACAAATTATCCAGCAGGTTCTTGACGCTCCAATAAAAGAACTCTGGTCATTATTTTAGATAGCCTGCTTTATTTTCTCACTTCTGATATATTTTTAAATTATTGTATGATGTTCATGCTTTGTCCCAGATCTTAAACAGCAGGCGGAACATCCTCCAGATAAGCACAATTGTCGTCATAACAGCAAGAAAACTGTCTCACCTGTGAGGGATGTACTTGAGGCAGCCCCAGACCACTTGACCTCCCATAGAAAACCCCATCACATAAAATCTGGATCCAAATTCTAAATGATCCGCAAGCTCTTCTATATCTAAAGCTAAACTCTCCGGAGTTCGCTTTGGATGTGGATCACTTTCCCCATAACCCGGCCGGTCGAAGGACACAAGGTGGAATCCCAGCTCCTCAACAACTTCCTGACAAACAAAAACGATACAACCTCTTGACTAATGGAACTTTAAAAGGGCTAAACACAAAGATTTAGAAATGTTGGAATACGTACCGGAGAGAGTTTTTCCACGCTCATTGTATTATGTCTCATAGAGGCAAAGCCATGAACATATATGATCTTATATTTGGCAGTTTCTCTAGAGACACCATGCTCCTTGTAGGCCAAATACCTCCCATCCCTCAATTTTATTCTAGGTGCTGTAATAGGAGGGCCGCCTGGGGTACCGCAAATCTTTGGAGGTGGAGGGTTGGTTGCCTGATATACCCATACCACCAACCCAAAAAGCAAGGCCGCTCTAATTTCCTTCTGCATCCCTGCAAAAATTAGAAGAAAAAAATAAAAAACCAGAGAAGAATTTAGTCACGCTGATGACAGCCCAGAGAAATTTGATCGTTACAAACTTGACGATGAACTTCCATAATTTATCCCCAAGATTTTTCATTTTTCAAAGATCAAATCCACAAAAAAGCTCGTCACATTTTGCCAACATTAACAGAGATCATAACACAGAGAAAATCAGGTTTGAATCAATCAAGAAAGGCTATGACTATAAATTTCTGAGAAATTCAAGAAATTCTAAGAATCATCTCCAGACCATGAATTTCACTGCTTCAAAAGAAAAAAAAAGGGCATGTTCAGCTTAAAACAAGTCGAACAAATATTATCTACTTCCAGCATAGATTGAAGAAATGACTCGGTCATTGCAAAGACCATCCAAATACTAAAATAAACAAAAAAATTGGCATCCATTTGCTTTGTCAAGCAAAAACGTTACTTTATATTTATAAATTTCAAAGTGGACATACCCCACCAACAAACTTAAGTGGTTACTTATGAAGAACAGGAAGCAAAACAACGCAGTCCATGTCTGTTTTGTGCGTGGGAGAGAAAGAGAGGAGAGAAACTGCAAGAACCTGAAATGAAGTAGTACTGAACGAGCTGATAGATTTAGCAATTAAGGCGCCGCTAACACAGCTTTTCACAAAAAAATTGTAATTTTTTTTAAAAAATTAATTTCCTAAATAACATCCTCGGACCTCAATCTTTCGTTGCACGTGGAGAGTGGCAGAGGATAAAGGACAACACATCTTTTTTTTTTTTTTTTAAATTAAATTAAATATAAGGGTTGGTTCTTAAAAGCAAGCAGGTTAAATTAGAAAAAGGGTGCGCCCTCACATTGGGTGGGCAAATGAACTGTGTCGTCATAAATATTAATAAAAATTGAATTGAAAATTAACCATATTGAATGATAATCTTGGTTAGAAAATTAAAAAAAAAATTCTTTTTATTTCTTTTAAATTTGAAAGAACAAAAAAACCAATATTAATCGAATCAAATTTTAAAAAACTAAGTATATATAATAAAAAACAGGAATAAATACTAAAAAAAACTAAATACCTATTAAATCAATATCCACAAAGAACAGCTCTATTAATTCAAATTGAATTTATTTAGGTTTAATACAAGCTGGAAATAAAAAAAAGCCTAGATTTTTTTACACAGTTCAGAATTGATTTCCTCGGCTTCCTTATCCTTTGCAGTATCGTCCCCTATCAAAGCTATGAGCATCGTTGAATTGCAAAAACTGTGCTGCTAAAAATTCATTAATGGCCATGGGAGAACAGCTCATGAAACCTTGCAGTTTCTGAGTGGAAGAACATAGTATATATACATATGGTTAATAAATATAAACGAGTCAAGGGGTTGTGATTTAATTAGAATTAATATTTATTCTCCAATTAAAAAGTTTTGAGTATAATTATTAAACTTATTTGCTGATCAGCTTATAATAACTTGTTGGTTTAAAATTTAATTTATAGTGGATTTAGTTTTTAATCATATTGACAATTAATCTAATCAAACTCAAATAATACAATAAATTAACGCATAATTTGATTAATCTGATCCAGATTAATTAACTCAATTCTATTTTTTGTTTTTATAACAAAAAAGGAAAGCATAAACCTGATGGGACTGTCACTTAACTGAGGGTGGGCCATCGCTGCCATAAATTCCACAGCCGACCTAGAAAAAGAAGAAAAAGGTGCTTCAGTGTTGCGGGCCCCACACTTTCATTATATGTATCTGGTCGGTCTGAGATCTCAAGGTCATCGCTTGCTTTAGATTATAGTCGGGGTTATTCTTAAAATAATTTTTGTTTGATGATATATTATAATAATAATTTTTTTATTAAAATTTATTTTTAATATTAACATATCAAACAATTTAATAATTTAAAATTAAAAAATAAATATTTTTTTTTAAAATATAACTCAACCACAAAAATAAATACTGTCTTTATTGTGATACCATGAAAGCTTTAAAAATAAATAAATTTAAGTTTTTGTTGTATTTTAAGATAATTTTTTTAATTTTTTATAACCAAATAATTGTTTAAAAAAACACATCCAAAAGCGGAGTGGAAGACAATAAGCTGCTGTATAAGAAGATGGAAGTGGGGCTCTTCCTCCCTCGAATGAGAAGGTTTCACTTGGGGTAATGAATTTTCAACTAAAAAGACCTGCTCCAACAACCAAAATAATTGCTCATCAATAGACAAAATCTCGTCCTTCAATCTCAAGTTTAGAAGCCTAAATAACGAGGTATTAGTTGGGTTTTTTTTTAATATTTTTTCTTTAAAACAATACAAAAGGCTGGTGGGTGGTCACCCCTTCAATAATGTACCATTTTAGAACCTATACGTAGAAAAATCACAGCTCTAGGACAGATACCAGGACGAGGCGATTGAATTCAACCCAATGAGCAGCTTCTGCAATATGCATAAGCTAGGCCCTGTATGTTTGATTCAACCTAATGTAGAAGCATGCCAGCAAACTCCAGAACATGGTTGTAGGTTCTTAGACACTCACCTTTGAAGGATTCTTGAAAACTTTCTAAAGCATACAACATGTTAAAAAATAATATAATTTTTATTTTGAGATTTTATTTAATAATTTAAATTTTTAAATTGAGATGGTTATTAGATATAATATTAAAATTTTAATGATCAAGTGGTTATGAGTTTGAATCTCACAATTCTTATTTATTTGATAAAAATTAAATATAAATAATATGAATTTGCAATCGCTTTGTCATTAAAGCTTTGATGCTATGTTAAAGAACTATCTTAACTTAAAAACTTAAATTATAATTTATATTATTCTTTAACACACCATCTTAAATAAAAACCTTATGGGTTTGAAACTTACATTGATTCATATTATCTTATGTTTAATTTTTATCAAATAAATAGAGATAGTAAAATTTGAACTCGTGACTGCTTGGTCATCAAATCTTTGATATCATGTTAAAGAACCATTTTAACCCAATAACTTAAGCTGTTAGATGAAATTTTAAAATATAATTTATATTATTTTCTAATACGCCCTTTCAAGTAAAAGCTCTTTGAACTTGAAACTTATATAGATTCATATTACCTTATATTTAATTTTTATGAAATAAATGAGAATAGTGAGATTCAAATTCGTGACTGCTTAATCATCAAGATTTTAAAACTATATAAAAAAACCATCTCAATTCAATAATTTAAACTATTAAATGAAATTCTAGAATATAATTTATATTATTCTTTAATATACTCACATTTCACTCTTAAACATTCCATTTTAATGTCATGGAAGAAAAAGAAGAAGAAAACCTGATCGAGTTGCTGATTAGCTCTGGCTCTTAAAGGAAAAAATCTAATGGCTAAAGGAGCAAGTGGAGTTGCGTTGGTTGATTGGTGTTGGATGTGACTTGCTTCATGAGAACGAAAAGTGGGAATTGAAGGCAGGCGGACGATATTTTTTCACAAGGAACATGGCATTGTGAGGATGTTAGGAGATCCAAACATTCAAACACACATAAATTTACGTGGTTCGGCAACTTGCCTACTCCACGGAGCTACTAGTTTGTATTAATCAAGCTCAAAAGCAATACAAACAAGAAAACAAGGAGGAGGAGAAAACTTCTCAACTCAACTCAACTCTCACCCTTAGCTCTCTCTCTGTGTTTCTCTCTATTTCGTGCTCTATCTCAGCTATCAATGCACATCTATTTATAGCTGATGAGGGAGATGATTGTTCAACAATGGTGGGCAAGTTAGGCACCTACCATTTGACTATGACTTCAACCATGGCTGCCACCGTCCATTTGTATCCACACACATAACAGAGGAGTAGCGATGGTTCGTTTCCACATGAGCTTGTTGAAGTGAAAAAGACCTTTGTTAAGAATACCAACAACCACCATTCATCTTGAACCATATATATGCACCACATTTCATCATTAATCTTCTTCATAAGCTGTTCATAATCCTCTGCTTATGCAGGTATCTCCTTCTGTTTTGCTATAGTCACTTGATGGCACGAATCTGATGTAATTATTGAGTAGATAATGTAGGGACTTGATCAAAAGCATTGCGGTGCTTGAACTTTAACCTTTCTGTAGCTCCTTTGCTGTGCAGCCATAATAGGAGAAGGCCTTGATAATAAAAGCTGAATTCTATACCATATATCAAGAAGAAACTTTAGATTCCAGTTTGTACTGTGAGGAAAGGAAAAATTGAAAATTGCAGCATGGCACTACCATCTGGTTTTCTTGTTATGGAACTTTCATGGGCTAACTATTTAGATAGCTGCTCTCCTTTTGTGCAAAAGTGCAAGAGCATCAATCTGCCACAATAGCAAGTGTGTCGTTTTTTTTTATCACAGATCTGTCTTCGATTCAAGATCTTAATGATGCATCAATTGATTGATCTAATGCTGTATATTGAGTTCAGGGAGCCGATGCACTGACCAAGTTTGTTGGATGCCCGGCTCATTATAAAGTTGCTAAAGGGGCGATCAAGCTTGCTATTCGGCAGTCTTTTCTTGGTATAATTTAGTTGGCAGTTTTTTATTTTATTACATTATATTCTCCTGTTTCTAGTGCCTCTTTTCTGCAATCAGTTTTGTTGACAGAAATTTTAAGATTTTTTTTGGAATCTTCTGCATCTGCAGTATCCACTGACATGGCTCCTGGAGTACACCCAGATTTTATAAGCATGGAGAAAACCAATGGCCTGAAATGCAACAGGACTTGTTATCAATCTCTCTCTTTTTTGCTTGCAGTGTAAGAGAGAGATATGCGCAAGGGAAGATATACAGACATTACGTGCAAGTATTTCAAGGTATCCTATCATAACTTTTCAAGTATAGACAAGAAGCAGCAGTTAGATTAAGCTGTGTTTAGGCTCAACCTAGATACAACTTTGGCGTAAAAGAGAGACCAGAAGATTTCATTTAATAATTAATCATCAAATATAACTTCACAAGCACATTTTTTCCTCTAAAAAGAAAGACTGGCAAGAGTTTCAACATGTAACTAGGCACTCCATGCTCTGCACACAACGAACAAAGGGGGAGAAAAGGGAGGGGTCCACGAATCAGGGCTTGTCAGAATTAACAGGATTTGTTGTAGAACTGGAGCTTGCCTTGGAGTTTGTCTTGGAGAGTTTCTGCTTCAGCTCTGACAACAGTGCTTGATTCTCTTGGTTTAGCCGCTGAGCTTTCTTCCTTAGCATCTCATTCTGTTGGATTATATAACAGTTCTGCAAGTATAGCTGCGAGTTTAGCTTTTCCATCTTGAACACCTGCTATTACACCTGAAAATATTGCAAAAACACAGATCATTAGCAAAGATGGTGCCCAACTATATACAAATTGTTATGAGACAAGGAGTTGGGAATTTAATTCGGGTACCTAGAAGTCTACTGGATAAACCTACCTGTATGCCTTAATAGGAAAAGAGTCCAAGATTAGCAGCATACAAGAGAGAGGGATGATTATACGTATCATTCCAGAAGTGTACATGTATATATTCACACACACACATACCACGGGGGGTTACTCAAGACAAAACAAGGGATTTGAAGACAGCATGGTTCACCCAAGACAGCAGACACCCCATCTGCAAAGCCCTCATGCCTGCCTTTTTCACGTAGAATAACTCGATTATACGTGTGTCTTTAACCGTCTATAGCTCATGGGATCTTCACTGGCATATTCAAAAGAAAGAGGGTCCTGTGGATTTTGTTAGAGCAACGCACGTAGAAGGAATGTGTGTGGTAAACATGATGCACGAAAAAGTGAAATTTGTGTACCAGTGGAAGCAACTTATAAGAAGAGGTGTTTAAATCTACATGTGTTGGCCTGTATTAGTATCCTTGGTTTAGAAACAACGAAGATTCGAGGGAAATTTCTCGTGAATACATCAGCTTAAGTAGATGGATTACCTAAACTCCATCGAAAAAAACTCTGTCGAGGTTTCTCGTGAACGACATTGATGCAAATAGACATTAATTACTTGAGATTAAATTTAGAAAAGAATTTAATCTCGATACATGAGAATTTATGAGATTGGGAGGAAAAGATGATGCTTAGGGAACAAGATGAGGAGAGGGTGTTTTTAGCACGGAGAGACGGGGTGAGCACGGGAGGCAGCTGAAGTAGGGAAGGAAGGTTTTGAGATTCATGTGACAGCAAGCTGGCTGAAGGAGAGCAATTATCTGTTGAGTTTCTTAAATGGCATGTCTAATGGTTGCGGCTTAACTGTCTAGCTTTGGCCAAAGATGTCTGCCCCCCTTGTCCGCATCTTGTTCATTTTTTCAACATCCTGTGAGCCAAAACACAGTCAGATCCTGTGGTTGTGACGTCATGCGAAGAACTTGTTTGTTTTTATTATATAAATGTTGTTTTTAAAATTTTTGATTTTTGATTTAAAATTATTTTGTAGTGTTTTTTTAATTATTTTAAAATGTTAATGTCTAAAATAAATTTTTTAAAATAAAAAATATTGTTTTTATGTATTTTTGAACAATTTGTTTTTTTTCAATCTTATTTAGTGTTTATCGTATGGTTTTACATGAAATTCACTAAAACTATCTCTTGAAAGCTAAATTTTAGTTAGGAGAAAGCTATCATTTATAATTTCTTTTAAACCTGTAATTTTAAACTGCAATTACAAAAGTAGCATTAATTTTTCCACTCTCAAAAGTACAAGAAGAAAAAAAATGATAATTACAATTTTTTTTTTTTATAATTTGATATGAATTTCACCTTTTCACTTTACTTTTATAAGTTACCCTTTTCATCTTGTAGTTTATATATTCCTCAACAATACATTTAGTTTAATTTGAGATGTAAAATTTAATTTATAAAAGTATGAAAAGAAAGTTAATATGCTTGTTTCTAACAGATTTGCTATAAACATGTCATAACATAACTATAAAAAAAAAAAATGAAAAAAATGAAAACCTAAATCCTAATACAAAAACTTCCAAAAAATCAATTATAGTTGAATGCTAATAGCTTGAGTCACTGGATCATGAAATTAAATTGCTTTTATTTAAATAAAATAATAATTTATTTTATTTTTATACAAAAAACTCAAATGATATTGTTTATCTAGTTGTGTCTCACTCGTGTTTAACTAGATGAATCAAATAGTAAATTAAACCTCCACGACACATTTAACTTGGTTAATTTTTGAAACAATTTGATGAAAAAATAACCCGTGCAAAGCACTTTTAAGAGGTTAATAGGCAGGTTTAATAATTATTGATTAAATACACCACATCCATTAAATACACTTGTTACGTTAACGACCGTTATTTTAAACGGTGAGACAACCTAACACTAGCGTGTCCATTCATGGGTGGTGGTTACGGAGATAAGGCTCCAAAGGAAGACCCCTTCAGAGGGGAGAGGAGTGAAAAAATAGATGCCACTCGGTGGCGCAGGTTCATTTTTTTCATCCAACCATGAGAAGAACTCAGCTGCGGACAGTCCGAACTATGGCAGCCACGCATTTGCGATCCTGACACTCCACACTCCACAAGATTCAAGCATGGTGAATCCCACCGATCATGGGGGCGCTTCGTTCGCACAGAAAGACCAGATCGCTACAGATGAACAGCTGCATTAATGGTCTACAAAACTGTCACCATCTTTCCCCGTCCCCTAGGGTGGCTAAGCACACGTGCCATGATCACTGGGCATAAAATTTTGAATGGGCGAACAGCCGATCAACAAGCTTACAATCTTCCACATCCTGATGGGAACATCAGTGCCTGCACATTTCCGGCACACGAGAATAAAACACGCAAGGAAGCAGGAATAGATTACAAATAACTTCACCCATCATAGATAGCAATCAAAGATGCTGTCACGGTAAAAAAGAACTGTTCCTCTAATACATGAAGCGAATTGCTTCATTATTCCTTCAAGTCAAGTGTACAGCAGAGTCAGGCGTAATCAGAGTTCTCTAAGGAGGCAAGCCGCGACACGCCTAAAACATGCCAACTCTGATAGAAATGTCCTTCAAGCACATCCCCTTTGGCCCTTATGGTCTGTAGGGATGAGGAAAGCAAATTAATTTATCTTATATTAAAAGATGTAGACAAGTCTAAAAGATAAACAACATGAGCAACGTGACAAAGGGATGTACCTTCAATTAGACTGAGCGCGCTCATCCACAACTCTGACAATTCTTCTTCCTAATTTGATTCTTCATCATCATCAGTGACAAAACAGAGCTCCTGTCCAGTAATACTAGTTGATCTGCCAAGCCCTTGAGCTTCTTCATCCTTCACCACATGGAAGAAGCCTCACGCAAAACCGAGACTGGTGGAATGGATCACTGGGATGTTCATGAGAAGTATTCCCCGCTCCAATCCAGCTCGGTTCTCTATGCCTGCACTCCTGCCAATTCAGATATGATGAGCAGCTGTATCAGCTCATCAATATTTCAAACTAAAGTTCAGGCTGGCAGGGTGCAGGCATGGCCCAAGCCCCTCATCGGGGCCGGGCTAAACCAAAACTTGCATCAGGTTGCTGTTGATGAGACTGTACAAACACATAAATGGTAAAAGGAAATCAATACCATAACCAAAATCAAACAATTGAAAACAGAAGCTGCCCAAATCACATTCAATGCAAGTCACCAAACCAATTTTACTTTTAGAGACATCAAATGATACAAGCTCCCCCCACTTTCTTCAGGAGGGGAGGGTGTTTCAGGCACCCTGCATAAGTTGCAGTAGGCATCTTTTTGATCAAACAGGATCACAAGTAATGGAAAATAGGGAAATTATTAGGTGAACCTGGTCCATCACTGACCACCCAATTGTGAGGTACACATATCTAGCCATATCAAGAAACCAAATAGTTTCTCTCTCCTCTTAATAAAAAAATCCTTTTTTTTTTAAATAGCCATGGTTATTATTTGTTTATTTTAAAGTTGATGACCTAGATAAATAGAATGATAAGTCCCTTCAATTGGTTGGCCCACAGTTTCAAGTAGTGACCTAGTATCACGCTGTAATTTCCCTTGAAAATACTATCAATGAGTAGAAAGTTGAATGTAGGGAGCCTAAGATCATCAAACTTGAGAAATATCTTACAAGTTCGATGATAAATATTCCTCATACTATTGTACTGAAAAACACCTTTCATAGAAAAAAAGAAAAGATTACTTCAATTAATGGCGGGAAAATAAAGCCACCCTAACTGGCACACCTGTGAAAAAGGCTGAACATGTTCATGGGGATGGATAAAAGGCATTCCTGGGTGTTGACATGGATACTGAGAGGAATGCAGATAAATGGCAGATGCAGAACGTGCACCAACATGATTTGGATTAAATGGTGGTATATGAGTATCAGGATGACCATATCCAATCCCTGCAGGGGTTGATGTTGCAACCCAGGGTCCTGGTACATGTTGAGGGTGAGGCCGACGTTGGTGTTCTGATGATATCTGAGGCCTGTGGGTGGACCCAAGTTGTGGAAATTCAGTGTTGTAATTCAGTGCAGGAGTGTACATAGGCTGAATGGCATAAGGTCCTCCCCCATTGAATCCAAAACCAGGATCAAATCTTTGCATATACCTGCAAGAACATTTCATCATAATTTTGCTCTACTCAACAAAGACAGATCAAGTTCATTGCTGTAGTAAGCTAATCAACATCGCAAGAACAATAAATTCGTTTTCAGACTAGACACAGTAATTTCCAACCTCCAACTGCGGGCACTCAGGTTACTGACTTCAGCTATAAGGGATATAAACACATTTAATGCTAAAAATGTATATGTTATTAGGTATCCCTTGCTCTCATTTACAGTACCACAGTTGGATTAGCTAGCTATCCTCATTTTAATTCAAAACATTGCAAAGGGTGAAACTCCCATCAAACAGCAAACAGAAAACAATCCACAGACATTGAGCATTTAAACATGGAAAAGAAAAGGAAAATTCAACCTACCACAGCAGTTATAAAGCCAAAATTAGTGAAGAGATGGCACATCAAAATAAGTGCAATACCGATTAACATTTTTGGAGAAACTAATCCACTGTTAAATTTCTGGCACAATTTGCAACATTGTTTTACCCTCTTTGGACATGTACCTATTTCTCATCAATTTTCTATGTTCAAATGGTCTTTATTATTAATTTTTACCCTTTTTTTTCCTCACATTCCTTCCCTTTCTCATTTAAGTTTAACAACCAGATTTGCAGAATGAAAGTGGTGGACACCAACCCAGGGCCTCAAGCAAGCAAAATAACAGGTGAGGTGACAGATTCCTCACCAGAGAAGAAGATTAGAAAATGCCACACTATGAGGAATAGAACAGGATTTGGGAACCTATCCTGACTAAATAAAGCAATCTATGAGAGATGGCAGAAGAAAAGCAAGGACAGAATACCTGTCATAGCTTCGATCAAAGTCAGGGTCCTTGCGCTCAACCTCACGGTCCCGAAAAATGGCCACTCTGTTGTTTGGTCTGTACCTACCAATTGGCTCCTTCTCCATCCTAGTCCTAGCTGATCTACCACTGCTTGTGGATGATTCAATTAAACCCCGCCCAGAATTTAAATCAGAAATCGCAGGAGCAGATTTCTCTTCTGACTTTGATGGGCCAAACGAACCATGCTGGGAACCATCCTGCAATCTTGGTTCACCTTCTGGTTTCCCAGTAGAACCACTGCTGGAACTGCTAGAGTTAAATATCCGCGCACGTGCCCTGTTGTACTCCTCTTTTCTTTCCTCCACACTTTTGGAACTATTTGACTTCGTGGAATTTGAATTTGAATTGTTGGCAATTTGAGAGCGTTTCTGTGGCCTTTGCTTAATTGCAACCTTAATAACATCACCATCTTCCGATGGCAAACTCAAGGGGATGTCAGCCAGGCGAATCAAGGGAAGGCTACAGTCAGAAGTTTTGCGGACAATAATTCTGGAACCAGAGCCATCAGGTAAACTATTGTCTAACAAAACCATTGATTGCAGCGAGTAATGCTGTGCCACACGATGTGCTGCTAGCCTTAAATATGAAGTAGGCAGCTGCTGAAATTCTAATTGTTGTTGGTTTGGATCACGGATAAACTTTTCTACATCTTGTTCCATCCGCAAAACTGAATAGAAGATATACATGAATTTACTTGTATGAAAAAACAGGATATATAAAATACTTAAATCACATAAAGAAAACAAAAACAATGTGAATGATGATAACTAGCAGGTCATCCCTACAGTTCTCATAATACTGATTTTTGCAAAAAGAGAAACTCTGAACTCATAAGATCATTATCAACTGCAACTGAAAAAATCTAAATTCCTGATAAAACCCAATTCAAAAAAATAACTGCAGGCCCCAAATTTGGGCTGAAACCAACTTCACATTCTACTGAAAACCCCAGCCCATCTCCTCTGCACCCCTCCCTCCCAAAATAAAAACGGGAGGGCAACAACAACAACATACCAAAAATAAATAAATAATAATATTAATAAATAAATAAATAAATACACAAACACACAGACCAAAAAAAGCAGTCTGTAGGTCAGCCACGCCCCTTCTTACCAAGTCAAAACCAAGACTTCTTTTATTGAATCCAGTTTATTTGCTTTCCATTGAAAATACTCATAAATCTTTCCTACACGTCAGTTTGATTATTAAGAAAATAATCTCCTCTCAAGAAATCTGACTAAAACTACCTGAAAATTTCTGAGCACAAACGTCTCCAAGCTTTGTAGTATAATATCTTCCCATTCTTATATCCCAGCCATCATCATACATCTAGAAGCATTGCTCTCTTCAAAGGTACGACATACAATTTTCATCTCATCCATAATCATCCACAAGTGAAATTCACACATTAACCACGTTACAACCAGTAAAAAACACCATCACTCACGAAATACCCAGCAGAATCAACACCATCCTATCCATTAAAAACCAACTGCAACTAAATCACCACCTAATTTAGCTAAATCACTCGCTACTCTACCCATTAACATGCATAAACAAAAAGAAAAATCTCACACAGCTCTCATACAAAACTAACGTATGAAACAATTAACACATGTTAATCAAAATTAGAAAAAAAACTCACTTGAGAGCCGTTCGCGAGGATTTTGCAAGGCCTCACGAAGAAACTGATCAACCTGATTGATAACATCATCGGTTACTTTCTCACCCGGACCGAGAGAACCCGAAGCCGAACGAGCTGGCTGGTCTTGAGGCTGTTGCTGTTGCTGTTTAGAGTCCTTATTAAGCAACAAACGACTCATCGTCTCGTCCAAATCAGCCACCTCCCATGACTCGGGGGCTCCGAGATCATCCACCACCACAGAGCCCTCCATGATTACAACAAATAGACCCAAAAGGTGAGAGAGAGAGAGAGAGAAGTAACAATTGTTAGAGTTTGGGCGACTGGATTGTCAGAATCATCAAATTAGGGTTCGATTGGGAATCTTTTAGGTTTTGTTTCGGAATCACTTGATTTCATGTGTGTCAGTGTTAGTGTTAGGGTTTGTGTTTCGGGGAATATTTTTGGAGAGAATTTTTGATCGAGAAAGAGAGATTGATGATAGGGTTCGACGATTGCGTGTGATTTTTGTGCAAGCGACGATATATTGTGAGTCACACGTGGCGTTTAGATATCGGTGAAGAGAATTTGACGCTGCGTGCTTTTACATGTTTTTATTTTATATTTGTTCCCTCTTATGCTTCATCTGATTTGGGTTCTGTTTGGCTTCGAGCTTGAAAATAACAATGCTTGATATTGCACTTGTTTTGTTTTTGTGGTGTGATAGTGATTTAAAAAAAAATATTTTTTTTATTAGTTAAGTTTTTAAAAATAGTTTTTAATGGAATTTATATAAAATTATTGTATATAATGATTAACCAGAAATATTTAAAATTGTATTTAAAGTAAAACACAATTTTAGTTTCCTTGTATCCATTGCATGGGCGAAAAATTGAATTACATTTTTATTGAAAAATGTTATTTAACTATTTTCCATTAAAACCACACTTACAAAAATAACATATTTTCTTAAAAAAGTCTCATAAGAAATTAAATTAGTAGATTTCTAGTGCACCACTAGAAAGATGTTGATCCAAAGGGACTAAAATAGTAGATTTCAATAAACATAAGGATCAAACCACACCTCAAATTTTCAATATATAATCTCAAAATCGACGGTCCATAACCAGCCAATTCCCTGCCGCTAAAGCTGCTGATCTTTACCTGCTTTCAATTTATCTACCCCTACTCCTCGACTTTATTACGAATACACCATCACCATTAAAACGCTCGACGCTTTGCATCTCCTGCATCGATTTCACATTCAAAGCGAGCCTCCAAGAGAGAAATAATGAAGGGTTTTGGCAGATTAATATCGCGAGCTCTATCAAACCAAAAAAGTTTCGAACTTTGCAGAGAAATCAACACTACATGTCGTTTGACTCCTCGCCGCTTTATACATGTTTCATCAGCAACGACAGCGTTTTGGCACAGCAGCGGTGGTGCTTTCCCTGATTCGAAAACGTTGGCTTCTTCTTTGCATCCTGAGAAATTGACCGTTCTGACAGGTTGTTCTATTATGATTGAAATTATTGTTATTTTATGTTATTTTTACCTTGTGGTTTGAGTTTTTATGTTTTATGTTAATATTTGTTTTGAGGTATGTATAAGGGTCTCTCTTTTTTTATAATTTTTTTGTAACGTGGTAATAAAATGTTTTGTTAGAGATTTTGACGAGTTAAGTAAGGAATTGAATTAATATCTTTATTTTATTGGTTAGTTAGCTTAGTTACTTGCAGTTATTGGGAAATAACAACACCTAGATTATTGATTTTACAAACGAATTTTGGGGTATGCTGTAAGGATAGGAACTTTAGAGGTTATAGTGTTTTTTTAATTCTGTGTTGATTAAAGACCGGTGAAGTTATGTAAGCTGAGGTGTGATGGTTTGCACAGGGCAGAGGAGGACTATGTTTATACAAACTCAATCCACACCAAATCCATCATCCCTTATGTTTTATCCTGGGAAGCCGGTGATGGATGTAGGAAGTGCAGATTTCCCAAATGCACGTTCAGCTATGAATTCTCCATTGGCTAAAGCTATTTATGGAATCGATGGTAAGATTGAACTAGTTTTGTTCTTAGGTAAACGTAATGCTATGATTGTTTATAATTTTTTAACCTGTACCCTGTATTGTTTTTTCACAGGTATCCATCGAGTTTTCTTTGGATCTGATTTTATCACCATAACAAAGTCAGATGATGCTACTTGGGAATTCCTAAAGCCTGAAATATTTGCAGCTATCATGGACTTCTATTCTTCTGGAGAACCATTGTTTCTAGACTCACAAACTGCGGCAGCTAAGGACACGGCTATTAGTGAGGTATATCTTTAGTTTACTGATTTTTCAGCTGTCCACAAAAATGAAGCTTGCTGCTTCGGATTATGCTTGCATTTCATATTGGGTGGTCCTTGGCATGTACTTATGCATTTAAAGTTCTCCCTGGGCATTAACTTATTGTAAAGGTGTACTCATGTTCACTTTTCTATTCCCCCCTCTCTCAATTCTCTTTTTAATGAGTTTAGCTCAGGAGTAGTGCTGTTTTGTATTCTGTTAAGAAAATCCAGATGTTTGATATAAGAGGTTCTATCAACATTGATGTGTTAAGTTATGCAGTTTTTTGCCATCCATATCCCAAATATTAGAGTTATGAGTAAGTGAACGGTGCTTTTCATCCCTTTTGTACTCTTCTGCTGTGAAGTTCAACAGATATTTGCTGATGTTGATTACTGTAAAATAGCTGAATATAGTTTAGGCTATCACTGGAGAGAGAACTGACATTTTGGAGGATTTTATTGGTTATTCTATAATCATCTTAAACTAATTTCAATAGAGCATTAAGCACTCAATGTGAAAATATCAACTCCTGCTAATGCAGGATGACTCAGAAACTGTTGCAATGATTAAAGAGCTGTTGGAGACTCGTATTCGACCAGCAGTGCAGGACGATGGTGGGGATATTGAGTATCGGGGTTTTGATGAGTAGGTTTCTCTTCTCTTGGTTGAACATGTTCATAGAATATTGAATGAACAATCTATTTTGTTACTTATCATTAATTGAAATCTGTATGTTTGCCCTCTACAGGGAAACTGGAATAGTCAAATTGAAAATGCAAGGGGCATGCAGTGGCTGTCCGAGCTCATCTGTCACTTTGAAATCTGGAATAGAGAATATGCTGATGCATTATGTACCAGAGGTAAAAAGTGAAAATCATCTTTGAGATTTCTAAACTATGCAAAATTACACCTTTGTCTGACATTGCAGAGGGTTCTGCACTAAAGTTCAAAATTTGGTATATGGAAATCCACCACCAGCCAAATAATAATTCACTTTGGTCTGTATGTCTGTAATGCGTGTCTGTGAGTTTACTACACATTAACTTAAGCATGTAGGGACAGTAATTAAGAGAGAAGCCCATTGAGAATTAGTGCAATGACAGATTGCATATTTTCAAAAGTTAACAGCACTTACCAGCAGGCTAATGCTCGTTTGGCTGGAGCATTAAAACTTGATTATCAAGCTTTAGGATAATAGAAAAAGACCATGGCATAAATCGATTCTTGACTAGTTCTTGAAGATATTTGGTGGTGCAGGTCACTGACTGTGTTCTCCTGTGTTAAGTACAGAATTTTGTTGATGCTATTATTTCTGATATGTTCTGGATATATTATTGTGCTCTAAAGTGCATGCTGACAAGTAATTAACGTGTTTTTTCTTTAAAAAAATATATTTAGAAAGATGAAAGTGCTACAATTTCTAATGTCTAGAACTCAAGGGATTAAGATGAAAGTACTGCTATTTCTAATGTCTAGAAATCATGGGATTAAATGGGTCTTGGAAATTAAGAGAAACATTAGATATGGCAGCTAAGGGATTCCTCTTCTTCCAGTCTCTCTCTATACAGGAACATATGGATACACATTTGTGCATGTCCTCCTTAATCTCTGTGCTTCCAAACTGCTAGCTTCCTTGCTTGTTAAGCTCTTGAGTTCCATATTCATCCCACTGTTGCCACCTCCATTGCTTTATTACTTTACATTGCCATTGCCCATGAGTTTGCTTAACATCAATTTTTAATTACCTGGCTATTATTGCTAGGAAAACTTCCAAGTGGGAATCACATCTTGGCTCCTTTCTGCTTTCATGTTATATTTACTCAAAGAAAATCTTATGCATGCAGGTGAAAGGTGTGGTACAAGAATTGGATGCTGAAGATGATGAAGCAGCATTGACCAGTCAGATGGAGTAGTCGAGCCCCCATTTTTTTCCTCTCATAACATGGTTGTACACGTGGCGAGCCAAGAGAACTTCTAGTATGCTTCTCTGCTCAGGAGCAAATAAAGTTCATGGTTTCTTCAAATTAACTCGTTATCGGTGGTATCGGTAGAGTTTATGTTTTGTTTTCATGTAAACTAAATATAATTATAGCGCAAGAGTGAAGAACGTGAGAGCTGTATGAGCCTTGTACATCTTGCGGAACTGCTCGCTACCCCCTCTTGTTTCTGTCATTCAATTTGTGCTTCTGTAACATTGCAAAGATTTTTGTACCGTACTTCTATTCTTTCAATTTTCCACCACCATTGATATAAATAAATTTATTGCATAAAGAAGTTGAGGGATGGTTTTAATTGCTTGCTGGTCATGTTAGCTAAGCTAATTGTTTCTGGCTTGTTCTCGAGTCTGTCTATAAGGGCCTGGTGGAAAAACTCCATCTGATCCTGTTCATTGCTTGATTGCAATAATAAATCAATTCAAGACGATAAGCAACTCAATCGGTGAAGCGACTTGCTCATCTAAAGACAAATTATATGCCATCAGCCAACTAAGGAGTGATGCTCCACCACCAACTACCAGGATATTTTGACCTCTAAAATAAAATCTGAGGCTGGAACAGGCTCTTCCCCTCAAGGCAACAAATTATTCATGCATTAACTCTTGGATAATATGATAACATGAGAATCAAGAAACCGTAAACAAGTAACGACGAGCAAACCATGTTTGCTAGCAGCATAATAGGCTGTGGTTGCCTTCTTCCTTTTCCTGGGCAACGGGTAAGAGAAAACAAAGAACTAACCAGGACAAAAACAAAAAAGCTAAGATGATTTATCGTGCTTGAGCATTTGGCTTTTGAATATAAAAATGGGTTGACTCAAAACTAAAATTATTCTAATACACACAACACTGAACTGTCAACTTCATTAAAGCCCCTAACCCTTATAGATTACAAGGGAACCAGGAAGTAACCTCTCATGAATCATGCTTCATTGGTGTCCTTTTTTTAGCACAGTCATCGTCAATTTATGTAGAAGGTTAATTTTGTTCATTATTACAAGACATGAAAAATATATGTAAAATAGATGAAAATATATATTTTTAATTAAACAGATAATAACAAATATATAACAATAGATTTATCTCTTAGATTTATAATGAAGGTCCGTCTTTATTGTTTTCTACTTTTCTATTTCAAGAATGTTATCTATATTTTTATTGAGTATATAGTTTTTTTTTAAATAATGATTAATTCAATACATAAATGTTCAATGACTCTAAAGAGTGAAAATAGTCACTACTATGTATTGGATCTTCCCCTCATGTTTTTTGTTTCCTTTGAAATAATTTACGTTGAGATTCCTGTATTTGTTTGCCAACCTCCTAAAGGAAGATTTCCCCCCTATCAAATAACATGAAAAAAGAAATTTATGAATATATTTCAAGGCCAAATGCCTAGTAAGGGTCAGGTTGGCTGATCTATGGTCATATCACCACCAGCACTCCATCGCCAATCACAAGCAAACTAGCCCTTAACACACGACAACCTTAATCCAGCACGAGAATTCTTGTTGTTAGCACAAGAACCCCTGCTTTACTGCGTTTGTCACCCCATAAATACCACGAGGACTAATCCCTTTTCTCTACCATAAGTCAAAAACATCATTGTCAACTTCCACTTTCTTTGATCTCCGACCCTGTTCTGACATCATTTATCCATCCCACCACTTCTGGTAGTATTTCTTTTGTTTCTTGCAAGAAAAGTGCTTAGTTCTTGAAACCTTAGTGATGGTGTTGAAGGGTTGTTTAGCTGGGTTCAAAGAGCTTAGGCCTTTAGTACACTTGTTGTTGCCACTATTTTTTCATTGGATTGCTGAGGAAATGACTGTTTCTGTTCTTGTTGATGTTCTTACTTCTGCTTTATGTCCTGGTCAAACTACTTGCTCTGAGGTTATTTATATCAGTGGTCTCCAACAAACGGTAAACATAGGAAATTCTTGCTTTGCTTATTGTTTTTTTTTTTTAACTATAATTTGTTTGGTTTGCAAGGAAATGGAAATGGGGTTCGTTGAATTTTCTAATTCTTTTATATGTTTTAGGGCTTTGAGTTGATTAAGCACTAATTTTTGTAACTTAAGATATTTTGCTATCTGGGTTTGTGGGAACTGCCAATTTCCCAATTTTCATTTTTTGGAAAAATCAAAGGTTTTTGAGGAAAGAGTGAATTATTCACGTAAGGATACTAGGTAGATTCATTCACGAATTTTGAGGATTTGCGTTGCTGCTCAGAAACTGAGCAGAAATTTATGAGTTTCTTTTTGTGGTTTGCATTTCCAGTGTAATCTTTTAAGCCAATCAGGGCATGATCATGATTTTGTGTATCATTAATGCTAAAACGGCTTGGTGTTTGAGTGATTAGAACTCGGGTGAAGAAATTTGCGGTGTGTAGTTTTCATGTTTAACCATGCACTTGAACTGATTCTGAGGATTAGGAAACAAGATTTAAATTCATCAAGCAAGTGATAATTCTTTTTGCTTGTAGGTGGTAGGAATTTTCAAAATGGTGGTACTACCACTCTTAGGCCAGCTTGCAGATGAGCATGGGCGTAAACCGCTTCTCCTCATTACTGTATCAACATCCATTTTCCCTTTTGGTATGTTCCATATTGAGCATTTCTGGTCAGAGGCTAGGATTTATGGAATTCTTTTACACCCTGCTTTTAATTCTTAATTCGATGTTATGGATATACAGCGAAGCAACAGCGGTCTTAACTTATTTAAAAGTTCACACATACACACTGCAATCAAAATTATACTTCAGATTTTTATTTTTCTTTTCTATTTGCTTGTTCTATTGTTTCAGCTGTACTTGCCTGTAACCAATCTAGGGATGCTGTGTATGTGTACTATGTGCTTCGGACAATTTCATTTATTTTAAGTCAAGGGAGTATTTTCTGCATTGCTATTGCTTATGCGGTAAGGGTTGTCGACCATCAATAAAATGTCATGGTTACGGATACTGGGGCATCACATTTTCATCCCTTTGGTAGGCAGATATTATCAAAGAAGAAAACAGGGCTACAGCATTTAGTTGGATCACCGGTTTCTTTTCTGCTTCACATGTCGTAGGGAATCTTCTGGCACGTTTTCTCCCTGAGAAATTCATCTTTGTGGTAAGTAGGATCTGTGAGTTTTTCAAGCACTAGCTGCATGGTTTCTTCATGCTCATCTGTCGAGTTTGTTTTTATTTTTTACTTTATACACACACACACACACACTAGTAACCATCCAGTTTTTGATAAGATTAAGCTTTTCGTTTCAGGTTTCAATTGCTCTCTTGATCTTTGGTTCAGTTTATATGTATTTCTTTCTAGTTGAGACAGTTGAACGGGCTGATAATAGGGAGCGAGATTCAACCTTCTTGACTAAGATAATAAACGTCACTCGCAAAAGATATGAATCAATGAGATATGCAGCAGTGGTAGTGTTTAGAAGGTACTTACTCTTCAAACACATCCATTGATTTTGTACTGCTGTTTTATTTTTGTTTTTTTGAGTGATGTAACATTCTTTCGCCTTTTGTTTTTTCCAGTCCTACACTGAGAGTCATTTCATTCGTTTCCTTCTTCTATGAGTTGGGAATGTCTGGCATCAGCTCAGTTTTACTAGTAAGCTCCTTGCATGTCAATCCTAATTTCAATCTTGATTATCAGAGAAATTAAACCCTTGGAAAACAAGGGTATTGAATCGCAACTTGCTAACCTGCAAGCGATAAAAAAAAAATCATGGGAAAATACATCTTTGAACATATGAATTATGCATGGAAAAATGCGTACTCATTATGAAACCGAGGACCAGCCTTAATTTAATAGCACCAGTGGGCTAATTGTTCATAAGGCTAATTGTAATTTTCTTTTGTGGTGCCTATCTACTCCGTTCTCTGTTTATTTAGATCCCTGTCACCTTCCTATGCAGTTCTATCTGAAGGCAGTGTTTGGTTTTAACAAGAATCAATATTCGGAAATTCTGTCAGTGGTAGGAATTGGTGCAATCTTTTCTCAGGTACGACGTGGAGATAATCTTTCTGCGGTTACATTTACAACTGTGCTTAAACAATGAAAATTGCGGGCTTCTTTCTTTGGAAAGTGGCAACATGTAAATCAAACGTTTATGTATGGTTTCATCCATTCTTCGCTCTCAGCTCATCATAAGCTCTCTATGGAATGTCAATGAACTTGAAAAATTCTTTTGCGTAAACACTTGTTTGTTTTGTGGCTGGCTTCTAGATTTTGGTGCTTCCTCTTCTCAGTCCATTGGTTAGAGAGGGAGTGATATTATGTCTAGCCTTACTTGCATCAATAGCTTATGTAAGTTGCCACTCCCAACTCATCCTAGCAACCAATTCACATGCTGAAAAGAGAAGGAAAATTATAACGGGCGCTTTTTCTCTGTACAGGGTTTGCTTTATGGCTTGGTGTGGGCTTCTTGGGTATATACCTAATTCCTAAGAGTTAAACTTCACATGACATGGAAAAAAAGAAGTTCAATCCTGAACCAATCCTCCACCAAATTGCATTATTTAAACAAGCATGCAAAGTTCTTTAAACATTTCTCATTGCCTAATGCAGGTGCCATACTTGAGTGCCGCATTTGGAGCCATTTATGTCCTCGTGAAGCCTGTTGTAAGCATTATGATCACACTCACTTTTCTTCAGAACCTCAGGTAGAAGGTTTTCACATTCATCATTGAATAATCATTGTTTTATGTTCTGAATTTCTGGACGTGCAGACTTATGCTGTTATTTCTAAAGGATCAAGCTCAGTGAATCAGGTTTGCAGAACCAGCAGTCTAACGTGAATGTTTAGTTTTTTCCACCTTATTTCTTCCTATGAACAAACTTCCCATCTTCTGCTGGTGGAAGAAGCATCTTTTCGTATTGCTCAAGCTAGAGTCAGCATTCTGAGCCCAACTATGCATTCATAAAATGTACACCTGCTTTCAAATGTCTGCATATTTGTGAATGATCCGTGTCTCCGTTGTTCACAAGTTCAAGTACTGGTCTATTTCAGGGAAAAGTACAGGGATTTATTGCCGGTGTCCAATCAATAGCAAGTTTATTATCCCCACTTGCAATGAGTCCATTGACTTGTGAGTTGACGCAGTTTACATTTACCACAACAAGCATTCAATTTTGCTTGCTCATTTATGAATTGTTGTTTCAGCATGGTTCCTTTCTAGTGATGCACCTTTCAACTGTAAAGGTTTCAGCATCATAGTTGCTTCTGTAAGCATGGTAAAGCCTCGCACAACTTCACCTTTCGCGCCCTTCTTCTCCTTTTCTTCGATATTAACCATGAACTATTCTGTTGTCTCAGATGATTGCTTTATGCTTTGCTTGCCTGCTTAAGCCAGCCGAAAAGTCGGGCCATGACCCGGAGGAAGAAATTGAAGCACCACTTTTAGGTGAAAGTTAACTGAGTACCGAACAAGATTCTTCCTTTATTCTTCACGGCCAGATGATGTAAATATCCAGATATCCCTTACATTATGTTTAATGCAGTTACTTTTTGCCTAAAGCAACTTCCATGGCGAAAATTTGCTCTGTTTGTCTCTGTAAGAACATTTCCAATGTTCCTTCCTCTGCACTTTGGGAAATTTACTGATAACCTAAAACAAATACTAACTGTTCATTGACATGAAGTTTTGGTCATCCTCGAACTAGATCTCAGGATGAAAATCTCATTCCTAAACATTCTTTATATTCGAACCACTCAAATGATAACAGTGGTAGAAGAACAACTATCATATGAAATTTAAAGGTAAAAAATAATATATATGTTATTCTGCTTGAAACTGGACTTGAAAATTAATGATGATCTTGAAGTTTGATGAAATTATATTTATATCGAACTTTATATATAATTGTAATGTATAGATATGAGTATAAAGGTAAACAGTTAGGTTTTAAGTTGGATATTGATATTATTCTACCCTACTTGAAACTCACTTGAAAGTCAATAATGATCTTCAAACAAAAATACATTTATATTAAATTTTATATATAATTGTAATTTCTGGATATGAATTTAAGTTCATATCAAATTTGAGTTTAGATAACTGAAGAATATCCAAAACTAAATCTAGTTAGATTTTAGGATCCAAAATCCATCGTAAAGAGTAATTTTGAATTAAAATTAGTGTCATGGATTGCACCAAGCCCAATCCGGAGATGGACATCAATGACTTGCAAATCAACTTCTCTCGCTCATGAAAGCTGAACGACTCGTTGCTTGGCATTCTCCTAAAAACGACCAGAGACAAATCAACGACCATCATTCATCTAAAGCGCCTAGAAAAATAAAAAAAAATACAGATAAGAGATTCTGCTACAACGACATTGAACAGCAAATAGCGAACAGCAATGGTCAGAGGAGCTTGGTCTGTTCTGTAATGAAACCTTAGAGGCTGCCATGGAAACACTCTCACCTTCATTATGCACCACCACTCTCGCTTCCGTTTCCAAAAAACTCCCAATTAAAGCTTCAATTTCCAAACTTTACAACCCTAAAAAGAACAAGAACCACATAAAAACCCAATCTTTATCTTCTTCTTCTCTCATTTCTTGTGTTTCTCTATCAACAAAAGCAGCAGCAACATCAACATCGACACATTTAACTTCAACTAAAACTAACAACCACTGGATAGTTATAATGGAAACTCCTCCAAAGGGAGTCAATTCAAAACCAGAAATAATTGATTATTATGTCAAGACTCTAGAGAGAGCATTAGGCAGGTTGGTGGGTTGGTTCCTTTGTGTTTTTATAGATGACCCGTTTTAGTATTTGTTGTTTTTTGGCCTAAAACCTGTTGCTTTATTGATTTTGAGCAGTGAAATAGATGCTCAAATGTGTATATACGATGCTTCTTGCGATACTCATTTTGGGTTTTGTTGTAATATTGATGAAGATGCTTCCCTTAAACTTTCCAGTAAGGTTCTTCTCTTTTGGCTCAAAATATGTAGAGAATTATGATACTCGTATGGTAGATTTTGAGAGGTTTCTGAATTGTTGTGGATGTGTGTGATGTAGGGTTGCCTGGGGTTTTATCAGTTAGGCCTGACCCAGATTATAATTCTGTGGAAAAAGATTATGGTTCAGGTGTCAAGTTGAGTACACTATCAAATCCACAAATTGGAAGCAAGTTGTTGTTCCCTTCTGGGAATACGAAACATTGGCTGGTTAGAATTGATAAGCCAGGAATTGGAGTTGTTACAAAGGCTCAAATGGTTGATTATTATGCTCAAATACTAACCAAGGTCATGGGATAGTAAGTGTTAATTTTTGAGAAAGAATGCAATCTGCTTGCTATTTATTATATGCTATGGAAGTGACAGGTTGATTTCTTTTGCAGTGAGAAGGATGCTCAAATGTGTATATATCACGTTTCATGGCAATCGAATTTTGGGTTCTGTTGTGAACTTGACGAGGAATGTGCACAGGAGCTAGCTGGTTAGTTAATTCCCTTTCAAGTGAAATTTTGTTTGCTTTTATTATTCTGTTTAATGACACACACCTCCTTGTTTTTAGGTGTTCCTGGTGTTTTATCTGTTCTGCCAGATAAGGATTTTGAGTCGGAAAACAAGGATTATGGAGGTGTGTCCCTTTCTTTTTAGTACTAGGATTGCTGGTGGTGTATATGCAATCATCGATCAAGTTTTATGAAATTAGCATCAGGATTTGCTGCTTGATATTAAGTTATGATACTGTTATTTGAGGTTTCAGAACAGCCAATCGTCAATTTTCAAAGTTTAATGTGATTGAGAATTTTATTCCGTGGCAAATGGTTCTTCTGTAATGTTAACAACATGTAGTTTCCAGGTGATAGCCTCATCAATTCTGCAAATCCATCAGATTCTTCAGAAGCTAGTCAAATAACTCCTGTTAGAACAAAAAAACTTTTTATAACTGGTATGTTGCATCTTTAAATCAAGTTCTGATGATATGCTCTTCAGCTCTTGCTTTTTGTTTGTAAAATACTACCTGCTAGATAGCGCAAGTTTTTGGATAATACACATATGCCTGATTTAGCTAGCTTTGTCATTTATTTAATTGCTTGGCGATCTGTATTTTGAGCAGGTCTGTCATTTTATACGTCTGAGAAAACCTTGCGTGCAGCATTTGAGGGCTTTGGTGAGCTTGTTGAAGGTATGCTTTGCCTTCTTTGTTTGTTGACATGTATTTGTTGCAATTGTCTTTAAAATAATGGCGGTGTATTCCTGTCAGTTAAAATAATAATGGACAAGATTTCAAAGAGGTCCAAAGGTTATGCATTTGTAGAGTACACTACAGAGGAGGCTGCAAGTTCAGCACTCAAGGAGATGAATGGCAAGGTAGGTGTAAAACGAGTCCTTGTTTCACTTTATTTAAGTTGTAACTGTCCAAGCGGTAAGGCTGACCTACATTCTGGCAACCCAACTTGCAGATCATCAATGGCTGGATGATTGTTGTTGATGTTGCCAAAAGCAACCCACCAAGATACAGCAGGGGTCGACCAAGACAGACAAGCAGCATGAGATAGAGGGGGGGGGCCTCAACCCATGTGTGGTGAATTATTGTGCTCGCCAGTCGCCTGTATCATTTTCATTGAATTCGCAGTTCACAAAACCATTAAGTCATTTCGTCATTCTTGTCGTTGTAAACTTGTAATTAAATAATAAACATGTCGTCACTGCAATGATTTTTACTGCATGTGTTTCCATTTTTATTTTTATTTTTGTGCAAACCGGAGTACTTAGCTGTGCCATTGTAGACAGTCCTAAGAAATGAATTAAGTGGTCATAATCATACTTTTCCATAGCCTTATGGCCTGTTGGGAACAAGGGCATAACTGCAAAGCAACTTGTATTTCCAAATCGAGCATGTTCCCAAACAGGCACTTACACACATGCACGAAATCAAGGGATGATGATAGCAAATAATGCCAATATTGTATATACATTTACCATCTTCCATTGCATACATTGATCTGTCATTCAGTCTGGTTCGCCTCGTAGCCCCATTTTTTCTTTTTCAAAATATTGCCCAACTAATTGGGGAGAGCAGAAAGGAAACACCAGACTTCATTAGCCTACAAGGGACATGGTTTTCCCAACATGAGCCACCAGAGATGGGTAATTTGCACTATGTATAACATGTGTTTATCGATTAATCAAAGACTTGCTTCCACTTAATTAAGGTCATCAGCCATCCTCTCCAAACTCCTTCGTGAATCTCTCATGCACCTCGAGATCAGCTTTACTAACTGTTGGCTTCTGCCGTGCAAGCACTTTATCAAAATCTGCTCTTGTAATGGGTGGCAGAAGGACCTGCAGAGTCATCGATTTCAAATATAAGTTGTCATTGTTTGTCACCGAAGAGGAAGCATGCAGCTAGAAGTCACAAACTAAAATGAATTTCCCCTATAACCGGCCATTCTAGAGGGGGAAGTATAATCATGAATCATGATGACATTTCTCTCAGTTCCTCTTGTTGGACGTTACGGAAGCAAGAACAAAAATGAACAATATTTCTCCTCTTACAGATTTCTAACAGTGTCTCTTAGGTACAACCACAGAAGCCATAGCTGTGCTATTTTCTGGGAATGGTTTTCATGTTGAACTCTCTGTAATGGTGCTTTATTCAATCCATACCTTTGAAGCAAGGTCTTGTGCATCAAGTTCTTGTAATGTGGTCTTGACAGCTCCTCGTTGTGTTGGTTCACAAGGAACCCACATGCCATCAGAGCACTTCATGAAATATTCAGCATCCTGGATTTTACGAACAGGTTCAAAGAGTACATCTTTGACCTATCAATGAGAATGTCAGGACCAAGTTTAAAAAGAGGCAACCCCTGACTATTTTAAATTTTCACAAAAGAAAATGTTAAAAAAAAAAAAACTTTTCAAACATTTTGCTCAAATTGGATATACGAATAGGAGTTGAAATATGGCAGAGGCTGATGTAAACTTGACACTTACACAAACTGAAATATCTGAACCGGAAAATCCTTCTGTTTTTTGAGCCAACTTCTCAAAATCACTTTCAGTTAAATTGTGAGGAGTATCACCAAGATGCACCTGCTTGTCGACATACAGGAGGAAGTTAATTTCATGAATCACACGATCACGTTTCAACAAGTCACAAACAGGCTACAATAGTTCTGATGGGCAATACCTGAAACATGTGTTGCCTTGCCTTCAAATCTGGGAGAGGAATGTATATTCTCTTGTCAAAACGCCGCCGGATAGCCTGCAGTTTATTTTGCATTAGCATTACCAACTATGTAATTCTGATGAAAATAGATATATTTCTGTCCATAATGAAGTTTAAAATCTGATGTTTTTCTAACCTGATCCAGTGCATAGGGAGTATTTGTGGCTGCAAGAACAAGAACTTTGTGATCATCACTCCCTACACCCTGAAATGGGACAAGAACCTCAGTTTAAGATTATGACAGTGCTCTTATCAGTTTATGTGGAAATGCAGATTAGGACATTGTTCTTTATCCACATACAGTGAACACAAAGTACCTGCATCTGTACAAGAAGTTCTGTTTTGATGCGCCGAGATGCTTCACTCTCATTACCTTCACCCCTTTGGCCACACAGTGAATCTATTTCGTCAACAAAAATGATGGAAGGTGCACTATCACGAGCCATTTGAAAAAGATTTGAAACTAGCTTCTCACTTTCACCCATCCATTTGGAAACCAGGTCCGAGGAAGAGACACTGCATAAAGACAGCATGTGGGAGTTGTCACCAACTGTGATCAGAAAAAGAGAGCATGAAAGGCATAGATTCTGCCCAGCTTATTGGGATTTATTTATGATTTATAAAAGTGAAATCTAACAAAAGAGTAAGAATTTGCATTTGCTCAAGGTCCTGCCTGATGCACAAGCATTTTACAAATGTCTTGGATAACGATTATTGACCATTGCTTGCAATTGCAAAGACTACCTATCTATATATATTGACAATCAAAACAGAGAATAAGGATAAACTTGAATATTGTTTACGCATTCAAAGTTCCAACACTCTCTTGATGCAATGTGTGTATAGTCTTTTAAGAAACCTCATCAGCTAGTAGTCTGGGCAGTTACGATATCATGGTTTCTACATCACCTGAAGAAAGTTGAGTCAGCTTCTGTTGCAACAGCCTTTGCCAAGTATGACTTTCCTGTTCCAGGTGGACCATATAACAAAAAAGCCCTCCATGGTTTTCTCTTCCCTGAATGCGTGACAGACGAATAACATCCAGACATCAAATATTGTCAAACATAGAATCTTTACCCAAGAAAATGTCATAACATTGGAAGCAGAACACTTCTGTGAGCATTACAACCAAGAAACTAACCAGTGAAAAACTGTGGGAACTTAACAGGCAATATGACAGCCTCTTGCAACGCCAGTTTGGCATTCTCAAGACCTGCCACATCACTCCATTTCACATTTGGCTTCTCCCTGATGATAACAGAATCAAGCCCTGCCTTAAGCTTCGCTTTCTCAGGATCCCCCTTGTCTTTCCCACCTCCATCCTTTGGTTTTGGACTAGTCTTTGGCTGGGCAGGAACCGATGCATCACCATTTGAGGCAGGCACACTCCCACCATTATCAAGAACAGCTCGAATCTCCTCCGCCCTCTTTAGATATCCCAAACATCTTTCCCTAATTGTTTTCTCAATCTGTTGATTCTTCTCATACTTCAATTGTGCTTGAAAGTACTCCAACGCATTCATATAAAGCTGGAAAGCTTTACTATAGTTTCCAGTATCGTCCTCCTTAACTGCCCGTTTTGCGTACTCTATACCATGCTCCATAAAATTGTTGTACATTTTGTTCTCAAAACTAAAAACACCATATAATATATAATCCTTACACCACTCTCCACCAAAAAATCACTCTTACACAAATCAATGATACTTAAAGTTAAGCCTCAATATCTCCTATATCCAGCACAACATCAAAACTAGTACTTGATCCAATGAAAGGTAAGGACAACATCTTTACAAACAAGCAAAACATCAAACATCCCTCTAATTCGATCAGAAGCTGAAATCCCAATACTTGGACGCAAAAAACCTGAAAAAAAAACACTATAATTCAATCAAATCTCAAAACCCCAACACTCAAAGTTTCAGCCTTCACAGTAGTTTTGAGATATACAATTCTTTTTAAAAGTTTCCACCAACCCAATACAGTTTACATTAAAAAGACTCAAACTTTGCAATTAAATATCAACCAGAGAGAATGAACAGAAAAGAAATAGAAAACCCATTAACAGACCTGAAACTTGAGGCTTTGATCAAGAGATGATTATTGGTAATAGTTAAGTAAACATTTGCTTTTTTGTCATCTGTCTCTCTCTGTTTATTATCTGTGTTTATTATAATGTGATTCATGGTTTGATGTTAGACTTCAAGAGATAGATAAGCAAAGCCGACCGATTAAAATGAAATCGTCCTGTCGCTTTCAAATACAGAAAGCAAAATACTATAAAGCCAGCAAAGGAAAAAAAAAAGAAATAAGATATAGTAATTTGATATTATTTATTTCAAGAAAGTAGAGATGTTTTTTTTTTATTGCTTATTTTTTTTTAAAAAAAAATATATAAATGCATTAATTTTACTTAAATTATATTTTCTTTTATTTCTTGTGAAATAATATCAATCAGAAGAAATTATATAAGTATTTTTTTTATTTTAATCAATATTTTTTTAATATTAGATTTAATTTTTATTAAGCTATCACATTTTCATGATACGTAACGTAAGTTTAAGTTGAGTAGATTAATTTGATTTGTTGGGTTAATCTTATTAATTTAGATTTTTTTTAATTATTTTTTTAATTTTATTCTTTAATATTTGGTTGAATTAAATTTCATGATTTATTTTGTTTATTTTGTATTATGTTATTTTGGTCTCATTACTCAAAAATAATACTTAAAGTGTTAATTGAGTAAACTCATGCGTTTTTATGTTTTATTTTTAATTGATTTTTTGTTTAATTTTATTATTCAATATTGAATCGATTAAGAATTAAATTTAATAATATTTTTTTAATGGAGATATCTTGGTCTTATAACCAAGGTTGTTGATTTTAGTATTTTAACAATAATTAAAACAGGTTGTTGTTTTTTTTAAGAAGTTATCCTAGTTTTATGACTTGAGTTATAAATCCTTTGACATTGAGTTTTTTTTTTTTCTTATTGAGTTGTCCTCATCTTATAATCTAAATCACGAGTTTGATAGATTAACCAATTAACTTAACTTTTTCTCTAATTGACCTTTTTCCTCTAATTTTATTATTTAATTTTGTGTTTAATTAGAAATCAAGTTTCATGATATATTTTGATTTTTTTATTTGATTATCTTGATCTCATGATAAAAAAAAGTATTTAATTGGTTAATACAGGTTCATTTGACTCATTTTTATATTATTTTTTTAATTAAAATTTTTATAAATTTCATTATTAACAATGGATCCAATATAAATGATTAAGAATTGAGTTTCATAATTTGTTTTAATTAATTCTCTATGAGATTATCTCAATCTCGTTATCAAAGTTACGAAGTTGGCATGTTAATCCAGGTTAAATCAAGTTATATCATGTCATTTTTTAATTTTCCTTCAATGAAGTTATCTTACTCTGATGATCCGAGTCATAAGTTTAGATGATCAGCTAAGCTAAGGTTGTTTTTTATACTTTTTTTAATTGTTTTCTTTTTCAATTAATTTGCTTTCCAAGAAATTATTTTAGTCTTATAACTTAGGTCGTAGACATGACTATTTAACTTGAGTTGCTTTTTTAAGTTATTTTTTAATATTAATTTAATTAATAATTAGATTTTATAATTTATTTTGATTTGTGTTTTATGAGATTATCATAGTTTCACAACTCATATCACGGATTTGACATGTTAACTCAGGTTAATCTAAATAAATTCAATATATTGTTATTTTAATATAAAAAATATTTCATCTTAAATTTTTTAGTTAAATTATATTTTTAATAGTTATATTGATTGTTTTTGAACCCACGTATCCAATTGAGTTACATTATATTAATTTTTATATGATTTAAATTTTTTTATTAAAAAACTAATAATATTTAAATATTTTTTTTATATATATAAAATTTAACCAGTGACGTAGGTATAACAAATTAATAACTAGTCTCACTCTTACATATTTGTGTGAATTAGCTTCTCCCTCTTGTTTTTGCTAAATAAAATTAAAAACAAAAAATACATCACACTATTTTTTTTCTTTCGTTGTCAAACCTTCAAAATCGATACTTTTAGATGACTTAGCTCCAAAGAAACAAACGCATGGAAGTAACTAGAAGACTCCAGGGGTGGGCTGGAGACTTGGGTGTGAAAGGGTGGCTTGAGTCTTTTTAAAAAATACTTACAAATTGGTCCTTAAAATGTAAAAACTATTCTCATATGCCCCTAATTACTAAATTTTGTCCCCTCAAGGATGGAAAAGTTCTCCCCTCACTTCCTTAGAAGGTGAACAATTCTTTGGTACTCATCCAACTTGCTCAAACCAAACAATTTCTAGCCTCTCAAGAGAACAATAACAAGAACTCTACAGCATCAAGAGTGGCAAAGCCACGTAGACCTTATTTATGATGCCATAAATTCTCATTTAATGTTCTACATAAGAATAGTTAAAGAAGATGTGTCAAATTCTTGGCCAAGTGCGAAGGTAAAAATCCATTTACTTCTCTTCCATTACCATTTATGAATAGACAGAGGTGTGCTCCAAATGACCATTTCAATCTAAGTTTTCAGGATAACTTAGATTTTTGGATATGATAGGAAATCATTGTTGATTAGATAATTATGAATTTAAATTTTATTATTTTTATTATATTTAATAATTAAATATAAAACAATACGTATTATATGAATTTTAAATCATGAGAATATAATTTTTTAATATAATATCAAAATTTTGATGATTAAATGATTATGAATATGATTTTTATAATTATTATTTTATTTAATAATTAAGTGTGGGGTAATGTGAAACCATATAAGTTTTAAATTTAAAAAAATTTTATAAATTAATTTTTGAATGGAAATGTTCATTGATATACGCTAACACACACCGTGAACAAAGGAAAGATCAAAATGAAAAGAAAGCTATAGTCTTGACTCTGGTATCCTAACCTTTCCCAGAAAGTGTCCATAATTTCCTTACTTGATTCTTAGAGTACTGATGAATTAGTTCAACCAAACATTTGCTTAGCTTGGTTTATACTTGCCAGAAACCAGATAGAACACTCCACATGTCAATTATGCAAAGAGAAATGCCTTAAATTAATGTGACTTCGATCTCCTCCATTTCCCTTCATATATATTATATATACACTCCCATACTCCATGTATACTTCAACAACTGCTTGCTCTTCAATGGAGAAACAAGTTCACTTCATCCTCTTCTTGTTTGCCCTGTTCTGTTTCTCTTACATAATGTTTTCAGGTTATATTAATACATTTTTGTTTTTTGCAATTTATAGATGGGATTATTTTTTCTTCTTCTTTGTTTAAAATTATGCTTTGTTAATTATAGGCTTATAATCCATTGGCTTTAGTTGTTTCAGAAGGTCTTGTGAATGGACACCATGACAAAGGATCAGTGAAGCTTTTTGTATTTGGGGATTCCTATGCAGATACCGGGAACTGGGAGAAATTTGCAGCTTCTTGGAAAGAGCCTTATGGATTCACTTTTCCTGGTAAACCAGCTGGTAGATTCTCTGATGGTCGTGTCTTGACAGATTACATAGGTAAGCATTTTTTTTAATAGTGAATTCTCAATCCTAGATGAGTGACATGAGTGTAAATTTATATTTGGAATTCATGGTTTGCAGCTTCATTTCTTGGTATAACATCTCCAGTCCCTTACACATGGAGAAAAACTGTAGAAAAATATGGTCTACAATTTGGGATGAACTTTGCATTTGGAGGAACTGGAGTCTTTGATACATTCATCAATGCGCCAAATATGGCTTCCCAAATTGATTTCTTTCAACAACTGCTTGAAGAAAAAGTTTACACCAAACAAGACCTTAATTCTTCCATTGTCCTGGTGTCCCTAGCAGGAAATGACTACACTACTTATATTCAAAGAAATGGCAGCTTTCAGGTGAGTTTGGTAAACTACCTTCTGTTTTGAGCTTGCGGTGGTAGGGTAGGTAATCTGCTGCAATACAACATAATCGCAATCTTTAATTTATTCTTAGCATCAACTTATGATCCATTAACCAGCTGTTTAATCAGTTAAAATAAGATCAGGATGATAACTCTGAGAGAACTATTTAACAATACAGTATCTTGTTATCATATTGTAGGATTTGCCAGCCTTCACAACATCACTAATCAACCAGCTTTCTGCCAACCTGAAAAGAATACATGGTTTCGGAGTGCGGAAAATAGTAGTAACAGCATTGCAGCCTCTTGGATGCCTGCCGATATTGACAGCCTTCTCTTCATATCAGAATTGCAGTGAAAGTTGGAATACTGCCTCCAAGTTTCACAACCAGAAATTGCAGCAAGCAATACAAAGGATGAACAATGAGAGCGGAAAACACATGTACGAAACACTGGATCTGTATACTGCATTCATGTCTAAATTGAATACAGCACGCCTTGCAGGAAACTTGAAGTTGAGGAGTTTTCTGATGCCATGTTGTGTGGGCGTGACAAGCAACTACTCATGTGGAAACGTTGACAAGAATGGGGCAAAGACGTATGTGGTGTGCGAGAAGCCAGAGTTGTCTGTCTTCTGGGACATGGTACATCCTGCACAGAATGGTTGGCATCAAGTCTATTCGTCTCTGAAATCTTCACTTCATCGACTCTATTAGGATCTTCAGATGATTAGGATAAAATTATAATAATAAGAAAATTATCTTGTAAGATTTGATTGTTGATCAGATCATCCAGCTAGGAAGGTGATTTGTCCTTCCTTTATATACTAATAATTTATTTTCTCCGATTTCTTTCCTCCTTTATAATTACAGATTAATTTACATGCTACACAATTTTCTTTATATACTATATGACACACACGCACACACGCACTATAATTATAGAATCAATACATTTTGAGAACTTTGAAACCCAGATCTTAAATATGATCCATCATTGTAGCACTTCGCACTTTGACAAGCTAAAAAATAAGCCTAGACATATATTTATAGACGATATGTCTTGGTTGTAACATATAGATGATTTCTAATTCTATAAGGTTTTCATTAATTGATAAAAATAATCCTAAACCATAAAATTTTTATTATCAATTCCTTATATAATTAAGATAAAAATTTATACTACATCACAACAATCAAAAGTACAACTAATTAAGAACGATTTCATTAAAAAAAATTAGAGAATTTTCAATTTTACAAATATTTTTACTTCCAAATCAGTTGTATTATTACCTCAAAGAAGCTGTCCTCATTGACAATTTATAAGCAAGGAGGGTAAACAAACCAGATACCCAAGTTGGCATTACAGGATAGAGATCAATCCTCATTTGGTGATGAAACTCATGCAAGCACACCAGTTTTTAAGTGGTAATGACAGGAAACCATCACATTCTGACAAGATGTTTCTACAAAAAATGACAAAAAGAACCAAATTTAGAGTGTGCCTAATTGTCGAATAGCTGGAGTGATCCAGCTAAACTCATCAACCTTCAAAACTTCCATGCAAGAGTCCCGGAGGGAAACCCTACACAAGAATGATTGCTCTCTAAAACTGCACCGTAACTAAAATTTTATAAAGCTCACTCTTCTTGTCTTTGTTTTTCCGATGGAGGGGAAAGGAATCTTCTTGGTTGGTTTGCTTCTTTTATCCATCGCTGATATTTCTACAGGTTAGACGACCGATTAATTTATCTCAAAATGCTTATCTTATATTTCCCTGTATTAGTTTTGAGTCTTGAATTAACACATAATAAGTGATTTCTGATAATTAATCATTCATTTTTTTCGTTGGTAATTCAGCTCAAAATTGTCCCAAGGGCTCTCCAAAACTCTTTGTTTTTGGAGACTCCTATGTTGATACTGGAAATTGGCCTAAGAATGTCAGGGGTCCATGGAAAGAACCTTTTGGTAAAACATTTCCTGGTAAACCAAATGGTCGAGCCTCCGATGGTCGTGTCCTTACTGACCATATAGGTACTTAATGACTTTTCTCTTGTGCTCCTTTATTCTTTCTTTAATTTTTCTTTTCATTTTTAGAATTTAGAGAGCACAAAACCAAATGTATCAAACCAGGACTAGCCTGTAGGGGGGTTAAATCGACCAACCTATAACCTAAATACGATAAAGATCAGTATCGGTGTAAGAAATTTATAGAACAGCTTAAACAATGTTGTTTTGAGATAGAATCGGATTGATTAAGGGTTAACTCGACCAATTTATTACCTGAGAGGTCGGGTCATATGGAATTTGTTTTCCTATTACAATTATGTCACCTAGTTATTAAATCATATTAACACATTTTGTTCCTCATTTGCATTCATGAAATATGCATATCTGCAGCATCATTTCTGGGAATACAATCACCTACCCCTTATCAACTGAGAGATACATCAAAAGGTATTCAGCAAGGATTAAACTTTGCATATGGAGGCAGTGGTGTTTTCCCCACATGGGCGAAAGACAGCCTAACAGTCCAGATCGATCAGTTTGAACAGCTACTCAAAGAAAATGTATGTTGTCAATGTGACCTTGATAGTTCAGTTGCTCTGGTTTCTACTGGAATCAATGACTATTCATTCTATTCTGCAACCAGAAAAGGTTCCAACGATGTGAGTAGTTCTTACCCTAAATAAAGAAAGTTAGACAAATATTTTTTACGATGAATATGTAGCTTTTTAACTTGTATTTTTTGCATTTTTTTTACATGATAGGGACTGCCTGCTTTCACTGAAGGACTTGTGAACCAGCTCGCTGTAGACCTCCAACGTATTAATCGTCTAGGAGTGAAAAAAGTCGTAGTAGCAACATTACCAGCTATAGGATGCTTGCCTCTCCACATAATTCCACCAAATTCATATCAGAACTGCGATGAAGAATCCAACAAAAACGCCAAGATTCACAACCAGGTATTGCAGAAAGCAGTGGGAAAATTGAACACTGATGATGGAAACAAAAACACGTTTGTAATTCTAGATCTCTATAACGCTATGGTTTCTGCTATTGACCACTTCAGACAGGATGCAGGTAATTTCTGTTCATGTTTTTTCAATAACATATTTTTTTTATATGCATCTCAAGTTAATGTTTGATTAACGTATCTTTTTTCAACTTGTCACAGCAACCGAGCACAAGAACCCATTGCAGCCATGTTGCTCGAAGACTGTTGAATACATATGCTCAGCGGAAGGACTATGCTCGAATCCCAAGTCATCTTTCTTTTTCGATCTGGCGCACCCTTCGGACAGTGGCTGGAATGCAATTTATTCATTTCTGCAAGGTTCTCTTAACAATGATCTAACAGCTTGAGGATGGTTCCTATATTTGACGTTATTTTAACTAAAAAGTCGTTCATTGTATACAGTCCATATTCAGTTTCATGTCTTGTGATTGTATTCAATTTAAAAAATTGTCCTCCTTATAATATCTTGATTGGGAATAATTAAGATATTATTGTTTACACTTTCACGTACATGCAATTAGTATATTTCTGAAGTCCCAAGAGATTACGGCGGATAATCATGATGGATTTGAGATGAGATGACGCATCATCCACTTCGGTGATATTAAATAGAATAAGTGAATTGACCTAATGATAAATGATTCAAGCCCTTTAATAAATTAGTCCCTGAGTCATCTCTGTCAATTATGTAAGAGAATTGATTCCTTAAAAATGTGATAATGTGTGATGCTGTATAATAATGACTGCATAATTTAACATCTTAATTTGACAAAGGAATGACTGGCCAGATGCTGTGGAAACATCAGAAAACATTTTTTTTTATTAGTATTATCTTTTGGACACAAAAAGCAGAGAAGAAGGAAAAGGGGAGGAAGGAGCCTTCATAAAATTGTTGGTATGGCAAAAAAGTATTGACCTTTAGATTTGTTGAGCAAAAGATTGATTGATAAATAACAAAATTAGGTGATAACTTGACACAAGAAGCCAATCAACGTCTGTAAAGATTGAGTTAGTCAATTGTAGAGGCTGCAGGTACTGAACATATTAATCTGTTGAGTGATGTAAGGCATGCCTTCTCGGTGTATATATATTACCCAAGATTCTTGAACCATCAGCCAGTGTTTGCCTTTATGTGCTTATGTGATTACTCTTCAATGTAGAAGTTAACAACATAGCCCCAATTCAAGCCATGGTTTTGCTTACAGAAAGCACAACTCCATCTCCTTGAAGCTACGCAGAGTTTATGCGCTTTGAACTTTTGTTCATTAGCAAGCTAATTGTATTGTTACACTTGTTTGATTTTTGTTCATAGTTATAAAACTTGGTTGAATCGTTTACCAAGAGTCTGGATTTGACCAAGTTTCATGTTGAACTATTTTTTTTTAAACTAAAATAACATCGTGTCAAGTATTATTAAAAAAAATCAAAAGTTGAGCTAACTTGAGAGTTGATTTAACCAATCCATGACCTGAGCATTAGGGATGAATTAATTAGGTCTTGTAACCATGCTTTTTATGGTTCCTGCCGCCAATCTTAATGGTTCTGGATTCATATGGCTTTGTAAATTATCCTTTTTAATGTATCCTCAAAAAAGGAACAAAATAACTCAAGTCATGGAAACGTAAACAGATAAAATAAGATGGGAAATGAAGAATTTTCCTTCTTTATTACTTTAATCTTCAAAACATAAAAGAATTGACAAATTCGAGAGAAAAAAAATCACACATGCAAATATATGCACACTTGAAGACGACGACGACAAAAACCAGGCCTCCAATCGAAACTAGTTGGCGGGGCCTGCACACTTGAAAAGAACAATTCAAGGGGAAGAACTAGTTGACAGCACTGCAAATCCTCCTTATCTGCCCGGCTGATCCAGTGAGTGGACTGATGTTTCCCATTTTGATCATGGCAGATGCAAAATCAGACCTGAATTTCGCAGGATTCCTGCTGTATTCTGAGACAATGCTGTCTGTGGAGCCTCCATTAAAAAGAACTTGATCTGATTGAAGGAGGCCCTTGTTTCGCATCAAATTCTTGAAGTAATTGTTGTCAAAAGAATTGGGTGTGACTAAATCGAGCGGAGCCAAATTTGCCTGACCACCAGTACGGGGACAACGTCTCTTGCGAGTGCTGGCGAATCCAGCATCGATATTGCTAGCATTGTAAATCCTGTCACGGAATGTGAAGCATTGAGCTTGTCCTAACGTATGAGAACCTGCACCCGAAAACAAATATATTTAGCATCAGGAATTTAATATTCAAGATACGTTAAGATATTCTTATCCAAGCCATCTTATATCGGTTCCAGGTGCCAACCTGACAATGCAACCATGTCCCTTGCAGTAAGGCCTTTCTTTTGGAAGCGAGATACAAGTCTGTCGAGGCTGTCAAAGAAAGCTGGAAGTTCTGCGTTGGCTAAAGTTCGACTTGCAGTGGTTGAATCTCTTCTTCCAAGCTTCACTGCCCAAGACGGACCACCCACCTGTGATATTTCTTAGAGTAATCATAGATTAGATATATTGATTTGGTAATTTGAAACACTAACAAAGATAAAGAGATGAATTATTTACACACACACACACACTCACGTAAGCAGACGCATCTCTTGCGGCCACAGCAATGATATCTGCACAAGATACAACACCAGGACATATCTTCTCTACTTTAGATTTTGCTTTATCTATGACTTCATAACCTCTAACAGAGTTATCATTGGCTCCTGCAGTCTTTTCACTCTGAATAGATGAAGTTTCGTCTAATAAAATTGAGGCATCACAACCCTGAAAAAACGAGGAATATAATTCATGAAGAATACGTGCCAGCTCAGAGTTAATAACTAGAGTAGAACAATTGCTGCAAGTTGCAACAGTACCTGAACGAAGCAATCATGAAAATGTAGACGAATGAGAGACGCCGCCATCCTCCGTTCTCTCGCAATTGCAGTTCTGATGGCAGTTCGGATGGTGCTTTCAGCTTTAGGACATGACTTGTCGTAAAATGCAGAGGAGAGTTTTGCTTGGCAAGCTGTGCTCAAGAAAAACAACATAAAAATGAAAGCTGCTGCCACTTTCACTGCCATTTCTTCGAGTTTTCTCAAGGGAAACACCAAGTTTTCACACACGCAAAATGTCTAGCTAAATATTTTGCTAGTGTAGTTTCATACAAGATGATAGAATGGAGAGAGTTAAGATAGAAGATGGAGTAGAATGCATTTGGGAACTCATCCATTTATAGAGGATGCATGATTATGCTCATTAATTAACTAAGATTTGTTTCAGTAAAAACTATGCATTTGGGATAACGTGTAACTCATGGTTCAATTTTGATGTCTGCATGTCTGTAAGAGTCTAGACTATGATATAAATTAAAAAAAGAAATTCTGGTAAGTTAATATGTACTATTGTCAAAAGCCAAGTTCCCCGCGAGTCATTTTCTTACTCTGACATAATCTTCAAGGCGGCATAAATATTTATATTGTCTTAATAAGCGTAACGACAATGGTGACAAGAGAATATGATGTCTATATATCCTTTGTTTTTCGGCATCTAATGATTGTTTTAAGAAGATAACAAAAGCTTCAAGCAACTAATTCCTTTCAATAGAATTCTTAGCAGCCTCCTCGGATTGCTCTTTCATAGGGTTTGGTCAGCAAAATGCCAAGAGAATAAGTAAACCCATGATTTTTCTCAAGGTTAGGTAGTGCTAAGAACTCCGGTTACTTGTTTTGAAAGAAATGACATTTGAAAATAGTGAGTCTAGAGGCCGTGAGTCTTGAGCCCTCTTTCCTCGCCAGCTGTAGATGCTAACAATTCTTCACTGAGTAGTTTCCCTCTTATTATACTAGCTCACTAGAAGAATGGCAGAATTTTCAGCGTGTATAGTTTTCGCAGCCATTGGTCATCAGAACTGATTTTACACAGCAGCTACATGAAATGTTGGCGCCAGTGATCCTAATTAGATAAGTTAGATATGTAATTGATTTCTTGTCCTTTTACCACAAAAAGAGCAATGGAGAAAAGTCCTTTATTGAAAGTGATATCTTAACCATTTTCCTAATCAATTCATCTCATGGGAACTGGTACTCCGTCTCTACCCCGGCCTTATGTTTCTTTATTCATGCTTACAAGTATTAGAATGTTTATTTATTAATGCTCCCTTCTTTTAATTGTCATTTTTTTGTTTGTTTTAAAAATTGATTGAATTTATATACAATTGTTTTTTGTTTTGATTTCTTATCTCTTCAATTTTAATTAAATCTTAGTTTAATTAATATTTTACTATGTATATAGGGATAATGTGGGTATATTTACCATGTATTCTTTTTTTTTAAAAAAACAAAAGTCACTATCACATGATCTTGTGCATCCATATCTTTCTTATATATGTTGTTTTTTTTATCCCTTTTCAAGCAAAAACATCTCTTAAACATGAAATTTAAAAAATAAAAATTAATTTAAAAAATGTAAAAAATTGGAACATCTAAAAAAAATTGAAACATGCACCTATAAAAATTTTAGAAAATTGATTGGAGATCATTCCTCCCATAATATGATTTACATCTTAAGTTTTCATTTCCTTTTTTGTTTTATTTAAAAATATCAATTTTCTTTCCTTTTTTTCAATTTTATAAATATTGTTAGTCTCGTAATGATCAGCATGTTATGTACCTATTTAAAATAAATATTAACAACAATTTAATAGATTATTATAGTAAAGATCTTATTAGAAAAATTTTAAGAGTTTTTTCACTTCCTTGAAAAGGTCTCACTATAAAAATAAAAATAAATCATAAGGTATAATTCATCCCCATCTATCAAATATTACCCAGTAAAAAAACATCATTAAAATTTGAAACAAAAAATGAAGACAAAGAGGTAATCATTTTCATGATTGAGGGCAGAAATTCAAAGGTAAGGGTTAATTGGACCATGCATGCATGTTCAAGGGGAACCCAAGTGGAATACTCTGAGACCCGTCATTAAAATTGAAATGCAAGAATAATCTAGCTATACGCGTTCTTCAATCTTTTGCTTATCTTTTTCTTGAACAATCAATTCCACTGATTAAAGGCCGAAGGCCTGACGAGTACTAGATAGGAACCAGATGACAACAGGGTATGATGAAGATCGTCAAAAGACGAAAGTGATAGGCAATGAAACGAATTTTCTTTATTATTAAGCTATACTTGACAAATTTGAAGAATGAACAATTGATAAAAAAAAATTAAGACATGCCTCTGCACACTTTATTAAGCGAATGATTTCAAGAAAAAGAAAAACTAGTTGACAGCACTGCAAATCCTCCTTATCTGCCCGGCTGATCCAGTGAGTGGACTGATGTCTCCCATTTTGATCATGGCAGATGCAAAATCAGACCTGAATTTTGCAGGATTCCTGCTGTATTCTGAGACAATGCTGTCCGTGGAGCCTCCATTGAAAAGAACTTGATCTGATTGAAGGAGGCCCTTGTTTCGCATCAAACTCTTGAAGTAATTGTTGTCAAAAGAATTGGGTGTGACTAAATCGAGCGGAGCCAAATTTTCCTGGCCACCAGTACGGGGACAACGCCTCTTGCGAGTGCTGGCGAATCCGGCATCGATATTGCTAGCATTGTAAATCCTGTCACGGAATGTAAAGCATTGAGCTTGTCCTAACGTATGAGAACCTGCACCCGAAAACAAATATATTTAGCATCAGGAATTTAATATTCAAGATACGTTAAGGTATTCTTATCAAAGCCATCTTATGTCGGTTACGGGTGCCAACCTGACAATGCAACCATGTCCCTTGCAGTAAGGCCTTTCTGCTGGAAGCGAGAAATAAGCGTCCCCAGGTCGTCAGAGAAGGCAGGCAGTTCTGTGATGGCTAAAGCTGGACTTGCTGTGGTTGAATCTCTTCTTCCAAGCTTCACTGCCCATGATGGCCCGCCCACCTGCCACATTTTTTAAAACTATTAACGATCTTGAATTTGTATCTTGAAATGCAAACAAAAGATAAAGAGGTGGATTCATTATAAACTCACATAAGCAGATGCGTCTCTTGCTGCCACAGCAATGATATCCGCGCAAGATACAACTCCAGGACATATCTTCTCTACTTCAGATTTTGCTTTGTCTATGACTTCATAGCCTCGGGCAGAGTTCCTATTTCCTCCTGCAGTCTTTTCACTCTCGATAGAGGAAGTTTCGTCTAACAAGATCGAGGCATCACAGCCCTGAAAAAAAAGAAGGAATAAATAATGAAGTAAATTGCTAGATCAAAGCTAAATACTACAGTGGAACAATGGCTGCCATGTATAGTTTCCAAAATACCTGCACGAAGCAATCATGAAAGTGCAGGCGAATGAGAGACGCCGCCATCCTCTGTTCTCTCGCAATTGCAGTTCTGATGGCTGCTCGGATAGCACTCTCTGCATGAGGACACGACTTGTGGTAAAATGTAGAGGAGAGTTTTGCTTGGCATGCTGTGCTCAAGAAAAACAGCATGAAAACGAAAACTGCTGCCGCTTTCACTGCCATTTCTTAATTTGTGTTTTCTCAACCTCGATTGCAACACTAAGTAGTTCTTACACACAAAAAAATGTCTAGCTAATCCTGCTAGTGTAGTTCAACACAAGATGTTGGGATCGAGAGACTTAGACTTAAGACTGAAAGATGGAGAAGAATACAGGAGAACTCATCCATTTATAGAGGATGATCATGCACGTTGTATTAAGGTTTGTCTGGGTAAAACCTTGCCACGATACAACGTGTATGTATTGTCATGGTCCAATTTTGATGTCTGCATGTCGTTGAGAGTTTCAACTCTAGATTATGATTTAATTAAATAAATAATTTTGTTAAGTTACGTCCATATATGTGCTGTCAAATCATTTTCTTACGTGATTTCTCAAGGCGTTCTAAATATTTATTTTCGTTTTAATATGCACGACGACAATTACGACAAGAGCCGCAAAGCCATAATCTTAATTTCTCCAACTGATGATTTAAGGATAATTTTTATGATTTGTCCATGTTTTTGCAAGAAAAAGAGTACTCTTTCTAACAAATGCCTGGAAATTTCTCCCTAATGCATGGCGGGGAAAAAAACCAAGCATCCTCTTTTTTGTTTACTCCTTCAAAGGTTTTTGTTGAGGAAAATGCCATGAGCATAATACAGTAAACCCAGAAATTCTCAAGGCTAGGTGTGTTCAGAATTATCGCTTCCTAATTTTGAAGGAGTCTTCTAAAATCTAAAGAACAGTATATATATTTAGTGGCAGAGAATTATCAAGTCATCAATTGCGGTCCCTCTCATCCTTATTGGCCCAAGTAAGACCAATTCATCGGTAATTAGTTTCACTATTTCTCGTACTACCAGTACGATAAAAAAATGTTAGATTTTAGATTTTGGAGAGCATTTGTTTGCTGCTAAGGTTAAACCTGTAATTAACGTAGTAATATAGTGATTAAGGTCTGTGTTTTAGTGGGAGCTAAAACCAAGATATACAACTTTGAATTTTCTTTTTTCTTTTTATTTTTTTAGCATCAAATTTAATATATAATAATAAAGTGGATAATACTAAAAATAAATTTAAACATAACTTTTCCATATGTACAAATATAGACTTCTAGATACCATTTAATTAGATTTTATAAAAAATAATTTAAAGTACAGAATTATTTTATTTAACAGTATCAGTAATTGCCTCACAATTCACTATTGGCCCGCTGACTAGGAAACCCAACAAAGCTAATGACCCAATCTCTTTACCTGGTCATTGTTTGGACCTAGGGTTCTTCTAGTGACATCAAAGTCAAAAGAGTTCCATCTTACGTGAAGAATTAAGGCAAAAAAAAAAAAAA